>JAFREQ010000103.1:0-422500 GCA_025331565.1 Holacanthus passer
TAAGTAATGAGTCATTTTTCTGCTTTGGTCCATAGATGCTCTGTATCAAATTTGGTCCGAATATTGTCAGGCTAATGATTTCAATCAGAATGTTTTGGTCATTTTAAGTTGTTCTGAATAACAGCATCAGCCAAATGAGAATCAGAATTAGTTTAATTGCCAACAAGGAATTTGACTCTGAGTTTTGGTCAATAACAATAAACATATAAGTAGAAACATATAAAGAAAACAAAAAGAGCAAGTACTCTGAGTCAGACACATGAACAGGAAATAGACAACTGACAATAAACTGTAGCATTGGCTACGCATACACACACACAGACACACACACACCCACAAAAAAAAATCATTCCTGTTTTGCTGGGTTGCGTGTTTCCTGTCTTCCTCATTTTATCCCTCATGTTTTGTTGTTAGCAGATTATTTCATCTTTGTTTAACACGAATGTTCTCACCATTCGCTAAGAACATAATTTCTTTTGGGGGGAGACTCTGTGGCTGTGTTATCTTTGGGGTTTGCACCCCATTCTTTTGGGGGTTTATCCAGCCTCGGCTCGGACAGTAGTTTGTCATTCAAGATGTCTCCCCCTAGAGTCCAAAACGCCAAAGACTCTCTGTCAAGTTTCAATATCATCATCCATGTCACATGTTGTAATAAATTATCTTTCCCCACGTACTGGTCTCTCCTGGTTGAACTAATGTTATGAAATCTTTGAACTGTGTGCAAATACAATAAAGTATTAATTATAAATAATTAATACGAATAAAAAAAGAAAGAATTAAAGAGGGAAAAGCTCAACGATGAGCAATAGCTGCTGTAGCAGGATGCCACTAGGGCGGCGCCATCTTGAGATCAATGAAAAATCAATGATAAAGCTACAGACAACACATTTGTGAAAATCACCACAACAAAGAGCATGATTAATGCATGAATAACTGCAACATGCAGTATAAAATACTGCAGCCTCACTGTAAGGATGTTGAAAAGGGCCTTGCTGATGGAGCCCAGCTTCTTAGGAGGCACAGTGTTGGATGGGAAGAGGAGTGACAGGGCTCTGAACACAGCTGTGGCATGCTCCATTGGTTTGACAGAAAAAGAACAAGCAAAGGCATCACCATACATTCTTATGCTGCTTCTTATGCAATCTCAAGAATGTATACAAGTGACTGAGAAATGACTGAGAACATTCACAGACATACCTCAAGAATATAAACTGTGACCACACCTCCATTCAAAGTTATTGGAGGCTTCACAGCTTTTTTCATGACACCATAAAACTGCACCATTGAGTAGAAGCTTTCCCATCTTTCCTTCATCTTAGTGATGTATCAGGAATTAGATGGATGAACAATTCTCCGCAGCTCATCCACAACCTAAAAGATACATTGAAATACAGAAAGAAAATTAACTGGAACCAAATAATATCTGTGACTAGTCCTGGTCTTTGATGAGTGATAGCCATTCAACAAGACCACTAATGTCTAAGAAATATAAAAATCACGTCAAGATGTCCCCACATGTATACCGGGATAGCTAAAACGTGTGGACTGTTTACACAGGGCAAACATTAACTTACGTGTTCCACTTCTCTAAAACATGGGCAGGCCTCTAGAATCTTTGTTGGTCTGTCTTGCTTCTTTCTAATATTGGAGTCAATGAAGAGTCTCCTTGACTCCAACCCCAGGTCCAGCAACTGGGTCACCGCAGCTTTGTTTGGCTTCTTGGACTTGTACATTTCTTGGAGAGTCTTGTTAGTGCCTTGCCTGGGTTTTCTGGCTGTTGAAGAAGTCAACTGAACTAGCTGAAAGCATAAAGCAGGGGTGAGGGTGTTAGACACGCAATCATTTTTTATTGCCAAATAGGTTTTTACACATTTGCTGTGGTACACTGGTGCATAACAATCAACATAGTGCAAGCAAATAACACTAAAAACACTACAACACTCAAAGAAAACATGCAAAATATGACTCTCTGGAAATATTAGATTTCCAAATCAACAGTTAGGAGGAACTTGAGAAGTACCACATTTTTCCATTCATGTCTGTTACTTGTCACAATATGGACTGGAATACAAACATCCCCAGAGACAAAGTGAAGCAGTTATGTTCATATGTTGTTGGTAGCATGTTTCATGAAGTTTCATAAAGTTTTCTCTACCTCCAAACCCACAGATGCATAGAGTGTATTAATGCAATAAATACATGCTTCATCACTGCCATCCTGGTGTTGCACTGGGACCAAGTGAAATGGTTGATGCACTGCAATCTCCATCATAGTCACTTGTTGCAACATCTGCATCTCCATCCTGTCATGGCTTCTTGGAAGGAGGACTCTTAGCCTTCCTCGGACTTTTCACATTTGAGAGTCTCTTCATTAGCTTTTTAGCAACGTGCTCCTGCTGAGCATGGATAGTGAAAACTAAAAGATGATAAGACACCCAAGATTACATCATAAGCATCAAACAAAAAGTAGGATTGACCGAAGGCTACTTACCCACTCACCACAACTTCCTTTTATCATCTGATATTACTCCACCCATCGCTTTGCCATGTCATTAACCTCATGTTTTCTGGTGTGGTATCTGGCATCCTCAGTGGCTCTTGCAATTGAAATCATGTTAGTAATAATGTTTTTTGCGAGTCGGTAGAAGAGTTCACTGTCTGTGAAGACTATGTATTCTGGGTTGGACGTAGCCACAAACTTCGAAACGTTGGGCTCCTCTTTGGAGAGGTCACTGCCTCCAGAGATTAATGGTGGTGTCTCAGCAAGAGTCTCCTCCGAAAATACATTTAAAGATTTGAAAGATTTTTTTTTTGTTTCAAGCCAAAAACACTAGAAGATCAGGTTCACTTCTCCTTGTGCATCTGCCTAAAATAGAAATGTTGTGAAGGGACAGGTGTTTATCACTACAATTTAATTACAAATTAATTACTTTAAATTGTAGTGATAAACAGGTGTGTTCTCAGTTTTGCCATACTGCAATAGAAAAAGAACTTACCTTTTCATGTTTATTCACATGGAGGAAATTTTCAGAACCAGGAAACAGATCTTTGATGTCAATTCGTGGGAGTGAATGCAGTAAGTCTTTTCCTATATTTGTGTCTACAACAGAGAAGCTTCAAATTATCACTATATTAATTCAGCCCAATCCACATAACAGGCAATAATATACAGCAGACTAATTTCTACATTGGATTTCTACACCCAGGAGTTTGCGTAACTAAGAAAACTAACCCATAACAGAATTACTTTTTTTTTCATTTTTCCAATTAATGCTAATTACATTTTTAACCGGCATTCAACATATGACTGAAACTTATATGAAATACATTTTAAACAGTGTTTTTAACAAGGTTACAACATGACTCAAACTTATGACATACATTAGCTTCTTCATTTGTGTATTTCAGTATTTTAGCTTATGAATTTACTTCTCCTTGTCATGAAAGAATGTTTTGAGCACATTACAGAAACCAATTTTATCCAATGCTTTTGAGCACAGTCTCTCAATTGCTAACTTAGATGCAACATGAAAATGGCGGGAAAACAGTCAGACAATGGCAGTAGATGGTGTTTGCTGGCGCTGAAAAATGAAACCAGCACGGAAGTGCAAAAAGCTACAGTTGAATGAACACTAGGGGCAGGCTCCAAAAGGAAGTCAATTATATTTGACCCCCATGTTAAAATGTCCAACCTTACAGCAGAAGAAAACATGTTTGCAGCCTGGTACAAAAAATGGTTTGATTTTCCGCTTCATGATATTGTCACGGGGTGAAGTGTCATTTGGCATTTGCCACTAATCACCTCCACCTGCAACAGGGCAAGGGCAACAGGATACAGCGGATGCTCATTGGTGCACTGCACTATATAAACGGGGCTAATTGGAGAGGGGCAGGACAGGTGAGTGTGGGGAAGACAGGTGAACGGAGCGGAGGACAGGATGGGCACGGTGAGACGGAACAGGAAGGATGGAGCTGGGACAGACGACTGATGGTCTGGTGAAGACGCCAGCCAACAGCCAGGTCGCCAAGACTGAGCAACTGGACCAGGAGACGAGCAACCGCAGGAGCTGGGAGCGTGTTTGAGGAGTGACACCATTGCCGTATGACGCCACAACATGCCCCCGCAACAAGATACGTGATCCACCCCCCCCAGTTAAGTCTCCCTTCCATTGTCTAATAGCAATGCCTGAATACACACATCTATCCGGTGTGCAGTCGGGCCGGTACCGACATTATCAGGAGGGAATTGATTACCACCGTGCTAGGGGAGAGACTTCTGTTTTGCATGTGTATTTTGATTATTTTGAGATATTTAGTTAGTTACTTTTGCATGGGTATTTGATTTGTGTGTTTGATTTAATGCTTGTTTGACTTTCTTTTATTTGCATTATTTGGTTAATTCAGTTGTCTACCCCCGGTACGAGTTATGTGTGACATGTGCCATTCTGTATGCAAGAACTCTTGATTTAGAAAAGACTGGAATTGATGAATCTGCTGACCATTTTCTTCTGTATTTGGTAGCGGAAGACACCAGGGGCTGCTCCTATAGGAGGATTGGACTTTTTAATCTTTTGGACTCCCCTGAACTGATACCTGGACTGACTTTTATTATTTTTAGGATGTTTTTATTGCCTTCACCTGTTTTATTAATAAACCTTGTTTAATTGCACCTGCCACCTGTAGCTACATTGTTTCGAGCCAGCATCACTCCCCAGTAGATTTTAACATTTTAGCGTATTTATTGAGTTTTTAACTTGAAAATCACCCCACACCGGTGACAACATCAATTGTACCGGGGTGAATTTTTTTAGAACACACTCGTTTAAAATCTGAAATGGTGCATAATGAAAAGCGCGTCACTTTGATTGACAGCTGCCTGCTGGCTGTCGGCTTCAAACACGAAGCTCATTCAGTCACTGAACTGCTGCTGCGTTTGTGGTGTTTTTGCCTTTCGGATAATGTTTCCTGTAAATACTGGATAAATAACACGGCTTGCTGAGCGGTTAATTGTACTAACAGAATGTCCATAAGTCGACGGTCCCATTTTTTTGTTTACTAGTAAGTAGCCAGCTAATGAATTAGCATCGTGCTCCAGCTAGCTGCCGGCTGTGTGGTGTCTTTGTCCGGGACATCTGCACTGTTTTCTCTGTGTGTTTGTTCTGGTGTTTGTGGAGCTGCTTGTTGGCTGGAGTTTGACTGTGCTGCCGTGTTGACTGTGTTTCTCTCGGGTGTCCAGGACGAGTTTCTCCGGGGGGAGACGGTAGAGGTTGATCTAAGCTAACGATGCTAACGGGAGCGTCTGGAAGCCTCAGTTATTAAACCAGCTGAAGTCAAAACGTAATAACAAGTGTTATAATTTATGGTGATAATACTTTTCAATAAAAGGCGTCTGTGCGCAACTGTGAATTGGATGCAAATATGAATTTTCCCACTGAGGGACGAATAAAGGAATATCTTGTCTTATACAACAAAGTTTTGTAACTTTAAAATATTAACGTCTCATTTCTGAATGTTTCCAGAAATAACGCTAACACAGATGTTGTTAATGGTTAATCTGGATTTGGTTATTGAAGATAAACAGTAACATAAAATTTGATGGTCCACGAACTCCAACGTTATTATTTATATTTTATATTATTGCTAGAACAGAAATTTTAAGTTTATTATACTCCAGGAACTGACTTATTTTGATTGGTTGGAGGCTGAAATGTTGACTTTTAACTTTACGCCAGCTAATTAAAGTACTGTAACCGGGACCGAAGCCGGCCGGTACCACCGGGTTAGCCGGCCAGCTGGGTGGCCATGTTTCATCGAACAGGCTTCATTCAGCTCCACCCTTGCTCCACCTCGTTGTCCATATTATGATTAACCAGAGTTAGGCGACGTCACCACTGCCAAGATGACCGGGCGCTACAATGGGCTTCAAAATTGCTCTTCAGAAATCGACGGGTGACGTCATGGACGCTACGTCCATGTTTTATACAGTCTGTGGTTTCAACAACATAAAAGCACAAATTTCACCTCTTAACTTCACGGTGTGCAGCAGTGGTGAAATAAAAGTTATCAACAACATGTGTCACTAGGTTTATAGTGTTTTGGACTATGTAATTACCTTAAAACAGAGGATACATTTTAGACAACATTAACACTAACATTTTATGAGTAGATGCTCCCTATTAGCCAGTTTTTAATTACAAGAAGTGGCTGCCTACAGCCCAGGGGCTGCTTGGCTTCAACTTGTTAAATCATATGGATTTTTTTGTTTGTTTGGTTTTCTTTTGCTCCAAATACTATTCCACCTCAACCATTGACTAAAGAATTTAAAAACGACTCACTAAAATTGTTTAAAGATTTAAACACAGATGGGAACTGTGCTTTTTTCCGGAAAAGCTGCAGCGTTAGCGGACGGCTAACGTCCCTGAAGTTAAATGCGTTGCTACCTACAGATGTCTGTGCATTGAAATGCTGGTTTTTAATTCCATGAAAACCCGCCACGAAAACCTGACATGTGCCCAACTTGCCAATTTGGGTTAGCTACATACAAAATAGCACAATGTAAAAACACAGCAACATACCTTTGAGCGTGGCAAATATGACTTCATCCAGTTTATCCATAGCTTGTCTTCTCTCTTATCCACAATCTGGAACCACTAAACAGCACAGAAAAGAGCTGCAATCCGCCTGAAGATGTGTATTTTCACATTTCAATAGCTCGGTCCTCTCCTCTGGTGCGGGGCACATTGGATGATACCATCTTCTCTGAGGGGGCGGAGGGGCGTTGACAGCCGTAATAAGTTTACGTTGCATTTCCCCAAAATAAATTAAAATAATTGAAAACTAATTCTTTGGAATATAATTAATGTTGATCCACGTGTATGTGTTCCATAGTACATGATTATTTATAACTGCTGTTATAAGACACAGAATTATGATAATGGACTAAACCATGTAATCTTGGGTTCATTGGACAAATAGGGCAGCTGGCTAATATTGGCTAACAACATTATGTGTTATGTGTTATTATGCTGTTAAATGGCGCAAACGAAATGGCAACAAAACATTAATCGTGAGTGCTGTTGATTCTAATAATTTACCTGAATTCAGACTTGTGAGAAATATTTGCATAATAAATTCATCATTGTATTGTTTTGAATTTCAGCAGCAATTGTTATATTGCCTGGGAGATGTGATTGGACAACACAAAGCCTTACCTAAAGTATTATAAAAGGTACATTGTTTCATGTGGTTCCCTCAAGTGGACAGTTTGTTATTGAAATATTGTTCTTTGACTGATCTGCATCAGAGTTGCAATTTTTGTTACCTGTTGGCCAACAACAATTGATACAGTCATGCTATTACAGGAGGCTAATGATTTTCTTTTGTCATGCAGAGAAGATTAACCTATAGAAATACTAAGAGTAAATCAGCAGTTGAAGGAGCTCCATCAGAGGACCTCAAGTGAAAACTCTATGCATTATGAGTTCTGCTGGTCACATTTTTTGAATATGCTCTGTTAAACTGTTGTTTGAAATCATGTGTTTATGAGCCATGCAGTTTTTGTTCAGCAAAGCCACTCACATTTTGTTATGTGTTGTGTAGATCAGTGCATGGTTCTGTTAATAATGTGAAAAGAGAAGCTTGATGAATAAAAAAGAAGAATTCAACATTTAATTGGTATCTTTTACATACATTTCTTAAGTTGAGAAGTTGTGCAATTGGTATTACTCTTAAAGTAAGAAAAAACATTGTAGTAGCTTGTTAGAGGTAATTCCAGCTTAATATGAGCTGTAAAAAGTTAGATATATTCTCTAAAAACTTTTCTAATGCAAAAATTGCTTGTCAAGATTATTTTTCTTTTTAGGCAAAAAATAAAAAAAAAACTTTTCCATAGAAACAAGGTTTTTTTACTTTCTTAAAAATCCTTTTTTGCAGTGTATACATGATCAACCTCTCGTAAGAATGAGAGTAACGTAATTGTTTGAATGATCTTGTCAGACGTCATCATGCGGCTTGAATTGGTGGATGAGGTTGCACAACGCGAGCAATTTGACGCTGGAATGATCGACTGGCTGCGCTTCGTCCTTGTCAATAGACTTGAGAACGAAGCCATTGATTTCCTGAGAGAAATAATTGACAGACAGCAGTTGAGAGTTGATGATGGCAACATTGCTGCTGTTGATGACAATCTCGACAATGGTGGTGAAGTTCGATAAGTCCAAGATGTTGGTGAGCCTCAAGCTGACATAGAAGCCAACCAGCTTGAGGAAGCAGAAGACCCCCTGCCCGGAGGATCCAGAGAGGAAGTTGAACACCACATCTCTAGAGGAGCATGTGAAAGACGTTAACATTCTTTCAAATTTCATGACCCAGATTTGTCCCAAACTTTTGACCTTTTGTCAGGATTGGCCTCACAAGGCTGAAGATGATTTACTACAGTACACACTGGTAGATGGTAGGTATTTCTCTAAATTCAGTAGCAAATGCCCGTATTAACACCAGCTTTGATGTGTTTTATCACAGTGCAGTCATCTCGTTTAGTTTACAGCTCAAAATACACACTGAAGTGTCTAATACCTCTGTCATGAAAATGTAATGAAACAACCAGTTGATTGTAGATTCTAGATCGTGGCTAGAGTTTTACTTTAACATTGTCATCAGTCATATTTCATTTTTCACTAGTGGGCATCCAGATGAGAAATAAATCCTCAATACAAACTAATCAGCTAACCTAGCAGTATTTGCAGCACTGTAATGTATTGAAAATATGAAATGTAAATAATCAGGATAGAAAATATTATAATGTGGATGTAATACAGTATTTTTGTTGTGTCTTTTCAGTTACAATGGTTACAACACATTTCTTCCGACATTTTTGCTGGCATTGATGCCGACATTGATGCCGACCTTGATGCCGACGAAGGTAGGAACTCCTCATTCATTGTGTGATGTTTATTCTAACAAGGTGTGACAACAGAAGACATTCTGATCTGACAAGCAGCGCCAGCAGCTCAGAGCTGACAATGTTAACATCATTGCTGTTGTTGATGACAATCTTGACAATGGTAATGAAGTTCAACAAGTTCAAGACGCTGTACCAGAAGGATCCAGAAGGAGGTCCAAAGGGGAGGAGGATGAAGATGAGGAGATGAGCAGGAAGCGATTCAGATACTGCAACGAATAGTCTGACACCATCTCTGACAGCGACAGCAACACTGAGGAAGAAGAGCCAGTGTCAGCGCCCTCTTCCGGCCCAGTGCTTGGAGGATCCAGGAGGAAGTCCAGAGAGGAAGATGATCAAGGTGAGGAGATGAGCAGGAAGCGATTCAGATACTGCAACGAATCGTCTGACGCCATCTCCGACACCAACAGCGACACTGAGGAAGAAGAGCCAGTGTCAGCGCCCTCTTCTGGCCCAGTGCCTGGAGGATCCAGAAAGAGGTCAAGGGAGGAGGATGAGGATGACGATGGAGATGGAAGAGGCAGCAAACGACCAAGAAGCTGCCCAAGTCTTTCAAAATCTTTAAATAAATCAGTGAAACTTGATCTTTGTAATTACTGTCGGTTTAATTCCAGTTAGCACAGCTGTACTGTACTAAAATGTTGGAGTTTATTGAGATTTACCACAGAAATATTCTTCTGAAAATAATCTTTTTCACTGGTCTCGTCTTTATCATTTTTTTTACTGGCCATTATTAAACTTTAAAAAGAAAAAAAATATGTAAGAACTTTTTACTTAAAACGAGTGTGCTGCTTTCTTGATTGAGCTGACTTTCAGAATCTTTCACTTAATTTAAGAATTTACACCTTGATTAAGATTTTCAGTTAGTTAAAAAAAAAAAAAACTTACAATAGGACAGGTTTTCTTCAAAGAGAACATTCTCTTATTTTATTGAACTTAATTTAAGAATTTATACTTCAATTCTAAGAATAATGATCAGCAAATCACAATTTCTTCAAAAAGCATACTAAAAACAAATGACGTTTTCTTCAATGAATGCACCTGAAGAATTCTTTTTTTCTCCATTTTTATGAAACAAAGGACAGCTGAAATATTTACAACACTTGAGTCTATTCCAATGGCATAATGCATAACATTCCAGCTGCCACTCTCAAAAAGCGCATTTTCCAGCTACCCTAACAGCTTTCTGTTTAACATTACCACTGTTAAAAGTGCATATTCCATATATTCTACCAGTAGGGGTTTGTAGTAGTTTTACCAACTCCACAGCTGTCAAAAAGCGCGTGTTGCAGTAATACAGCATAACATTTTAGCTGCCAGCGTGAAAAAAATAACAATAATAATCCAAAAAAAACCAACAGCGTTTCAGCTGCTGGTTTACACAGTGTCCCCGAAGAACAAGCTTAAAATTATACCAACAAACATGGCTAATTTGATTAACTTTTTCTGAAGCAGCTTCATGGCCCCCGAGAATAAGATTCACTCAGTGAATGACTTCCACTCACCAAGGGCTTTTTTGTTGGAGGATGCTGAATCTTGGTCATGGATGGAATCTTAGAGAATTTCAATTTGCAATACAGACAGCAGCGTGGAGATGCACTTTGGGTAGGTGAGGTGGAGGGCATAGTAATATGCCATGAGATAGAGCGATCCCTCATAAAAGTCCTCCTGTTGAATGTGGTCAAACACTGACTTGTCAGATGATGATTATCAAAATCCCAGCCACATTAATCCATCTAAGGGAAATCAATGTGAATGCAATACTAAACACACCACAGCAAGTTCCAGTCAGATAAGATAAGATAGACCTTTGTTCGTCCCACAGTGGGGAAATTTACATTGCACAGCAGCAAGGGGATAGTTCGTAGTTAAATAGTCATAAAACAGTATAAACAGAAGGTTTAAAAAAGTATTAGCAATTTAGCAACCACAGGCTAAGAAAAATTATTATCAAAATTACCTATTTACACAGGGCTTATTTTCAGATGTGCATGAGAGATGAAATATGTGATCAGTATATACACTATGAGAGTATATACTGATCACAGTATATATTATTCAATATTAAAGTATTCAATATTAAACATGAAATATTGCACATTGAGTTAATGAAATATTGCACAGTGAAAGGAATATAGAATAAAGAATAAATAGACTGACATAAAAACTGGGTGTTGCGCAGATGTAATGGCATCGAGGTGTATGGTCTACTGGGAGCAGTGCTGGTTGTACAGCCTGACAGCTGCAGGAAGAAAAGACCTGCGATATCGCTCCTTCACACACTTTGGGTGAAGCAGTCTATCGCTGAAGGAGCTTTACAGTGCTGCAGTGTCCTGCAGGGGGTGGGAGTCATTCTCCAACATGGATCACAGCTTAGCCATCATCCTCCTCTCTCCCACCACCTCCACTGGGTCCAGGGGGGCAACCCAGTGCAGAACTGGCCTTCTTGATCAACTTGTCCAGTCTCTTCCTGTCCGCAGCCAAAATGCTGCTGCCCCAGCGAGCTACTCCATAGAAAATAGCCGATGCCACAACGGAGTCATAGAAGGTCTTCAGGAGCGCCCCTTGCAGTCCAAAAAGACCTCAGTCTCCTGAGCAGATAGAGCCTGCTCTGACCTTTCCTACGAGTGTAGCGCAGTAAACGCATGTAACCTACAACCTATAACCTGCAGGTCCACCCCTGTGTTCTCCAGCTTGTCCCTCAGAAGTGCTGGCTGGATGGTGTTGAACGCACTGGAGAAATCAAAGAACATGATTCTCACAGTGCTCCCAGGATTCTCTAGGTGAGAAAGGGCTCTGTGCTGGAGGACAATGACGGCGTCGTCCACCCCGATGCCAGGTTGTTAGGCGAACTGAAGTGGGGGGGCGGAGGCACCAGGGGCCGGAGATGAGCAAGGACCAGCCGCTACAGGGTCCTCATCAGGTGGGATGTTAATGCCACCGGCCTGTAGCTGCTGAGGTCATGGGGTGCGGAGCCTTGGGGACAGGTACCATGCAGGATGTCTTCCACAGCTGTGGCACCCTCCCCAGCTTCAGGCTCAGGTTGAAGATGTGCTCAACAACGCTGCACAGCTGCTCTATACGCAGGACTTCAGGAGCCTAGAGCTGATGCCGTCCGGACCCACCGCCTTCCTCGCCATGGTCCTCCGGAGCTGGTTTCTCACCTGGGATGTTGTGAGGGTCAGGTTGGAGCAGAGGGGCTGTGTGCTGGGTGGTGTGGGTAGGAGGGTTGAGCTGGTGAGTTGAGCAGTGGGAGGTGGCTGTGAACAGAGAGTTGCAGGAGGGGAGGTGAGGGTGGAGCAGTCCACCTGAGGTGTCGATGAGGGGGGTTGCAGCAGGGAGGGCTGGGCCGGGGAAGAGCAGATGAATGATCAAATCTGTTGAAGAATAAGTTCAGATCATTCACCCACTTCTGGTCCCCTGCAGCCTGGGAGTCAGGCTCCTTGTGGCCAGAGATGGTTTTAAGGTCTCTCCAGACTCCACTGATGTTCTTTTGCTGCAGCTGTTCCTCCATCTTCCTCCTGTAGCTGTTCTTCCCCTCTATATTCTTCCTCCTCAGCTCCCTCTGCACAGCCTTCAGCTCCTCCTTATTTCCTGACTTAAAAACTCTCTTCTTCTCCTTAAGGAGAGCCTTTATGTCCAGATTAATCCAGAGTTTATTGTTGGAAAAACACTGCACAGTCCTGGTGGGTAGAGTGTTATCCACACAACAGTTAATATAGTCTACCTATCTATCTATCTACCTATTATTACCGTCCATACAACACCACCTCCCCCTCCACCTGCGTGCCTTCTCTCTCTCTCCCTCTCTCACACTCTCTCTCTGGGAAGAACTATGATAAAATATCAAAATCAATGAAACTGCATAATTACAAGTGCTTGCACTCAAAACAATATTTTGCCAAATAGGCCATCAGAAACACCTTAACAACCAGTGAACATCATTCATGTAGCACTTCATGAACTGTCAGGAATGTACATGAATTAACAGTATCTTGTTCATGGCTTAATGCAAGAACAATATGTTCATTAATGCAACAACTAAGGTACTTCAGTCATTATGATTTCTGAGTTATAGGAAAGTCTGCAAATGACCAGGCACAGTGTGCACATGTACTCTGTTGAATTCCAAGTGTTGTAATCATGATCAACCAAGCATTACTTTTTCATGACTTCATCACGATTATGGCCCAAAGTGCTGACCTGGTCCATCTTTAACTCTCATAAATAACATATGATCATTGGTGGCATTAAAAATTAAATGTACTGAGCTTTAATGGATTGGTTTGGCAAAATGATACTAACACAGAAGGTCCTACCAGGAATGAGATTTGCCAGCACAGGCCCAAAGACTGGGCCTGCTGGTCGCCATGTTTTCCTCTGAAAGTGTGCAGTGTGCAATGAAGTGAAAAAAATGAATCATAACTGGATAAAAATGTCAACTTTTGACAGAGGTTCTGACCCACAAACAAAACACCTGCGCGTGCACAGACACCATTCCCTCAGATTAGGTTCCCCTGCACACAGTCATAGCATGTGCTGTCCAGGTGTCGCAACTGGCTCATGTTGGTGGGAGGTGTGTCCTGTGCATTGACACTGTGTTGGTTCAGTACAAGCCAACACAAGAAACAATTGTGTCAGCAGTAATTCTATAATAGTTTTTCATACTTTATGGTCAATGTCATATATTCTGTTTACACTTCTGAGTAAAACTAGTTGTTTTTTTATCCTCTTAACTCCTTGTATGTATAAACCTACCTGGCAATAACATTGGTTAACAGCAGCAGTCCCAAACTTGGCAGATAGGTTGGAAATCTCAGCCAGTCCTCAAAAAAATAAAAAACAAAGATTTATACTGATTGGCCAGATGGTGGTGCTATAACAATGACCATTCCCGAGTGAATACTTTGCACTCGGGAATGGAATTAACTGCACATTGCTGCACAAACTCTACTGCGCTTGAATTGAAATAACATATTGTACCTATTTTTATAATCGTTTTACACAGTTTATTATCAGTTGTCTATTTTCTGTTCATGTGTCTGACTCAGAGTACTTGCTCTTTTTTGTTTTCTTTGTATTTCTCATTCTCATTCAGCTGATGCTGTTATTCAGAACAACTTAAAATGACTAAAACATTCTGATTGAAATTGTTAGACTGACAATATTTGGACCAAACTTGATACAGAGCATCTATGGACCAAAGCAGAAAAATGACTCATTACTTGTAAGGTTTTGCTATAACAGGCTCAAAGTTTGCTCAAATGCTGCTGCTAGGATTTGTATTAAAAAGAAATGTCATTTCTCTTGAGCATTTTGTGCTATTGCAAATTAATTTGGCAGACGTGCAGATCTGAATGGCTGTAAGAAATTTGGTCCCATTTGCTCAAAAGGTGATGCTGTAGCAGCATCATACAAATTTATTTTATTTTATTTTAAATGGACATAATGCTCCTGTTTGGCACATCTAATTTTGTTTGCTCAAAATGTGAGAAGGCACATGATAAAATATGTCTTCAATGACTCTCAATGTACATGTTTGGACTCCATCAATGGCTGCTTCCTTTATTCCTTTATTAGTTCCACAATGGGGGAATTTCCATACAGGCTGCCCCTCGTGAGGCACTACCACGCTCATGCAAGTGAACTTATCCTGGCCGGGAATCGAACCCGGGTGGCGGCGGTGAGAGCACCGAATCCTAACCACTGGACCACCACCAGAGTTTGCAGGTATATTTTAGATGAACATTTTCATTCAATCCATAATCAAGCCATTATAGACGCCCACTTAATTTCTACAGGGTCACAAAGTGACTTGAGCATATCTCAACATACATGGGTGAGAGGCAGGATGGACTCTGGACAGGTCGCCAGCCAATCACAAGGTTAACACAAAGAGACAGTAATTCACACTCATGGTCAAACCTACGGAGGCAAATTTTTCTGTTTTTTAAGTTGTCAGTTAACTGAGCCTATGGAAGAAACCGGAGCACCCGGAGTAAACCATAACACACACACACACACACAGAAGATGTAAACTCTATACCGAGAAGCAGGTTTGAACCCAGAAGCTTCTTGCTCTGTGGTGACAGTGCAAACCACTGCACAGCTGTGCTACCCTCGATACATGTCTTCAACGAGTGACGTCTACTCTTCAGCAACGTAGAGGTTTGACCATCCTGGAGAAGAATTGATGGATCCTCTTGAACCACTTGTTGCGGCTTTTGACTTCGACGTAGTCTGTGGCTACTTCGTCTAAGCCAGCTTCGACTGGTGGTCCATCACTACTGCCAGCAGTGGTTTTGTCAGCTACGGCTGCAGTTGTGTAATTTGAGCCAGCAGCTGCAGCGGTTTCTTCATCAGCTGAAAGTGGCTCATCCGAGCCAGTGATGGAGGCTCCATTGCCCCTCATCACTTCGCTGGATGTTACCAAGGGCCTGAATTCAACTGACGGCTGTTCCAGCTGGGAGTCTTCAATGGTCAAATAGGCTGATTTCACATAACCGTTGTCACTACTGTCACTAGGAAAGTGTTTCATTGTGACAAAACGGTGCCCTAAGGCTTCACTGGGAGTGATTCTTTTTTTAGGATCCACTTGCAGCATGCATTTGAGGAGACTTATAAAGGCCCGTGTGTCCTCTTCCTCAGTGGCATCCTTCACTCCTGGGCGGGTCTTTGCGATGTCATCAAGACTGGTAAAATCGTCAAAGATGCACATTTTTATGAAATCTCCCTGTGCAATTGGCCTCCATGAAGCACCTGAAGAGCCTTGGTCCATGTCGAAATATTCCCTGGTATAAACCCCACGGTCCAGCAGGTCATCGTCAGGCTGACCCTGCATCTTCACGATGCCTCTCATGTTCTCATGAACACAATCTAGTGGATACAGGTGGTTGCCAATGTACATGAAAGCCAGAACGCAGCCAAGTGACCACATATCGATGGCCTCATCGCATGGGAGACCCAACATGATCTCTGGGGCCCTGTAACCAATGGGTTGAATGATGGAGCCTTGTTGAAATTCTGAAAGCGGAAAGGCTAAACCAAAATCAATTAGTTTCACCTTGAAGGGCTGCAACTGCTGATTAACCAGCATGACATTGTCTGGCTTGATGTCTGAATGCACCAGACCTATGCTCTTGAGGGCATTCAGAGCCACCAGCATCTGTTGTGTGATTACTCTAATCTCAGACAAATGCAGTGGCTGCCAATACCTTAAATCCATAAGATCATAAACACTTACGTGGAGCATTTCAAATACCAGACAAAGATGTCCCTCATGGTTAAAATGGTCAACAAGACTGACCAAGTTATTTTTTTCTTGGTCAAGCTTCCTGAGTTCTTTGAGCACGGACACCTCGTTTTCACCAGCCCCATTGTCGTCTTTCCGCACAACCTTCACGGCCACCTTCTCACCAGTGTCTGTTTTTATACACTGGAAAACTTTTCCAAAAGTGCCCTGCCCAAGTAACTTCTTCATGACATACGTGCCTGAATTACCAGACAGGATGTTATGACGTTTTGGCCAATGTGTCGCCATTTCTGAACGTTTCAAAGGTTTGAAAAGTGTCAAAAAGTTTCCACTTGTTATGAATGCAACTGTGTCAAGTACGGTTTGATACTGATCACCACTCACTGGTCATATTTATAAAAAATGTGGGAAGTTCTTTCCCTTTGATGGCTTTGATCTCTATTCTTCAAAGCAAAACATTTAAACAATAACAACATTTCACAAAGCAGCAACACAGAACCTTAATATTCTGATGTCACATATTGCCTCAGTGTTTCTGTCTGTCTTGGTCCAAATTGGCCAAAACAAAACGTCACACCTAAAAAAACAAACAAACAAAAAAAATTACATTGAATTTTCAAGTCATACATGAGGATTTCTGATGGAAACTAGCGCGGAGGGATATTGTGGTGGCTGACACACCTGTCTTCTCGCTCAGGTGCCACAGAGACCAATGTTGCCCCATGACTCTTTTTCCAAAGTGCAGTGACACGATGTAGAATAGATGCCGAATAATACAATTGAAATGAATCACAAGTCAGGCTTCATATGTTGACTGTCATTGTCACAGCATTTCTCATGTCACTTTCAGGTCGTATCCTCGATTTGGAGCATTGTTTATTGTAGTTTCATAGTTCATGTTGTTGTTTTGAAATGATCAGTGTAACAAAGAAATCAATCTGTGTCCAAAGTGTGAAAGATAGAAGCAGCTGGCTCTTGATGCCTGCACAAAGCCTATTATTAGCGACATTAAAACAGTCACAATACTGTCTGACGTCTAAAACAGTGACTGTGGGACACAAGCATTTGAACATTATTATTGTTTGCTTTGTTGTTTTATTGAATCAGGCCGCATTTATATCTATTATGTGTCACATTTTTTGTTCCCCAGAAAAACACACATCTAAAGACTGAAAAATGAAATGGTAAAAGAGGCACTAATGTGACTGCCTCGGCTAGAGAAGAACAGCAATCTATTGTGGAAGGGTCTTCCGGATCCAATAGTGTGAATGAGCAGCAGTGGATGTTTGGATGCAGATGAGACGCAACATGGAAAGAAGAGCGCGAGCTCAGAGTTCAGATGAGGTGCAGCCAGTCAACAGACAGTGCTACAAAGAGACAGAAAGACAGACAGAGACGGCTTTCGAGTTGGGGAACGGACACTTTCTCCGCTGCTATTTGCTTTATGGTGGAACAGCACTGAAATGGTTTATTGCTGCAACAGTGACAGAGTATAATAATGCTAACAATCATATATGCTTAACTAATTCATACTTGATCCTGTAATCCTGACGTTTACTTGACCGATTTGAAAAGCTACACTGTAACAAATTGCTGTTGTTTCTACAATAAAATGTTACAATAACTTGTTGTGCTGTCATTTTACAAAGTTTAACTGAATAACACAATGCATTATGGGTACAAAATCATTACAGCGGATATCAGCATTTTTACACAATAACGTATAGTAAAATAACAGGGAAGCTGCTTTCTGGCTGTAGATGATGCCTATTACAGTTAAATATTGTTAATCAGGTTGGTGGTTTGAATGACAACCTTCACGCGAAGGCATTTGATGTCAGCAAACAGGAGCAACGCGCTCTTCATTGTGTGGACAACGACGTGAGCTGTCGGAGTCCGCTCTTTAGTGAGTACAGTGTTGCTTTATTTGTGTAAGTGAGCGTAATTTCAATTTATTGTAGCAAGCGTTAAGTGGCGTTTTGAACTTAGACAGAGTTAGGGTTCATTGTGCACAGTTTTTAGCAGACATTAGCTAACCGGCTCCAGTGGAGCTAAAGCTAGCTACCGTTACTGCAGCTAGCTACATTCGGACAGAGCCGGGCGCTATGACACTGAGCTCCAGGGTCAGTGTGGGTCAGTGTGCACTGTGTGGGGCTGTTTATTTATGTCGAGAACAAAACCGCTGAGAAACAAGTAGATAATGTTTTAATTCTCGTATTCACTGCTTTGTTCTTGGTTAGACCGCTCCCTCTCCCAGTTCAGTCTCTGTCGCTCTGTATAATCAGACTGTCAAACAGACTCCAACTGAAGGCGGCTTCGGCGCCGACATTTTCAGAAAGAAAGAAAGAAAGAAAGAAAGTAGTTCCTACATGTAGCTGCTCACAACAAGGTCTGTGAATTATTTTGCATAAGCGTTTCATGGTTTTTGTAAAGAGACAGGTTTTGAATTTTTCACATGTATTTGGTGCTTTGATTACCACAGGACTTGTGCTCTTTAGTCCCATTATATTGGAAAGAAGGTAGAAATCTCTATGGCCGATATTTCCAAAACTCTCCAACTGAAATAAAAAAGTCTAGGAGTGTAGGAATCTAAACAAATGTTTAAGTGTACGCTACATGTTAAGTAATATTTTCACAGCTTTACCTTGACGTCAGACAGACTTTTTTGACCAGAAATATTATATGAGCCAAAACTAACCAGACTCCTATGACAACAACAGTTATTTTACCTCACAGAACACAGGAGTTGTGTTGTGTGACCTCGGAGAATTCGAACTTCAAACACCAGTGACACAGTCATACAAACAAACCTCATACAACCCACTTCAAAAAACTTGAACTATCCCTTTAAATGGAGTTACTACAAGAGATTTTTTTTCATTGTAGATCAAACAAAATGTTTGACACTGGCTCCTGTTAAACAGTTTGACATATTCTTCAGTATATCTACAGAGGATCCTCCATCTTCTGAATCCCCCTGCACCACTTCAAGTCTGTCAAGCAGTAATGGCTCCAGAATGACTGTGGATTTAAGTGCCTGGCCTGAAAATTTCAATGTTCCTTGGAACAGAATGCCTGCTGGTATCACAACAGCCATTGCACAGGAGAAACGTCCATCTGCTAAAGGCAGGGAAATGGTACGAATCATTGTTGATGAAATGAGGCTGACTGAATTAATCCATCAAAATCACAGTGATTCTCATTCGGCTGATGCTGTTATTCAGACCAACTTAAAATGACTAAAACATTCTGATCATCATTATCATTACAATAATTAGTGTGACAATGTTCTGACCAAATTTGATACAGGGCATCTATAGACCAAAGCAGAAAAATGACTCATTACTTACAAGATTTTGCTGTAACAGGCACTCAAAGTTTGCTCAAATGCTGCTGCTAGGATTTGTATTAAAAAGAAATGTCATATCTCCTGAGCATTTTGTGCTATTGCAACAAAATTTGGCGGACATGTGCAGATCTGAATGGCTGTAAGATATTTGGTGCCATTTGTTCAAAAGGTGATGCTGTAGCAGCATCATACATTTAAATGGACATAATGCTCCTGTTTGGCACATCTAATTTTGTTTGCTCAAAATGTGAGAGGGCACATGATAAAATATGTCTTCAATGACTCTCAATGTACGTACTTGGACTCCATCAATGGCTGCTTCCTTTATTGCTTTATTAGTCTCACAATGGGGGAATTTCCATACAGGCTGCCCCTCGTGAGGCACTACCACGCTCATGCAAGTGAACTTATCCTGGCCGGGAATCGAACCCGGGTCGCGGCGGTGAGAGCACCGAATCCTAACCACTGGACCACCACCAGAGTTTGCAAGTATATTTTAGATGAACGTTTTCATTCAATCCATAATCAAGCCATTATAGACGCCCACTTAATTTCTACAGGGTCACAAAGTGACTTGAGCATATCTCAACATACATGGGTGAGTGGCAGGATGGACCCTGGACAGGTCGCCAGCCAATCACAAGGTTAACACAAAGAGACAGTAATTCACACTCATGGTCAAACCTACGGAGGCAAATTTTTCTGTTTTTTTTAAGCTGTCAGTTAACTGAGCCTATGGAAGAAACCGGAGCACCCGGAGTAAACCATAACACACACACACACAGAAGATGTAAACTCTATACCGAGAAGCAGGTTTGAACCCAGAAGCTTCTTGCTCTGTGGTGACAGTGCAAACCACTGCACAGCTGTGCTGCCCTCGATACATGTCTTCAACGAGTGACGTCTACTCTTCACCGACGTGGAGGTTTGACCATCCCGGAGAAGAATCGATGGATCCTCTTGAACCACTTGTTGCGGCTTTTGACTTCGATGTAGTCTGTGGCTACTTCGTCTAAGCCAGCTTCGACTGGTGGTCCATCACTATTGCCAGCAGTGGTTTTGTCAGCTACGGCTGCAGTTGTGTAATTTGAGCCAGCAGCTGCAGCGGTTTCTTCATCAGCTGAAAGTGGCTCATCCGAGCCAGTGATGGATGCTCCATTGCCCCTCATCACTTCGCTGGATGTTACCAAGGGCCTGAATTCAACTGACGGCTGTTCCAGCTGGGAGTCTTCAATGGTCAAATAGGCTGATTTCACATAACCATTGTCACTACTGTCACTAGGAAAGTGTTTCATTGTGACAAAACGGTGCCCTAAGGCTTCACTGGGAGTGATTCTTTTTTTAGGATCCACTTGCAGCATGCATTTGAGGAGACTTATAAAGGCCTGTGTGTCCTCTTCCTCAGTGGCATCCTTCACTCCTGGGCGGGTCTTTGCAATGTCATCAAGACTGGTAAAATCATCAAAGTGCCACTTTCTTGCGAATTCTCCCTGTGCAATCGGCTTCCATGAAGCACTTGAGGAGTCTTTGTCCTTGCAGAAATAGTCCGTGGTGTAAACCCCACGGTCCAGCAGGTCATCGTCAGGCTGACCCTGTATCTTCACGATGCTTCTCATGTTCTCATGAACACAACGTACTGGATACAGGTTGTTGCCAAGGTACATGAAAGCCAGAACGCAGCCAAGTGACCACATATCGATGGCCTCATCACATGGGAGACCCAACATGACCTCTGGGGCCCTGTAACCAATCGGTTGAGTTATGGAGCCTTGCTGGAATTTTGAAAGCGGAAAGGCTGAACCAAAATCAATTAGTTTCACCTTGAAGGGCTGCAACTGCTGATTAACCAGCATGACATTGTCTGGCTTGATGTCTGCATGCACCAGACCTATGCTCTTGAGGGCATTCAGAGCCACCAGCATCTGTTGTGTGATTACTCTAATCTCAGACAAATGCAGTGGCTGCAAATTCCTTGAACACATAAGATCAAGAACACTTCTGTGGAGCCTTTCAAATACCAGACAAAGATATCCCTCATGGTTAAAATGGTCAACAAGACTGACCAAGTTATTTTTTTCTTGGTCAAGCTTCCTGAGTTCTTTGAGCATGGACACCTCGTTTTCACCAGCCCCATTGTCGTCTTTCCGCACAACCTTCATGGCCACCTTCTCACCAGTGTCTGTTTTTATACACTGGAAAACTTTTCCAAAAGTGCCCTGCCCAAGTAACTTCTTCATGACATACGTGCCTGAATTACCAGACAGGATGTTATGACATTCTGGCCGATGTGTCGCTGTTTCAGCACGTTTTGTGGCCATTTCTGAACGTTTCAAAGGTTTGAAAAGTGTCAAAAAGTTTCCACTTGTTGTGAATGCAACTGTGTCTTAATGTCTCCAAATATGGTTTGATACTGATCACCACTCACTGGTCATATTTATAAAAAATGTGGGAAGTTCTTTCCCTTTGATGGCTATGATCTCTATTCTTCAAAGCCATTTAAACAATAACAATCTTTTCATCAGAATTTTAAGTCTGTTTTGTGCTGTCGCTTTGTGAAATGTTGTTATTGTTTAAATGTTTTGCTTTGCAGAGTAGACATCACTCGTTGAAGACATGTATCGAGGGCAGCACAGCTGTGCAGTGGTTTGCACTGTCACCACAGAGCAAGAAGCTTCTGGGTTCAAACCTGCTTCTCGGTATAGAGTTTACATCTTCTCTGCGTGCGTGTTATGGTTTACTCCGGGTGCTCCGGTTTCTTCCATAGGCTCAGTTAACTGACAAGTTAAAAAAAATTGCCCCCATAGGTTTCACTATGAGTGTGAATGACTGTCTCTTTGTGTTAACCTTGTGATTGGCTGTTGACCTGTCCAAGGTCCATCCTGCCTCTCACCCATGTATGTTGAGATATGCTCAAGTCACTTTGTGACCCTGTAGAAATTAAGTGGGTGTCTATAATGGCTTGATTATGGATTGAATAAAAACGTTCATCTAAAATATACTTGCAAGCCCTGGTGGTGGTCCAGTGGTTAGAATTCGGTGCTCTCACCGCCACGACCCGAGTTCGATTCCCGGCCAGGGTAAGCTCACTTGCATGAGCGTGGTGGCGCCTCACGAGGGGCAGCCTGTATGGAAATTCCCCCATTGTGGAACTAATAAAGGAATAAAGGAAGCAGCCATTGATGGAGTCCAAACATGTACATTGAGAGTCATTGAAGACATATTTTATCATGTGCCTTCTCACATTTTGAGCAAACAAAATTAGATGTGCCAAACAGGAGCATTATGTCCATTTAAAATAAAATAAAATAAATTTGTATGATGCTGCTACAGCATCACCTTTTGAGCAAATGGGACCAAATTTCTTACAGCCATTCAGATCTGCACGTCTGCCAAATTAATTTGCAATAACACAAAATGCTCAAGAGAAATGACATTTCTTTTTAATACAAATCCTAGCAGCAGCATTTGAGCAAACTTTGAGCCTGTTATAGCAAAACCTTACAAGTAATGAGTCATTTTTCTGCTTTGGTCTATAGATGCTCTGTATCAAATTTGGTCCAAATATTGTCAGTCTAACGATTTCAATCAGAATGTTTTTTTCATTTTAAGTTGTTCTGAATAACAGCATCAGCTGAATGAGAATGAGAATTAGTTTGATTGCCAACTAGGAATTTGACTTGGAGTTTTGATCAATAACAATAAACATATAAGTAGAAAAATACAAAGAAAACAAAAAGAGCAAGTACTCTGAGTCAGACACATGAACAGAAAATAGACAAATGATAATAAACTGTGAAAAACAATCATAAAAATAGGTACAATATGTTATTTCAATGCAAGTGCAGTAGAGTTTGAGCATCAATGTGCAATGTATTCACTAGGGAATGGTCATTGTTATAGCACCACCATCTGGCCAATCAGTATAAGTCTTTTTTTTTTTTTCGTCCTGGCTGAGATGTTCAACCTATTTGCCAAGTTTGGGATTATGGCTGTTAATCAATGTTATTGCCAGGTAGGTTTACACATAGAAGGAGTTTGACTTGGTGTGTTGGTGAAAAACAATTAACAGAAGGTTCCCATGTGAACACACACACCACTCTCTTCTGCGCCCTCTGCCCTCTTCCAGCCCTCTCTCTCAGGGTCAGATGCCATTTCATGTCACAAATCACATTTGTTCATTTTCCTGTTATAGCTGACAGCCCGTTTTAATAGTCACTCAAATGGAAATCACAAGAATGATCTAAAAGAGCAAAGCATTCACTCCAAACGGAAGCTGCCGTTGAGTAGTTACAGATGCTGTAGAGGACTTGAAAGCAGGGGTTGGTGCAAAATGTGTAGCAGATCAAAGAGATACAGATTCAGGTGCAGTATATGCTAAAAGCTTCTCTCAAAAGCTTTTCTTACTTTTTTTCTGATGCGTTAAATTTGTCGCAAAACTGTATGTCCACTTTGAGACAAATATCTCAAACCATAAATGTTTTTTTAATCAAAGAGCACAACATTTGCAGGATACATGTTACATGTTTGAAATATGTATGTATGGATGGATCATCACCAGCTCCGCCAGTGGACCCAGCTGAGTGGCCCTCTGTACTGTACTCAATTCTGTCTGTTGTCTGTATTGTTTTTTTTACATTTATCGAAGTGATTTTATTTGTTGTTGCACTTTATTGTTGTTCAACTAAAAATTATTCTTGCACATTGCTGTTGCAGTTTTCTTTTATGAAACAAAAAATCATAAACCAGATGACACTTCTACAGTAAATAAATTGCTTTATGACTTGGAATGTTGTGTAAATAAACCCCAGGCTGCTCTTGTAGCTGAATGTGCTACATTTTGAAATTAACAATCATATGTGGCACCCTTGACATCATTCATCATTCATTCATTGGTATTATTTGTATTATTATTGCATTGGTATTTATGTAATTAACTGGGCCACCCCCTTAAATGCGTAAAGATGTTAGGCTGACAAAAGGATAATGTAAACAACACTGCCAGAGCCACAATGGGTTTATAATAGGTGTCTGAATGATCAACAATTAATATTATTGAAATAGAGGGCCCCAAAATCAAATTTTGCTTAGGGCCCAAAGGAGGCTTGGCTCTGAGTACAGGTACATCTAAAAAAAATTAGAATATCATGAAATAATTCAATATTTTTTGTCACTCATTTCAGAAAGTGAAACCCATATATTATATAGACTCATTACACATAGAGTGAAATATTTCAAGCCTTTATTTCTTGAAATGTTGATGATTATGGCTTACAGATGATGAAAACCCAAAATTCAGTGTCTTAGAAAATTAGAATATTTTGAAAAAGTTCAATATTGGAAAGTCATGGTGTCACACCCTAATCAGCTAATTAACTCAAAACACCTGCAAAGGTTTCCTGAGCCTTTAAATGGTCTCTCAATCTGGGTCAGTAAGCTACACAATCATGGGGAAGACTGCTGACTTGACAGATGTCCAGAAGACTGTCATTGACACCCTCCACAAGGAGGGTAAGCCACAAAAGGTCGTTGCTAAAGAAGCTGGTTGTTCACAGAGTGCTGTATCCAAGCATATTTATAGACAGTTGAGTGGAAGGAAAAAGTGTGGTAGGAAAAGGTGCACCAGCACAAGGGATAACCGCAGCCTTGAGAGGATTGTCAAGCAAAATCCATTCAAGAATTTGGGGGAGCTTCACATATGGGTTTCACTTTCTGGAATGAATGACAAAAAATATTGATCTTTTTCATGACATTCTAATTTTTTTAGATGTGCCTGTATAAATACAGAGCTCAAACACACACAGCTGTGGCTGAACCCCAAGTGCAATACATGTGCAGATTGCTCCCTCTAGTGAGGTCCAGTCAGTGTCTGTTACAGTGAAAGCTGTTCCTCAGGCAGAGGTTGATTATGGATTTAGGTGGGATATACAATAGTTACATGAAAGAAAAAATGGTGCATTAAACTTGGGCTTGTTTATGACTAAAAAATTATTAAAAACAAAAAATGAAGAATGAAAATGAAGAAGACTCTAAAGCAAATGAATAGTGGATGGATGTTTGTGTTGATACAACTTGAATTTGAAGTTACCTATTAACTAAACTTTTCTTTATTTTGTTAGCACATTTAGTTGTGCATTTGGCTGGACTTACCTCAATATTACTGTCCATACAACACCATCTCCCCCTCCACCTGCGTGCCTTCTCTCTCCTTTAAGTTTGCATCTACATCTCCTTTTTGTTTTGTCATCCTGAATCATGAACCTCAGGTAGCATGAACACAGTTATCCAATGGTGAGCAGAACAGCATTTTTGTGGAGAGAGAGTTAAAATGTTGCTCACAAGCTTGTTCCAACTACTCTTTTTATCCATGTCGGGAGACTGTGGGTTGGAGTTGGAGGACCATCTTTGGGAGTGGGTGCCTGCCACAACATTTCCTTTGGGGTGGCAGATCTGTATGGGCTGCACTGCTGCCAGCTGCAAATGTGGTACCAGGTATAGTCTGCTGATGGCCCAGTGGACACACGGGTGTTTTTAGTTAATCTGGTTTATTACATCTGCTCAATTTAAAGTTATTTGATGTACCTAAATGCCTAAATAAGAATAATTAAGGTGTAATTAATCCTATAGTCTCAGGCATATCCTACAGTAAAACTACAGTCAGGGAGATGCCAATAGGTCTTTTTCACAGAAGACATTTTAACACACGTAAAATGTAGTTGTAAATTTCCCCACTGTGGGACAAATAAAGGTACATCTTATCTTAAATAATCAGTGATGGCTGAATTCCATTTAGCTACTTCAGTTTCAGGGTCCTGGTATTGTGCATGCTGGCTCACTGTTGTGTCTTATTGGGACACTCGAATAGAACAGAGCCACTGTTCATGCCATTAGTAACACCTGTGCTTTTTGTAGCGTCCTTTGTCAAAATGTCTGCTGTGAAAAAGACCAACAAATGCAAACAGCCTGCACAGGCCCACAATCCTGAGAAGAGGACTAATTTGGCCACAAATTGAAAACATACATGTGGGTGGACCAAGGCTGTGCAAGGTCTGAAAAAATATTTCATGCCAAATATTTAAGAATACTGACTCATTTTTTGTATTTTCTTATTTATAGGATATATTGTCCCTTGGAAATAGTTAGAACGAAGTGAGGTAGTATGTGAAAGTACTGTATATGTTTATAGGTACACTACCAAAAGTATATTGAACTGACATGCACATATTGTGTATGTACATATAGATTGATTTTGTAACTGTAATTTGGTGTCTTCATTATCCTTTTGACAAAGCACTGAAATTCATTAATATTACAGATTATAATTCTTTGATTCCAAGACAATTAAAACTATTTTTTGGGAGATAACTTGATGTCTGTGAACAATTTAATGCAGAGACAGTGTCAGGAAATGATCTCTGTGTCTGTGTCTATACAGTATATCATATAGCTGCTGTTAAGTCTGAGGATATTAAGACCACTTTCATTATTTACTAAAGGTAACTATAAAAAGTGGTAGGCCGAACTGATCTGGTCTTAATGGCTACTTTTACAGAACATAGAAGAACTTTTATATAGCCTAATAGATAAACTCCTGTTACACCATTATGTTATATTTTATTGCAGAAAGTGAGCCCTTTTATAAATATTAACACATAGTATAATCTAGTTGCAATGAGCATGTGGCTAAGACCTCTAAACTGAGGGTTGATGTTGGGACAATAGGTATAGGGTCTTATTTGAGCTTACAAACATGCTATTTAAATCTGCCACAGAGAAAAAATGCTGCTATGCTGCTAGTGCTATGAAGACTGGAAAGAAAATATAAATGACATTAATATATATTTAGAACCAGTAATGTTTCTAAATATCTGATTTATATAATTTCTTCTCCCCCATGGTTCTGGAAATATAGTTAAAACAAATTACAACAAAAATCCTAATTTTAAGGCTGTTGATTTCACAGCACAAAAATGAAAAGAAGTAAAAAAAGAACCACAATGGCTGAAAAGAAAGGAGACTGAGTCAGTGTCCACCAAAGCCATCCTCCCCCCTTTAAAAGACAACTAATAGAGAAAAATGAATGATGAATCCTAATGAAAAATGGGGGACAGGGGAGGAGGGGGGTATGTGTTTCCAACCATCCATGTCACATAATTTTGACTGTGATGAATTAAAATAAATTATTGCAAAGTAAACTGTGTATTCATTGCAGGAGGTATCATTTATCACATACTGACCTGTCAGACTACTTAATCAATTAATGCCTGTGCATTAATCCATCTTCAGTCTTTCCATAAATCGAACACTGGATGTCAAATGGAAGTGGTGATTCATCACAGGCTGATCATTTGAGAAAAAAAACAAAACACTGTCTCTGTGCAGATCTCATGCTAAACCAACTTTAAATAAATGATTAAAACACATTTCTTATATTTCCATAACATTTTGATAGTTCAGAAAGATAAAAGAAATGAAGCAAACATAACTAATGTTCACATTTGTAGAATATAGCACCGTATTTAGTGGTTTGAAATTTCTCTTTTTAATTTCTAACAATAGTGAACCTGAACTAATATATGGCATAATATGGTGACATTTTTAAAGATAGTGTGCTAGATAACTCTTTCAACAGTTTCGTATAGCTTTTGTTGTACAGATT
This sequence comes from Holacanthus passer, assembly GCA_025331565.1. NCBI lineage: Eukaryota > Metazoa > Chordata > Actinopteri > Pomacanthidae > Holacanthus > Holacanthus passer. The sequence continues at coordinate 28,217 of JAFREQ010000103.1, forward strand.
ATTTTAAACAAAGGTTGAACACATTTGCAACTATAATTGCATAATAATAAATGTACAATAGAACTATTCAAATTCAAGAACAGTAAATTGTGTATTTATTTAGAATAAAATGTATAAAATCAATTTCATATCTATGCATGATGCTCCGCAGGCTAGTTTATTGTAAAACATGACCTTTAATAGATTGCTTTGTGACTGGGAGAACTCAACAGTTGATGTAGCTTTTGTTGTCATATAGTTTTCTTTATTGTTTTTAACAATAAGGTTAAGGTTAATTAAGGTTATAAAGGTCACTCACATGGATACTATATATATATATATATATAAAAAACGAATACTGCAGAAATATAATTAAGTGTGCTACATTTACATTAAGACGTTCCTAAGTGAAAATGCCAAAGCCCTCAGCTTTCAGATGGCCATCCCCACATAAGAAACTTTGCTTTAGGCAAGGTCCTCATGAATTGTGATCGAGTCGTTCTTAAGTCAACAGCCTTCTTTAAGTAACAAAAGCAATACCTTATTACATAAATAAATAGATCAATTCTGTAAATTGTGTATTTATTTAAAGTAAAATGTGCAAAATTTATTTTATATATGCATGGTGCTCCACCAGGCTGGTCATGCTCTTTATTGTAAAACATGACCTTAAATGCATCACTTCCTGACTGAATGTGTTGTAGGGGTTGAAAAGCTGAGCCGCAGCAATGAAAGCTTTCACATTTGCCCTCGTGGGGTCTTCAATCTCAACTCGTCTTCAAATGACATCAATTTCAACGTGTCCTCATTACTTCATGTGTAGTTCGTTCGTTTTTCCCACAGACATAATGCTTCATGTGACCCAATCAGCTGATGGAGAAAAAAGAGACGCGGCGGGCAGCGTGTGACCATAGACTGTATAAAACTGCGTGTGACGCAGTACTCACGCTACGGTACGCCATTTGTGTCTAGCAGCAAAAAGCGCGGAGAGTGGAAATAGACTTATAACAAGAGGTAAGTTGAATTGTGGTTGGACTGTATTGTCTAATAATTACTCGAGATGCTTTTGCTGAAACGACAAACGACTCTCTCGGGTGTTTTCAAGCACCTTTTAAGCAATAGGGATCACTGTTTTAGTGTCGCTGTTAGCCTCCTTTTTGGGCCTCTGTGCTGCCGTCGTTTTCCACGCCATGGAGCGAACTAGACCCGCCTCTGTCCCGCTGTGATTGGACCAAAAAGCTGATGTAGCAATCTCATTGGACCCGCTCTGCGTATCTCAAAATACAGTCGGGGAAACATGTCGCTCGTTAGCATGTTAGCCGCGCTAGACAGCAGCGTTATCAACAACTACTTCACTGATTTGTGTCCTGCTGCAAGAACCATTTACGCCACGAAAAGAGTTTTCAGGCCGTATTACACTGCAGCAATGGATGTTTTACGTTGTCTTTGGAGCTTCCAATGTGCAGTCTATAACCTGTTCGGCTAACTTGAATTACTTTTAAGCTATTGAGAAACCGCTGGAAATTCACCCAGATAAAATTAGCAAATCCAAAATATAGCTAAGGTCTCTTCTTAGTCTTGTTAAATTATGACGGATTCCATCTTGAGATCTTAACCGACACCGTTGCAATATACAAAATGTTTTCCGCTCTGTGCTGAATTCCCTTTTAAAAACATGGAAACACAGTTCGACACAAATTAATATAATTAATAGTCACCTATAAGCCACTCTTCATTTTGGTGTACAATCGGTTTAACATTAGCAACCAAAAAGCACTTTACTGAATATTCCAACTCGATGTGGTATCTATTCTGCTAATCCTGTAGTCACATTGTACCAAAATACTCAAGAGATGGCGCTAATGAGCACGATGAGCTCATTCTCAAAGTTTGACTTCCTAGAAATTAAGTGTTCATTGGTTGACCTCAACAGAACCCCCCCTGAACCTCTGAGATCACTTTTTATTGGACACTATATTTACATTTGCAAGTACAAACAGGGTAAAACTTATTGGCAGAAACAAGACATGACCCACTACACGCATGAATCTACAGAGGAAGGGCAGTATCATTACTGATTTCACTTCAACCCTCAACAGTAACAAAGGATGAAATGTATATTAAAGGTACATAAAAGAAAATAATGTTTAACCTTAATGACAGTTTAGCCAGGGTTTCTGGAAAATTGACTGAAACGACAGTAGTTGCTTGAGATGTCCCCTATATCTTATACAAACAATATATTATATGGGGTGGAGAAAGCTGAGACACATTCATTGTTTTGGGTACACATACATATTTTTATGGCAAAAAGAAACATGCTTGTATTTTCTGCAAATACAGAAAATACAAACTAATATAAAATAGAGAAATACTTGTGCAGTGCATTGAGCTGTCTTGGCCACTGCAAAATTATGTTACATCAATGCCACAAAAAGAGTTATCCTTAGTAAAGCATGAGAAAAAAATGGTTATCCATAATTAAATGTTAACCTGTGTTTAATATACTATCACTGCCACCAATTGTGGCAATGACTGTAGCCCTTCTGATTCATGTCTAAACGAATTTACTAATGAATCTTAAACCAGCAGTCACATACTGTATGAATTGTCCATTAAATGACTGTGACTAGAGGGGACTTGTTTTTTCTCATTTAATAAGAGCTCTCATGCTGGCGTCTATGTACCTAACAGTTTGCGCCTGGAAGCACTAGATGGCGACATTTACTAATGTTAAGTCAGATAGTGTTGTTGAGGGATTGATCACTTTTCAGAAGCTTGTGGCTAGTTGAATAGATAGATGTACTTAGTCCCAAACTGGGAAATTCTTTAATTAGTTACACAATTTGTGCCTGATGCACTTAATTATTTACAGAATTTTCTTTGATTCAGTGAAATGTGTTTCAGACAATTGAAAATGCCAACCATAAGTTCTGTGTTTTTGTTTTTTTTCCTCCCCAGGTGTTTGATTCAGTGTTGGTGATAGTGAGACTTCACTGTTATGTAATTATAGCAGAATATGATATGGATAAAACACTGATACAAGAAAAAGAGGCTGTTGAGGACAAAGTGGCCAAAAATGACACAAGTGGGAAGGTGCAGCCAGATGATGTGGAAATGGAGGAAACTAAAAGAGACTCACCCAGTAGGCCTGCCAAGCCCGATGAAGCAGATGAGGAACTCACTAAGAGTCTGCGGCCAGACTCTGTACCTGAAAATGGGGATAACCTCTGCACAGTTTGTGGCTTCTCAGCCAAATGTCCAAGATCACTGAAGATTCACTATGCACGAAAGCATGGAAATAACTCAAAGAATACAAATAGAACTGCAAGAGCAGTTGAAAAAAGTGAAAGTATCTCTGACACGAGTCAAGCAGAAATCCAGCACGCAGTAGACAAGGAGACAGAAACTGTTGGTGAAGTTAAACAAAAGCAGCAGTCTGCAGCCATTGACAATGACATCAACACAAAGAGTGTAACTAAAAAGGAAACTGTATTAGACAAACAGCAGGCGGGTCAAGAGGAGGCAATCCAAACCCAAGAGAGAAGAGTGAGCAAGCGAACCCCAAAACCTAAGATGATACATTCATGCAACTACTGTGGCCAAGAGTTTAGGGACAAGTCTCCTCTAGATGTGCATATTCAGAGATACCACACCAAAGACACCCCGTACACATGTGAGTATATGCTAGTTCACTCAAAGTTGAAATCCAGCCTCATATGGACTTCATGTTTTTGTAAGGCTGATGGATAGTTCAGTCTGTTTTTGAAGGAGAAATGTTTAATCAAAACATTCATAGATTTTTACAAGCCTTAGGCATTACATGGGAATTGCATCTTCTCTTATTTAGGGAATTTTAGTTTGACAAATATGGGTATGAGTTCTTAATTTTTATTAACAATGTAGAAACATGCAATGCTAAGTTTTCATTTTCACTTTTCCTTTGTCTGTTGTTATGAGTTATGCTTTGATAGTACACATCCTTTTCACTGAGTTGTTTTAATTGATGGTTGAAAAGAGACCTGAAAAAGTGTATCTTTGAAATGTCTTCCAGTCGACGCTGATGAGAACATGGATAAAGAAGAGGAAGCTGAGGATCCTGGCTGTGCTGTGAAGGCAACTCCAACACGAGTAGCGGCCAAATGTACACTTGGCAGGTTCCAGCTGAAGTGTGCAAACTGTGATTTTAGGGTTAGCACCCCTGCATTGTTGGAGAGCCACGCTCGAGTCAAACACCTGGACCAGGAGTGGTACCGTTGCAAACTGTGTAACTTTTTCTCAGCCACATCTAAGTGGATGGAAGTTCACCTGTCTTCAGATAGCCACATGCAGCAGGAGAAAGGGGAGAAAAGCATAGAATCTTCCTCCTTTGAGCTTTACGTGGAGAGTACAAACAGAGCCAGTGCTGGAGATGGTGCCATTATAGATGATATGGCTCAAGTGACTGGAGGAGAAGGGGGAACCACTTTGACAGAAGATGATCAGAAAGCTGAAGAGGCAGTGGAGGCTGCTAAAGCTGTGTTGAATGAGGAGGAAGATTTAGAGCTTGAACCTCCGAAAAAGAAGAGGGGAAGACCAAAGCAGGGGTCCACAACCACTTGTGGATACTGTGGTCTGGTCGTGTCTAACGCTACTAACCTCAGTGTCCATGTCCGCCGCAAACACAGCAAGGAGTATGGCTACAGCTGCACTCTCTGCAACTATAGCTGTGTGACCAAAGGAGACATGGATCGTCACTGTATCACAAAGAAGCATGTGAGACGTGCGCAGGAGTGTGCAAATAAGAACCCGCTCAACAATCACACAAGTGCATCACAGCAGGAACCCACAACTCCACGAGCCCAGGAACCAAATGCAGCCTCACAGATGACCAGCAAAAAGCAGGAACCTGACAACATGACATCCAAAGAAAACAGTGGAGAAGAGCAAACCCAAACAGACACAAGCCAGAAAAAAAGGAAATATGACTCTGTTAATGCTTGCAGCCATTGTGATTTTGTAACTCAGTCAATCCCTTCGCTCCATCTACATGTCAAGAGAAAGCACACTAAAGACTTTGAGTATGTCTGCCTGGCATGTTGCTACTATGCCGTAACAAGCAGGGAAATGTCTCGCCATGCCAACACAGAAAAGCACAAACAGAAAAGCCAGAAATATATGGAACCACTAGGCAGTGAGGGACAAAGAGCTTTGGCCCTCCCATTGAACCTGAAAGAGGTCGTTGAGGTTGTGGGGGCAAACTCTAACCCTGAATGTGAACCTTGCAGCCCCACAGAACAGTCTGAATCTTGTTCTGATGACAGCCAAGCCACAGAAAGTCAGAATACGACTGCATCCTCTGTCACAACCAAGCCTGCCGGTGCTGTGGCCAGTGTGGCTGCCAGTGCAGATGAGAAGCAAGCAGAAAGTCCTACATCTTCTGGTGGTGGTGAACCAGATCAAACAAATCAGACAATTGGACCTCCAGCGCAGTCTGAACCCCAGCAAGCTCCAATAGAACCTCAGCCTGCAGTGGATGAGTCTGCACAGCAAGAGAGCCAGAAAAAAGAGGCTAAACAAGCAGACGATGAACACTCAAATGCTGATGTGATGACCTTAGATGCAAAAAGTGACAGGTGTCATTCAGATACACAGATGTCTGAAGACCTTCCCTTTGATGCCTGTATTGTATCCATGAAGGCCCTTGCTGAGCAGGAGCAGGAGCAGGCGCTGCAGGAAGGTCTGGCTCTAGAAGGCGAGGCTGCTGTGATATGTCTGACTGGAGGATCACCGGTGCCCTCCAGTGTCCTGCCCTCCAATGCTGCATATGTCAAGAAGCTCAAACGCAAGGAAGTAAAGGTGAGAGAGGAAGCCAAAGGAAGCAGCTCTCGCATACGCTGCGAGGACTGCGGCTTTATGGCCGATGGCATCAGTGGCCTCAACGTCCACATCTCAATGAAGCATCCGTCCAAGGAGAAACATTTCCATTGCTTGGTGTGCGGCAAGTCATTCTACACAGAGAGCAACCTGCACCAGCACCTGACCAGCGCCGCCCACCTCCGCAACGAGCAGAACAGCGTGGAGGAGCTGCCCGAAGGGGGCGCAAGCTTCAAGTGCGTGAAATGCACGGACCGCTTTGAATCGGAGCAGGATCTGTTTGTTCACATAAAGGAGAAACATGAGGAGCTTCTGAGGGAGGTCAACAAGTACGTGCTGGAGGACACGGAGCAGATCAACCGCGAACGCGAGGAGAACCAGGGAAGTGTGTGTAAATATTGTGGGAAGGTGTGCAAGAGCAGCAACTCCATGGCCTTCCTGGCACACATTCGCACACACACCGGTATGTATCCTGCCTCTGCTTACTCACACACTCTTCCTTTCCTCCTACTATCTCTGTCTCTCCCACATATATACAATACACAGTATACTATACACACCAATACACTATGTATGCCGTGTAAAAGAAGATCAATGCCATTTCCCCTCATTTTATTTATGATATTGAATTGAATTAATGGAGCGCTTAAACCCTACAGCCCTACAGTTGTTAGACCACTACATGACAACACAAGATTAGGAAAGTGTTTATAATGCTTTACATTTAATCTCCCTGCAAATATTTGAATTCATAACTTGGTAGCACATATTTTAGATGCATTGTGATATAATTTCTAAACTTATTTGGACTAGAAATAAGATTTTGATCAGAAAAAACTCATAGATGTTTAACTTCTCGATACAGACTGGATTTGTGGTTCTTTTGAGGCCTTTTAATGCCTTGTGAGCACTGCAACACAGAAAGTTTTACCTAAAAAAATCTTCAAAGGGAAAACAACAATAATCTCTTTGTCTGGCTGATCAGCTATTAGGCGTTTGTTTTTAGGTACAACTGTATTGAGTGGGGAGATACAGCCTCTTCTTTGGCAGCTCAAGCTAATTTTAAGGCTACTATCTACTGCAGCCAGGTAATAGCTGTTTCAGTAGAGGTGAAGGTAAAGACTGATTGAGCTTCAGACCAGCAGGAGAGACGCTAATGGACCCCAGATTGGGATTCCCTGAACAACGCTTGGTCAGAGACATGTGCGACTCATAATTGATGTGTCCATTACCAAGACTCAGTTGTAATTATAGTCAATAAGTCTCTGTAAATGTGTTAAAGCTTAGGCTAAAAGCATTGGAGGTCCAAAGAGAGGTGGGCTAATAATTTAAAATAATCAATGCAGACGTATTCAAAGCCTTTAATTTCCCTTGTGTCTGTACGTCCATGTTTGTGTATATGTGTGTGAGCACTCGTACGCCTAGTGAATGTGTGTATATGTCAGCCTTCGTGGCTGGCTGATTATGCTCAATCCATTAAGATTTATCTTGTCATTTATAATGCAAAGCAGGGCTGCGTTGGCCAGGGCTTCGGCTGGGAAGTGTCCAGCAGGTTAAGAACATAGGGCGCTCCATTACTTTTCCCTGACCATGTGTATTAATTGCTTTTAAAATCAACTTAATGCAGGAACGAGATGTGAGGGCACCATCAATAAATGCCCTTCTCTGCCTCCTATGGTTCACCCCCCTTTCAGCCCAAACTTTAATGGGACTTTAATTGAAGTCCATGCTCTGTGCTTACAATGTGTATACACATGATTCTATGTGTGTGTGAAGTGTTGAATTGGGAGATAAAAATGCGATTGTTTCCACTTTCAGACTCAGTGACAGTGGATGGTTGGTGTGGATATTCTAGCTTTGTCATGTAGATCTTGCTAGAAAACCCAGAGATAATATTCCCTCAGAGTCCTCACTGAATACTGGTGAAGTACTTAAAACAGTGTTCTGATTTCACTCCATTATGTCATCATATGCCCATAAATGCAATAGACTGGAATGTGATGCAATAAAATGTCCTGATATGTTGGCACTTCAGTTGTGTAAGAGGAGTTACCGACGCACAGTATTTGCTAAGGCAGAGGAACAAAGGAAAGATTTGTGTCCTTCTATCTAGTATGTATGCCAGTCACCTTGTGTGGTCAAAGTCAGATTGCTTATTGCTAAAATCAGAATGCTTAAAGCTGTAAGAATTGGAGGTTAAAATCCTGATGATTAATGTTGAGCCACCACTTTCTTCTTATTAACGATTAGTCTATATGTATTCATAATTCTACCCTGTGTCATAATTCTTGAGTTTTGAGGTCACTTACTTAGTGTTACTTAAGAAAATGAAAGCTGTGACACTGAGGTCCCAACAGATGGCTTCAAGTCAAGGGCACGTTCTGAGGTTTCAAATGATGAATACTTTGTTTTTTTGGTTTACCTTTTTTTATTTAATTGAGTTATGTTCTTGTTTATGAGATTACTTCTCCACTTTCATTTATGCTGTTCTTATTGGTGGAAAGCTCCTATTTCTCTTCATTTTGACAACATATGCCAGTTGTTATTATTGCTAAGTTCCCTCATTACAGTGAATTATTCACCTTTTATATGGTGGTCATTTATTCTGGGAGTTTGTTTGTGGGGCTGCGGAGCTGCACGGTGGGGGTTTGCCAGTTTCTGGGCTGGGAGCACGTCCAGATCCTTTTAATTAAGACCTAGTTTTTATTCACTTGATTAATCAGTGAAATCAGGAGACGGTAGTGGGAGGCTGCACACAGATTTGTCATTTTGTCCCTTAAAGGAACATGCTTGCATTTTGCCAATGAGGGTACAGCTGGAATTTGCATTTTGAGGTAAATTGGTTACTTTTTCACTGGAGTGAGCTGTCTGACCTCAGACTGAGCTGTAAAGTAATGGACACACATGCCATGCATACCCGTTCATGTACAGGATGTGATGTGTGTTTGTACAGATAGCTGAAAAGCAAAACTGCTAGTGATCCACTGGCCTGCCTTCTGTCAGAATTTTTTAAAATTTGGACATATACAACTTATGAACATATGAGCTTCTGATACATACATTTCTAACTTCCTTAAATCCTCAAAGTTATTTATTGGTTTCCCCCAGGTATAGAAGGATATTTGGGGCATCATGGGAGATAAAAATTTCCACTGAAAAAGCAACATCTGCCCCCAGAGACAATGTGATGAGGGAGGACCTTGTATCAAATCAAAGCGGATGGAACTTGTTGTCCTGTTATATATTTATTTTATTTTATTTGTTGTCAAGTCCAAGTCCATTTTGCCATCAGATCCAGACCCAGATGGGGAAGACCAAATTAGGCAAGGAGAGTACATACAAAAAGTAAATACAGTGCCAAAAGAGATGAAGGATGAGATGTTTATTTACAACCACATTCCAAAAACATTGGGACGCTGTGTAAAACACAAATAAAACAGAATGTGATAATTATCTAATCCTTTTTGACATATACTCAACTGAAAACAATACAAAGACAATATAGTTAACGTTTGACCTCATCAGCTTCATTGGTTTTTGTAAATATCTGCTTATTCTGAATTTGATGGCAGCAACATGTTTCAAACAAGTCGAGACAGGAGCAACAAAGACTGTGAAAGTTGTGGACTGATCCAAAAACACCTGTTTGGATCATTCCACAGGTAAACAGGTTCATTGGTAACAGGTGATAGTATCATGATTGGGTATGAAAGGTTCATCCTGGAAAGACTGTCGGTCACAAGTGAGGATGGAGAGAGGTTCACCACTTTGTCAGACACAGGATTGTAGAAAGGAGATTACTACATGGGCTCAGGAGTGCTTGCATGCTGTCAGTAAACACAGTTTGTATGCAAATGATTGCATTCTGTTGTTATTTATGTTTTACACAGCATCCCAACTTTTTTGAGGTCGAGGTTGTATGTGTATAAGTTTTATACTGACATCTATTATACTGTCACCATCGCTTGCCATCGAGCTAATCAGTGCATGGAATTTTGACGACAAGAAAATGTTGAAGGACCAGATGGAGAAAAGCATGAAAAAGTGACAACTGAGTCAATGTGAAAATAGAAAATAGACTAGGACAAGACTGAAGTATTTACAGCTCTAGATTTAATTGCCGTTTTCCCGTGCCAGCGCCTCATGCTCCAGCAGTCAACCTACAGGCATTGGCGAGACTGATGAAGCAGTATGTGCAGAAAGAAGTCTCCAGGCTTCAGAAGTTTTTGGATGAGCTGGCACAGGACCACAGAAGTCACTGGAGGACAACTCATCTCTCAGGAGAACTATTGGACAGCTGAGGTGAGAGCTGGCCAAAGTTCATGAGGACAGTTCTTTCCAATGGACTCTCCAAATGATGGTGGAGATGTTAAACCCGAATGGCAACAGTGGTGACCAGAACTGCAGCTCTCCAAGAGCAGTTTTTCATGCTATGCCTTTCTCCCTCTGCTAGCCCCCCACTGGCCTGAACACTAGCCTGCAGCTCGTCCTCAAGGTGTGCGAAGCCCCAATTTTCACCTCACTTACCACCATCACCATCCATTCATACGTCTACAGTGACCATATGAGCACAATCAACCCCTAACTGAACCATGGATCCAGATGTAGAGGATTAAAAAAAGAGATGGCGCTAGTGCCCAGAGAATTATGCAGCAAAGATGTTTATGATGATTGTGGACTTCTCCACATATCTGTCCTGGGCACAGACGGCGAATTGGATTCGGTCAGATGTCAAACAAGGCCTTTATAGGAATGTTGTTTTAAGTTGAAGGAGTTTCTTCAGCACATAAGGATATTTCAGACTTTTCAGACATTAGAGACCATATTAATGACAGACAGAACTCTCAGGAAGCTGGATCCCAGGACAGAAATATTGTTGACAAAACACTTATACATCTCGCCTTTTCTTTAGGATAACGACAGTGACATAGCTGTGCAGTAAGCCATTTTGGTGGTGCTGCTTTGTAAATCACACCCTTATTCGAAAATTTGTGTAATCTGTCATTTATATATATTCATTGGACTTAATGGGCATAGGCCTATTTCCATATGTTGTACAATGGCAAATCCTAGTGGTTCAGTACTATTTACTGCTCATATTAAACCTACCTGTCTTTTGTTTTGGAAAGGTTAACAGTTGTTGAGATTCTTTTTTGTACTTGAGGGAAGGGGACATGAGTTGTCTTAACAAATTTTGAGAGACTTCAGTTTCTTGTCCTTTCACATTACAACTCTGTACCACAGTCAAGCAGAAGTGCCCAAAGTCATCCTGCAGAAAAATGTATTCCATTATTCTATGAATTGGCCATCAGTGTGACATTCTGACAGGTAGCGAGGACACCCGTCCCCCACAGATCAGCCATACAGAAATTCCCAACTGATAATTTACTAACAGGTGTGTGCAACTATGAATGACAAAACGAAAACTCATCTGTAGCCTTTCGCTAACAATTTTACATATGAAGTTGAGTTTGTTCATAATGAGGATGCTAATCAGCTTGTGAAAACAAGTTGTATAATGTCTCCTGTGGCTCTGGAGGAAACTTGCCGAAGTTTGATAAAAATAACCTTGCTGATGTCATAGGGTTTATCTCAACTAGGGCTTGAGAATTTTTAATCGAAAGTGGGGTTTGAAAGAGGTGAGCATTTAGACGACGGAGAGTCTAATGAAAAACACACATTGCATTATGAGAAATGAAGCTTGGAGATTTTTATTATTTATTATTTTATTATTTTTTATTATTATTCACTCCGCTAAGGTCATGTTTTCGGGTTAGGTTTGTTGGTTTTTTTTTTTGTCAGCAGGATTACAGAAAAACTACTGACCTGATTTTTATGACCCTTGGTGGAAGGGTGTAACATGGACCAAGGAAGAACCCATGAAATTTTGGAGTAGATCTGAACCACGGGGCGGATAGACACATTTTTGTTAACATTGCGTGATAGAGCATTTGTCCTTGACTCACTAATGTAAAACAGATCTTTGGTTGGCTACAATAATTGAAAATGTGATAGATGCATTTAGACTGGATAACTGCAACCCTTTGTGTAACAGATTATGATAACTTATAAATGCTTATAGGGATGAAAAACAAACCAAACAATTCAAACATTTATTCATATGAAATGATCATGCATTATTCTCTTCTTCTAAACCCGAAGATTAAAGCCAATGCTATGGCAGGAGTGTGTGGCATGTGCAAGGCTTAAGACATCACTGTGTGTGTGTGTGTGTGTGTGTGTAGTGAAACATTGCATGAGGTTCTCTTCTCCTCTCAGGAAATGAATTAGTCATTCCCTGTCTCATCTGGGATGTGAGGGAGCCACATCGCCCCTATGTGGATGGCAATATTAATTTAACATGACACTGCATTGATGGTCAATTTCAGTTTCACGGAGGCTGTTTAAGTGGAGTGGTGGAGTTTTAATATGATAAGATGTGAGAACTGAGGGACGTTACATCTCTCTCCTTTCTGCCATGTCTCATACTCAGCCAGCCATCTGGACAAATCAGCTCCCCACATGCCTCCCTCTCACCTCAACTTTAGGTTGTGTGTGTTTGAGTGTGTGTGAGTGAGAAGGAGGGAGAATGATCGTCTCTCCTTCTGTTTGTCCATGGGTGATTATGTCTTGTGAATTTAATATGTGTGTCTGCATGCACATGCATAGGTGTGAGGTGGGGTTCTGCATCGAGATGTAGGTATGTGTAGGTGTGATGGTGGGTGTGGTGTGAGTGTGTGTGTCAGTCTTTTTGTTTTTTATGGGCGTTGATGATTGTGTTGTGTGATTTATTTTTTCTCTGTGTGAAAGTGTCTGCACATTTAGGTGTGAAGTGTGTACTTACGTATAGGGATTTTATGTGTTTATCTGCCTTTATTTGTTCTTGTGTATGTGCCTTTGTGACTGTGTGCAGTGATTTGTGTGTGTCGTATACTGTAGGGACATGTGAAATGAAGAGGCTGGCTTTGCTGCTGCCCATGTGTGGACCCCCCCCGCCCCCCCGCCCTCTGTGTTTATGGGCCTTGTTAGCACAGGCTTGCCTTTCAATCTTCGTTACCAGCTTAAAATTCGATGTGTCGTACTTCCAGCTCACAGCAAGTGAACCGTGTATGAACGAATTAGTAATCTACACAAAGTGCTTAATCAAATCAGCGGCTGCCCCTGGAATAAATATTGTAGAACGTCTTGGGATATTCACTGCGAGAGGGTGAGGGTTTGCTCAAAGATGCGTATGTGGATATCATATCATACCAGGCTGCCACTTAGATTGCAGTGGTGCACTGTGTGACTCTGGCCTAAATCTGGCTCATCCTGCCAAACAAAATTTTTACTTCACAAGATGCACATGTTTGATTTTCATGAACAAGTGCAGGCTTCAGTGAATTGTTTGGCTGTATTTAGAGTTTGTTAAAGCACATGAGTAACTGATTTTGTCAAACATTAGCAACCATTTTTATATGCCTAGTTCTGAAGGACCCGGTTTCCATCTTTTAACTTGAGCCAGTGTGTTTGTGCGTCACACAGATAGCGGAGGCATCAGACCTTGCAGCTCTGCTCTTAAATGACTGATTGCAGGCAGAGGCTGTGCCACTCTCTCAAACGCTACCCCGCCCTCTGGACTTATTAATGACAATAATTAGGGAGAAACCTCCCCGCAAAGCCTGCCAGAGTGATTAGCGCTTTAATGATGGAATGGGAGGTAGTGAGCGCACACAGAATTGATTTACGTATTCGCCCTGACCTTTGGAATCCAATTTACGCGTCCACAGGCAAAGGAAGAGTAGGTAAGAGATGAAGGAGAGTGACAAGGATAGATAGAGAGTGAAAGAAGAGACCCCTGGCACTTGGAGTGTGACTGTAGTCTTTTATGGGGACTGTAGCAAAGGCATCTGTTTTTATAATTCTGAAGTCATTTTGTGGTTGTGAAGTAGGTTGAAGTCCTGGCACAGAACTAATAACAGTCTTATATTCCTGGCATTGAAAAATGATCTGTAATGTAAAATCAAATTTCTGGTCAGCAGTTATTCAGTCATGTTTTATTAAAATTGCCACTTCTTTTCTTCAAACATAATATTACTATTGGATACGATCTTTCCATATCTTGTTTTGCAGGATCCAAGCCCTTCATGTGTAAGATCTGCAACTTTGCAACTGCTCAGCTGGGAGACGCCAGGACCCATGTGAAGAGACACCTCGGCATGAGAGAGTACAAATGCGACATCTGTGGGTGAGTTACATCTTTTAGAAAGAATTGAAAACACTTTCTTTAAAAGCAAGGATGGGATTCTAAACTCCAAAGGAGCAAAATTGACATTGGCAAGGAGACTTTGCTACATTAAAACTTGTGTAAGTTGACAAGTTGTAAGACAGAAGGTGGTCAAATCTTTAGAGAACTGAACATTCAAACTGGAAGTCTGGTACTTTTCCACCCTTTAATAACTAGTCAAGTATTTTAGTATCTGTATGTTAGTTTTAAACTGATAGTGAGAATTTATTTAGCCTGATCAGACAAATTTGGGACCTTGGGATTTGTATAGTGCAATTGGTATAGTTTCCAGAACAGATTTGAAACTGAGTAGCAAACACCAGTGAGAGCCAGTAAATGGTCGTGTTCTTCCGTCAGGTTTAAGATGGTTTCATGTTGGTAGATAAAACCCCTTTCACACATACAATCTATCCTTTAAGTGATCAGTGACATTTTCTGCATGGATCATGTGTGAATGGGAGCAGGGATTGATATTCAGGGAAATCTGAACCGCCAATTTCCCACCTCAAAACCTAATGATATTACAGGGAAGATGCCGTTACGGCTGTGTTGTGAATGAAAACAGTAACATTGCAGGGACGAGCCATCACAAGACTTACTTGTCTCGCAGACTTGTTGATTGGTTAAATACATTACAAAAACATTGTCACTGGAGAGAACCAGCTTCTCGCCTGCCATGTTCCTGAAAATAATAAGAGAGTCTTTCACTGTGTACATGACATCTGGCCTTGCCCCTCCTCCTCCTCCTTCTTCTTCTTCTTCTTCTTCTTCTTCTTCTCTTTCTTCCTCTTATTTTTTTTAAAAGTTTTTTTTTATGGCGGTTGGCAACCATAAGTGTCGCATTAGCGGCATCTGCTGGACTGTCCCTTGTTAGCTGCTTGTGTGAATAATCGAAAAATCACTAGCGATGCCTGAAAAGTTATCCCAGCAATTTACAGGGAACTGTGTGTGAAAGAGGCTTATGTAGTGATCTGCTATAATTATCTATTGTACAGCCCACTTTAAATTGCATTTGTCTCAAGCTAATTCATAATTCAATCTAATTTATTCCTGCCTGACCACAATAAGAGACGTGCTGCTACTCTGATGTACAGTAGTTTCTTTTTCAAAACTGGGAAATTTCAGTCTTTAAAAAGACATTAAAACCTTCCACAGGCTGCCTAAATGAGCTGCTAATCCAAAATCAGTTTTATGTTTAAGGGTGAGAACATATCAAAATATGCGATATGTTTTTTTTTACTATGTATGATAAAGCGTATTTATTATTCTGATTGAAACTCTAAATACATAGGTTATTATTTATTCAAGCAAGAAAATGATCAATTTAATGGCTTTTCATATTGACAAAAGCTCCAACAACAATCAACAATTTCAGTAGTCACACCTTAATGTGTGAAAAAGAATTTTCTCTAACCTTTAACTGTTCCCGGGCCTTTTTTAAAATGACAAATGCATTTCTAGTCAGCTTTCCTCAATAAACGAAATGCAGTTTATTTTACCTTCTTTTTTGTTTCAGCTGTACAAATAATCCTAATTGGAAGTTTATGTAGGTAACCACAAGCCTATAAATACCCAGTAGTGCAAGAGTACAGCTATTATCCCACTACCTTCTACCCCCTACATGTAGACCATATGTTGTGTTCAGCTCGTTTCATTCCCGTGGTAGACCTCCTCACTGCCTTGCCATGTTCAAATGGACGTGTTAAGCTGTTTAACATGCAGCCGGGGAATAGAGTAAATTGTGGGATTTCCAGCTTTGTGCCATCGAGCTTCTGCGGCTACACACTCGCTTAGATGAAGACATATGTAGAGTTATTAGTTTCTCCCTCTGTGTAATTCTGTGTAAACCGTTCCATTTAGTTCAGTCGCAGGCCGATTTTGTTCTTCTAAAGCCGAGCAGAGCGAATGTGTTTATTTGCTCCCGCTGATGTTCGCAAACATATTACAGCAGGAGCAAACAAGCTTTGGTTTAAACACAGCTTCTCCTTTAATGAGAGGAAAGGCTCATGTTTCACAAGCCCTCCAGCTGAAAACCCTCTTCTCCCAAGTGCTGCAAATGTGTTGGGCTTTTGACCAAGCATCTAGCTTTACATACACACACACACACATTCACGCGCAAACATACGGAGCAGTTTTCAATATGCCTTTAAATGGGACTACTAAATACAGCCCCTCGGTTTCACAAATCATGCGGATGGAGGAGCTGTGTGCTGCTAGTGCCAGCCACTGGTGACAAATCGGCCCTGTGTGTGCTTTCAGTACTGACTGATCACCAGGCCATCCCTCCTCTTGACTAAAGAGCAGCAAACACAAAGAAACCCCACAGAAACACCCTCATTAAGGCCAGAGCCATACTACATCCACATAGTCTGCTCCCCTTCCCAAACTTTCCACGTTTGATGACGTGTCCTTAACCTGAATCTAAAGCACATTACTAATAGATGGTCATGTTTTAAGGTATAATGTCTAAAGTGAGATTGTAGTGCGATAAAGTTCTGCATCCTCCTGTGGATACTAATGTCGGTGCAACATTTTGCGTGACCAAAAAGTTTTTTCCAGATATTTGTTTAGAATTTCCATTAATCATTTCAGTGAGCTGAAATTTGAGCTGCTTTTTTATTTACAAAATAAAATTTGTGTTTCATTTATTTATTTCATGCTTACAGACTCTTGGGCCTCCCTTGGGCCTTTTGTTGGTTTAGTTTTGTGCAATTTTGTTGAGCGCATCACCTCAGCATATTGTTTGTGTGTTTTTCCTTTCTCTCCCATCCCTTCGCCGCCATCGATTGCCGTGTTTCGCTTGTTAAACTTTCAGACTAGAAGATTACCTCAGCTCTGACATGGTGAGCGAATGGATGTGCTGCACCTCGGCTGTCCACCTCACTTTAGCTTCACTGCTGCTGGTCTCTTCTCAGGAGTGGGGGAAACTTGTTGATAGTTAAAGATCATATTGTTGTGGCATTTAATTAACAAATGCAAATGCAAGGCCAGGACAGATTGAAACCCTTGACCATGCCGCCAATCAAACCTGAGTGGGCTGGTCAGTGCCTCACTCGTCATTGCTCACACTTTATAGGCTTTCTGTCTTGGCCTCGCCATTTCACCCACTTCCTCCAGACGTCTGTTTGTCCACGTTTCTGCCGATTTATTTGTCTATATGTGTCTTTATTTTGAAACAGACAGATCTGTCTTAATTTGCCTATAAAGAACTCTTAAGGTGCAAAAGCAGCAGAAAAGCACAAATTGGCTGTTAGCATGCAAGATAAGATTTCTCATATTTAATTGGTTAAAAAAAATCCTCCAGCGTGTGAGACGGCAGATTCTTGTGCTTCCTCCGGCGTGTTTTGTCCACAGTGGGGCCCGGCCACTTAATGAGCCTCCTCCTCCTCTCCTCCATCATCTAACAGCAAGGCCCTGGATTCAGCATTTCCACCCTCCCGCTCTCTCGTCCTCCCCAAAGATGCAATGGACATCCAGTGCTGTTGTAGGTGTTAAATTATGCATAAACAGTGTAAATGCTTTGAGGCATTGGTTTAATATCTCAGCCTGGGCCTTACAAGTATTAACACTATCATGGACATGGATTGTCCTCTTGTGGACTGCCGTTTTATGATTATGGGTCATAAGCTGCCCGTTTCCTAGTGTCACTTCAGGAATTTGAACAAAACTTAAAAACGGTTGCTTTCTCACAACACAAAAAAGTTTGCGACGTGCTAAAGTTTGTCTTCTGTGTGGAGGAGGCTGCACTGTGTTTTTTCCCTCCCTCCCTTCCTTGTCTCAGTTTTCTTGACTTAGTGTTGGAGAGAGTATATATAGTCATGATTTCATGTTGGGCGTTGTGTGTGTGATTTGACTGTTAACAGGATGGGGCTGGCTCATGTCAGGGTTTTTATGTCCCCCCTGTCTTGTGAGATTGTCTGGTCTGTTCCCAGAATAGTCCATCAGTTCCGCCCTGCGTGGCTCATCCGCTGTAATGTGCCTTAATGCCCGGGCCTGTATGAGTAGTGTGAGGCCTGGCAGTGACAGTGGAGGAGCATCTTAGCTTGCTGCTTATCCAGAGAAAGCCGTCACTTAACTCAGCCCCTCTATTGTCTATCCACACCCCTCTCCTTCTCCCCTGACGTGATTCTCTATAATCCTCAAACAGATTCTGGTTAGAACTCCCTGAGAACTATTTTTATGTTTTTTTTCCTCCCATTTAAACATTAATGGTTGTTGCAGATGAAGAGCAGGATCCCTATGAGGATGATTATAATGTCACTCCACTGATCTCCCGCCGCCCCGAAATAATTGTACATCATCGCTTCATAACGTGTCAGAGGGACACGTTGGTGGCGTGCAATTAAAACCGCAGAATATAATACACCAAATTACTGCCTGTCAGGCCTATGAACAACACACTCGGTATTTGAGTTACACTTAATCATCACGTACATTAGCGATTTCACTAAGATCCCTCCATCCCCCCCACCCCCTCCGCTCCTACAGCAAAGGCGTGAAGCACACTGCTCCTTACAGGCTGAGGGATTGTGTCTGTGATACAACAGCTTTAGGGTAGGTTCGCATCTATGTTAGAGTTAGACCTTTTGAAAGCTCATAATGTCCTAAATGATTTAGCCGTATTTGACCGAGAGCCTGCACCATGTGTTGGCAGGAACTGAATTCTGAATTCATTAACACACAACAGACGTAAACACTGATTATTTTCCTCAGACGATTCAGATTCAACAAACCTTTTGTGTTTGCATATTTCATTAGTACTTTTATCAACCTTCAGATGGCTGTAAATGTGCAGTTGCAGGCATGTAAAGTGAGAAAATATAAAAATGAAGTATGACCACCTCAAGGCAAACTACCCCCTATCGTTTTTTTTGTATTTGAATATATCTCATAATTTTTTTTTTGTTCTGAAAATTGGTTGAACTAATCTTGACCCAGGGCTTGTGTCCTCCGGAGCATCCCTGAACTTCTGGATAGATAAAGTAGCAAACACATATTTATATATCTAGTGCATGTCCTTCATGTTTAATTGTGTACGGTTCTTTTTCTACTTGTTTTGATCCATCTACTTTATTAGTGCTCATGAGACACAGAGTCTGGTATTTACCCCCATCTGTAAGATGTATTAATGTTTACTGCTTCAGACACCTAAGAGTTTGTGTCTGGGAACATGGTCCTTGTCAGTCAGTGTAGTCCCCTCCACCAAAATAAACACATTTTGCTCTGATGCATTTAACTAAATTTAGTGTGCCATTATCGGAAATGAAATAAGTAACGCTAAAGGTCATTTGGAAAATAATGCAGAAAGGCTGGCCTGGAAAGGTTAAGTATGTGACGGAGCTTTTCTGACGATAACGAGGGCTGCATATGGCTTGGAGAGCTCGGCATCCCGGTTTGACTCGGCACTCTGCGATCGCTCTTTATGACCGAGACAGCTTTACAGCCCGTTACCCCCCATAACACGATAAAGCGCAGCATAATGGATTGGATGTGTTTAGTAGCCTTGGGCTGATGTTTGTAAAATTAATGTTTTTTGCAATAGAAATACACTCATGCACGGGCACACATGCACACACAGAAAAAGGCGAGAGAGGGAAAAGAGAGGAGAGAGAGAAATCAATTCTAGACAGCATCGATGTATCAGTATAAATCCACCAGTGTACAGTTTTACACTTTTTATACTTGTTTTGGAGCTGAATTGTCAAACTTTATTCTCTCACTAGTGACGCGTCCTCGCTGATATCTCTCTGCTGAAGAGATGACAACAAACATATGGCTTCATTAGTTGAGTTTGGATTGTAGACACAATACTCAGCAGAAAGGCATTGAATGCTATTAAATTTTTGTGCTTCAAATTACACAGCACAATTACGTGAGGGACATAAAGTCTGGTTGCTCAGTCTCAGTCTCGTGTCAGTGAAAGGATGCTTTTGAAGAGTTTGAATGGGACCCCACTCAGCATCTCGGAGCGCGAGAGACAAAGAGAGAATCTCTGTCAGCAGATCAGTCCTATTAGGTTTTAATAACAATCTTATATTCTTTAGCGGGCCCACAACGGGGGCCTGGGGGCTTCATAATCAGAGCATTTCACTTTAATCAAAGACAAACAAAAACAAACATTGGGTCCAGACGCTAAATGGCAAGATCAGTAGTTAAGCTGGGGAGCCAGCACAGCACACAGCCCTACGATAATACGTTATACTACTCTTGAGGACCGTCTAACTTAAGAGGCTATTGTCTGCACTATGTATGATCTTACTAGCTTCTTTTTTAAAACATTAAACTTCTTGTGGTCTCAGCCTTTCTTTCTTTTATTACTTTTTCTGTTTGTTAAAACTCAACTTGCCGGACAAAAGGAAGTAGTGGTAAAGAGTAGAAATTAGAATCGAGTAGTAGTAACTTTTTCCTTACGAGACTCCATCTTGATAGCAGTTATACACTTTGAATTTACCCTCTAAGATTAACATCAGGTACCAAAGGCAAATTAGCTCCATTCCTTAGAGAAACATGAGTTTGCACCCTCCGCTCTAAACCAGGTCTCCACAAAAGAAGTACAAACTTTATCCTTTAAAGTAGTTGAATTATTAAGAAAATGTTGCTGAACAATCCATTCTGTAGAGCTAATCATGTCATAGGTATATCGTAGGAGAAAAAAAATAAAGAGGGGAAAGTTAATGAATGATTAACAACAGCAATTAAAAGATGAAGAGGAAGGCAGATGAAAAAAGGGGTGTAATTAAAATATCAGTCCTCTCATTGTCAGAAGTGCGAGTGTCATCCATTGTGCACTTATTAAAAAGCTGGGTGGAGGGGAAGGAGCAAATGGCGCTTAATTCCAGCAGCCCAAAGTGTCTGGTAATCTGCCCATGGATGGAGCTGGAAAAGGCTGTAAGTCATGTTTAAGTGTTGGGGCCGTGTCATTGCAGGTTCACAGTCATGCATTTCTGTGTTGACACCCATCGGGGCAGGGGATATTTGGCAGTCAGGAGTAATTTAACTTAATTAATGGGATGCATATTTGATGGAGGAATAAAATATCCCGGCTCAGCAAAGTGGAAAAGGCGAAAGATTTAGTGGGAGTTAAAGGTGGAGGGGAGAGTAATTTGTGCATTCAGTTACCGGCTGCTTGAGAGACAGAGCGGGAGAGAGAGCAAAGGAGAGAAGGAGGAAAGAGGGAGAGAGAGAGTGGGTCGGGGCTGATAAAGATGGCAACCGGGAGAGAGTAGGAAGGGAAGGGGAGGATGAGAGATGGATGGTTGACACAAAGCTGAGCTGATGTGTAGAGGGGAATGGGCTGTCCCTCCATTGAGAGGGCCATCACACTGACAACGCTTGATTTAATTGATATCCGGACTGAGTCCTTTCCCAGCGCAAACAGACACATTACGCTGGTTTGCAAACTTGTAGCAGAGCTGCCGGCTGCCAAAGGCCTTTTTAATATTCATGAGGGGGCTTTTAAGGGTGTTCGGCAACGGCCTCCTCCCTCCGCCGCCACCCGCTTTCAAACACGTCTTTACAACCAACACACACACTTTACCCTTCACACACTCACAGCAGACACGCAACACGCTGGTTCTCCCAGACGAACCCGTGGCCTGACAAAAAGCTGTCACGCTGCTCTTAATCTCCCCTGGCACTTTTTAATTGACTTCCTGTAGGTATAGATTATTTTCATGGTGAGTCTGCCACCGAGATGTTTGATACCGTCCCGGAGACTGGCATCTGGGATGCTTGTAGCTCACCGGAGATGACGCTGCTATCTCGGTCTCTGTCTCTGTCTCTTTCTCCCTCTCCCTCTCTCTCTGTGTGATGGCCAGACTTGTTGGGGGAACAGGGGAGAGGTAAAATGCAATCAGTCATTGCCATCATCATAATTGAGCTGATGTACCTGCTGGGAGTGCTGGGGAAATGTTGGCTTGGGTGGAAGGGAGGCTCTTTGTGTCTGGCTGAAGCCGTTAGTGGCATTGGACTGATGTACAGGGCAGGTATTGGCCTCCTGTTAAAATTGGATGTCAGCCAGTCTGCTGTCCAATTCATATGATGGATATGATGTAGTTTGTTTGATTACACACTGTATTTATTGTAGAATTAATCAACACTATGCTGCTTGTCGGAGGTAAGCTCTCAAGTCTAATGAAACAATTTGATCAGATTCCAAACAGTTATTGCATGGATTATGGTTATGATTAGTAGTGAGGTCAAGTTCATTTGTATAGCCCAGTATTACTTATGGTGTCTCAATGAGCTTTACAAACCTACAATATCAGCAGTTCCTAACCCAGTAAGACCAGGAAAAATGGCTCAACAAAAAACATGAGCTGGAAATTCATACAGG
Organism: Holacanthus passer; assembly: GCA_025331565.1. Classification (NCBI taxonomy): domain Eukaryota; kingdom Metazoa; phylum Chordata; class Actinopteri; family Pomacanthidae; genus Holacanthus; species Holacanthus passer. Next base: position 50,653 of record JAFREQ010000103.1, read on the forward strand.
ACTATAAACCAATAGTAAGATTATAATATGCCTCATACCAGGGTCCATTGTCCCAGTGTTGTGTCTCCATAACTGTAATGAAAATCTCGGAGACACACTGAGTCTTTGTAAGTTTGTGGATATTTTGGCCCTGAAAACGGTGACATTTCAAGTTATGAAATACTGGCACAAACTGTCTGCTGTCAATGGCTTGAGTCCAGAAAACATTGTTGGTGATACAAGCCCTCATATCCATCGGTACGCCAAATACCGCTCTCACTTTGTGTATCACATGTGGTCTGGCCCACACATGCTCATAGTGGGCACACAAGCGGACAGGGCCTCCTCCTACACACTGCCATCTATTTACACACTTGCACACACACACACACAGACTTGCCTTTTCTGTTGTGATAAAAGACTATGGATGATACATTGGACTTTAAACAGGCAGCATTTCTCTAACGTCATGTTTGCGGGGTCTGGGGGACAGCGAGGATCCATAGTGGGGGTTAATTTTGATGTCGTTTTCAACTCACGTTGATCAATCAGACCCAGAATCAGTTTCTTTGGCCCCACCCGTTGCAACCGTACAGTATAAAGACAGTTATGTGATTTGTATATCGTCACGCAAACGATGTGTTTGTTAGCCGTAATCTTCATGAGTTCTGTTTTCTGTTGCTGATGTTTTGAGGTGTTACATCAAATGTCTGTGCTCCTGTTTTATAATATGTCACATTCTGTTAGCCGCTTGTTTGGTGGGCTTGTTAAATTTGGCGCTCATTCTCTGCAGTCCATCATTTTGTGGCATCCTTCAGGCTTAATATCACAAGTTCTAGATGATTCTCAGATTTATGAAGTGATATTGACCATTGTCTATGCGAAACAGATAATAAGCCGTGATGAATGGGTGACATTAGTGATGAAATTACATAAACCTTAACAGGCCATTGTATTAACACACCTAGCCGATCCCCACTCCTCCCCACCGCCCGTTTAATTGATTAATTGCTGACATGGATGGATGAGGGGTTGTGGGTCCTGAATCGGTGGCTGATTGCTAGTCAACCATAAACAGGAGCAGCCACAGTGGGCCCTCAAGGGCAATATTCGTGCTCCCCAACCTTATGGTGATTCCTTACCCAGCTCTGACAAGAGGAAAAATATTCGGCCATAAAAATGCTGGTATCACCGGGCTGACATATAAAGCCCTCCGTCACTCCCCTCTCTCTCTCTCTCTCTCTCTCTCTCTCTCTCTCTCTCTCTCTCTCTCCTCGCCTGTGTTGCGTCTCCTTTAGCTCTCACTCGCTCCTCAGCACACCCGTCGGACTCTGAAATCACCCATCCTCCTCTGCATGTGTAGCTACAGTCCCTCAGGTAGCCCCAGCTTTAAATATGAGCGAATAATGGCGGAGTGAGTGATGCTGCCTGTGTCCTTGACTGGGATCCTCTGTGTGCTATATCCACATCTCACTGTCTCCGAGCCCCATGGGACGCATAAAACACCCCCGTAGAAAAACTCCCAAGGCTTGTTGGTGGCATCCGTTGGATGGATGCAGGGATGCAGAAAGGCAATGAGGTCTTTGTGTATGTTTATGCAAGTGCGGGGGGGTGGATAATGTTTACACTGCTGTGTGTTTAATGAGAGGGGCACTGTGTCCACTTTAATGTGTTTGCATTTCAGATGTGGTGCAACAAAGTTATTAAAACGTTATATGGCATATCACATCTCTTTTATGTCTTATTGTTTGTTTGCCTGCATCTTTGTGGCCCTGGTAGCTGATGTTGGGTTTAGTGGTGGAAAAGGTTAGGATCGTGCTTTGTGGATGCCACTAAAATCTCCTCATCAGCACAGTTGCCACCCAAAAAGCTCCTGACAGGGGCAGATGGGGGTAACTTTTTGAGGAGGATAAGAGTAAGGAGGGGGGTGGGAATGGGTAGGCGTAGCTGCTTGCCTTCTAGTCCGGCACCCACAAGTGTCAGGCCTGCAGGAAAGAGGAGCGGACATGTGGCCAAAAAAGTAGAAGACCCCACTGTCAGCCACACTGTCTTTGTTCTCCTCAATGCTGTGCCATGTTAACCCCTGCGCCACTGATCCCCTCCAGACCGATGCGTGGGTCTGAACCTCTGCAACCGGCCGTGAAAACGCTGACACATCGATTACCCCGCAGGAAAAAAAACGTTGAGCGTGATGAGGAGGAGCGCGCCATGTGAAGAGGAAGCATTTATTCATTTATTCTGTTTATTCAGCAAAACAAACAGGGGTCAGGATTATGCTGCAACACTGATAGCTCTGTGTCTATTACAGTTAAATTTCAAATTAGGGGGTTCACTCTGCCCACTTTTATGGTCACTTCAAAGCCTGCCTGCTGCCTTCCAAGCCCCCCAGCAAAATCTGATTACTTAGACTTTTACAGGCTACATAAGCTTCAAGTAGAGCCAGAAAACTAATTTGTTTCTTTGAGTCCAGTTTGGAACTCAAAGAAACACTCGCTGGTGTTCTTGACTTGTGGTCTTTAGATTGGACATTAGATGGCGCCATTCAACTTGCTAGAAAGCCACAGTCACAGACTTGATTTGCAATATGAGACTGCCTGGTGTGTGGTATATGTGGATCTCTTGCATGAATGAAATGCAATTAAGATTCTATTCGTTCTGTTTAAAAGGTTTGTTCAAATCTTTGACTCTTTTAACATTTATCTCAATTGATATTTGTCATTATTTAATAAAATACAGCTCCAACATGCATTGGGTTTAATTGTATAGGTTAAAGTCAGAACTGGTGGAAGACAGATAATGAAGTGAAACTTTGTTGCTGTTTTATTTCAGATTACAAGCAAATTGTGCAATTAGTTAAATGTGTTGGTGCCTACAAAGGGAGACGGCTCATTTAAATGTACTTTTGTGTCCAATGTTTGCCAAAGTCATACTTTCAAAAGTTGAAAATTTGTGAACAGAATATTTCACCCCGTATTTTTGGTGAGCCGGTAGACTACCACAGTGGGTGTTAGTGTAGTTGTAAATGAGCAGAGTTGGAGGCTGGGCTTGTGGCAGGGCAGATGTAGCGTTCAGAGGGGTGTCCCTGCCGGTGCTGCTTTAACTAGGACAAGCCTCTCTATACCGGTGGACCTCAGGGGCCGATCAGCAGGTCTCAGGAGAGGCTCCCCGCACCGCCGTCTAACCAGGCCTGTCACGAGGGGGCTGAAGCTGGGCTGGCTGGCTGGGTGTGGGGCTGCTGTGATGGTGGGTGGCAGGCGGGTGGGGGCTGACATGCCGAGAGGGCAATTACAGCAAGGACAAAGACTACACAGTGATAAGTCCCCACAGCACCCTAATGAAGAGAGCAGGTTAGCCTGTTAAGAGAACTGGGGAAATGAGCATGGTCTCAGTGCGTGTTTGTGAGCGAGTGTGTTTGTGTGTGTTTAACCTACCCGAGGAGGATACATTTTCTGAGGTCATGTTGCTACCATGCTCACTAACCTCACTGACTGATGCCTTCCCAAGCCGGTGTTTTCCCCTCACAGAGCAAAAGCAAACAACGACATGAAACTGGAAACCAGTGCATCTTTAGGGAATTGTATTCCTGTGGCTGTGTATAGTGAGAAAGAAAGTCCCAATGCAAGCTATTAATGAAATGAAACCTTAAAAATATCATGCCTTTGGTGGGTAATTGTTGCACATTAGCGGATCTACAATTTGTTTTTATCGCACCACTTAATGATTTTTTTTTAATAATATCCCACTTAAAAATTCAGTACATTATATCCTGCATTTTCTACGTGAAATAAATTGATGAGTCTGTAGGTCAGCAGTTGTAGAAAATACATGCAGGATGAGAAAAGAAGTAGAAAAAAAAAGCGTAAAAGAGAAAATGAAATCGAGAAAAAGGAATCATTTCCAGAGAAGGATTAACTGCCTTCCTCTTTTGGTCACTTTTGCATTTTCAGCCTGGATGTGATTATAACCAGATCATGTTATCAGGCAACAAATCCCAGATGCAACAGCAACTCTCTTCTTCTTCTTTTTTGTCTTTCTTTTCTTCAAACCTTTTCCTTTCTTTTTTTTTTTTGTTGTTGTTTTTTTATTTTTTTGGGGCGGCAGAGAGAGATGGTGTGTACCTGATACTGCTGTGTTGGCACACCCGTCTGGGATCTGATAAGAGAGCCTCTGGAGCGGTGCTTATTCAAATCAGTGCATGTTCACAGTGAATAGGAGCAGGTAAAGGCAATAAGATACAATGCGATAACCTTTCTGGAGAGGGAGAGAGAATAGTTTTACACTCTGTTTCACAGCTCTGCTACACTAGATGAGGGATTTTCAACACAGCCTAATTGATTTGCTTTATCCTCATTTCCCCACAAAACAAAAACCTTTCTTTCACTAGTGCGACTTAGAACGGATGTTAGAGGAGTTTCTACACTTTTACGATACATTACAGTGATTTTATCATTAGGCTTTTTTTATTTGCTTTGTAAATTGATCAGCTTTCAACCTCCTCATTGACCGCGTTCGACTGCTGTTTTGGCGCCACTCGTAAGTGTGTGTTTGCGGTCTCTGTATGATAGCGTGTGTGTATATGTGAATGTGCAGTTCCATGTTTATATTAAATACATATTCAAATGTCACGTAATAAATTCAGTTTTTAACATTCACCCTCCGTAATCTCTTTTAGACCGACTCTGAGATAAAAGCAGGAACATGTTCCGGAGTGTGGGTGCTACTTGTAAGTGTGTTTGGTCTGTGGCATGTGAGAGTGTATATGTCACAAACACAAACATCACATTAAATCAATTTAACTTAATAACACTGATCCGCAGTGATCAGTTTTAGAGCCACTGTGCAGAAATCTGAAGCGAGGCTCAAAGCTTATTTGCGGAGTGGAGGGTGGTGTGCCAGGAGTCTCAGGGGGTGGGGGGGGGGTTGTAACATATGTTACGTTCACTCAGCGCAAGACTCAGCAGTGATAGTGAAACACTGGGGTGAAATGCATCCTCCAAGGGCCCCCGTGTTAATGTGTTTGGCTTGTACTGAACTCAGCCTCTCTACATCCCTGCATTTCAAACTACGGCACCGTAAAACCATCGCCCACACTCCGAGTATTTTGATGATACAAATTATCAAGAGAATTTAAAAATGATTACAGTGACAACAGTAATTACTGTGGCTAATAATTATGACGCGGCTGTAATACACAAATAATATTTTTTCATTAATTTACCACTTTAGTTTTTAAGTACAATTTAGGAAATTATTATTTATGTTTACCACGTTCATTTTTACTGTCGTAATTGGCCATTCAAATTAATCGGAGACAGTGTGCTGGATTTTCATGTCCCTGTTTGAAAAATGTAGTTGTGTTTTTTTTTTCTTTGTGTGTGTGTGTATATATGTTTTTGTGTGTGTGTGTATGTGTGTGTGAGGGAGAGAGAGAAAAAGAGACTGCTTGTAAACAGTTTTGAGGCAGTCCTTGCGGTCAGACATGATGAAGTGATGTGTGTTTACAAAAATCTGCAAATTCAAAATATATGATTCTATTGCTTATGTATTTAATATTTATTTTAAAATATACATGCAGCGTGATGATACTATAATTTCCAGTGTAGCAGCTATTGTGCAGCTCATTACGGTCAGGGATCTAACATGTAGGCTCTCTTGCTAAATTAAAATCTTCTCTCTTTTCATATCGACTCTCACTGTAATGCAGCCTACCAAGTGAACAAGATAATGAAACACCCCCTTTTCCCCTTTGCAACCAAACACCACTAATCTAATATATTAGTCACCCATGCTCGTGTACGGGTGAGCAATTATTCTAAAAAGTTTCCACGCCGTGCCGAGGTGACAAAGGGAATCTGGGCAAGGAGTACTGCAGACACATTTGACGGCTGCTCCGTGATGCTGATAGGCCAAATGGTTGTGGGAACCCGCCACTTTTAATCATGCGGAGGGTGACGGCTTTCATAAGAGCACGCGGTGACTCTGACACTTCTAATAAGGAGAGGTGACAGAGAAACTTTCTGTGTTAGCGGCAAAACAGGGGGAAGGTCTGCTTGTTTTTGTTTTTTTTGTTTTTTTTTATGCATGTTTTTTTTTTTTTTTTTTTTTTTTGGTTGACTATAAGAGACGAATTTCACAATCTGAGACTGGATTTGTGGTGAAAGAATGTCAGCATTAATAAAGGGCTTTGGGGACAAGGTCACGCGGGTCCCTGTACAGCAGAGCACCCCGAGTCTGTTTGTGGCTTCTGAGATAGGCGAAACATGCTAAGACGTCTCCCTGTGCATAAGGTAGCCGACTGCAGTTTTGCCCGTCAATGTCTCATCGCACAATCTAATTTATGATTCTTCAGCCTTTTTTATTCAAAGACAATCTCAGCTCTGGAAAAAAAAAGAAGCGAAAAGGAATGATGCTTTGAGGATATAATTAAAGATATCGTTCAAAGAACAACTTTTTGCATATTTGAATTATTACTGTCGTTAAAAACCACACAAAATATGGAAATATGATTGCCGGAAGCACATAAATCAATGATCAGCAAGGCCTCAGAGCCCAATAAATATGGGGAGTTAAATACTTTAAAATGCAAATCACATCTTAAAATTTGCATATGGGTGAATTTAAAGGAAGTGTGCCTCCTTAAGACCCTCTGAGGTAGAAACGGTTGGAGCTGGAGGGGGTTCGGTGGAGGGGAGGAGGGGGGGGCAGACAGGCAGCCGGAGCAATTTTTTATTTTTTTCACGTTGTCATTGGTCAAGTTGTTGGATCGTTCTAAATGATAGCAGCTGAAGTGGGCTGACAGACACGACTGCATCTCTTTTGTGGATCCAGAAAGTGCCTTAAGTGATCTGAATAATTAGGAGTTAATTATTCTTCATCCATCTAAATCAGAAAGGGACAGATATGGGAATGGAATTTATAATTTTAGCCCGACGTCCTGTCTTGTTCTAATGTGGTAAACTAAAGTGACTGTGAATAATACCTACTGACCTTCGAGTAATTACGCCTCGCCTGGCAATTTGCTTGCTGTTGCTAATTGAGGGTATTGATTCAGCGAGATTCATATTAAAAATACATATGTTTTATGGCTGGGATTTTTTTCTTCTGGTTGTCTTTAATGTATTATTAATCCGTATTATTTTATTTTATTTTTTTAACAATAATTAGCAGACAGGATGTGCTACACCGCAGGGTTGGAGTACTTTCTTTGTCCTACTCCTACCCACTGTTACAGGTACTGTATATTTTGCCAAACTTTTAGCTGAATCTAAATTAGTTCTTGTGTTTTATGAAGCTCAACATCTGACAGCAACTGTTTTTGTCAAGTTTACCGCCCAAACTAGAAATAGTACAATTAAAACTGCCACGTTACATTGACTATTTTTTTTCTGTCAAATGATAACGATGACTGCGGTTTCAAAAGGCGATATTGCAAATTGTAAATAATTTTCTGCAAGGCTTCCACATGAAGCCTGTGATCCCACTCGTTTAGCATAACCCCCCCCCGCGCGTTGTTTCCCCCCCTCAGACGTTTAAAGACGCTCTGGGGGCACCACCGGATCAATGGACATGATGTCTCTTTGTGCATTAACACTCAGGTTAGAGTGTTAGGTTAAAAACCTGCCCAGCACCTCCCTGGGTAAAAAAAAGACAAGAGAGGGAGAGAGAGAAAAATCAATTTTCCCTGCGGAGTCAGAGGGGCGATCTGTTGGTTCTAAAGGCATCCCTTTACCAATATGTATGTATGTATGTGTGTGTGTGTGTGTGTGTGTGAGAGTGAGTAACAAAGGGGTGGCCGCGACTGTCACTCGTGAGTGTTTGCATGTGTGAATGCCCTTCCTGTGGCGCCTGCTGGTATTGACCACTACAGAGGACGAGGTGGTTTGCTTCAAACGCATCTCTCCACCCTCTTTAGCCCGTAATATTTTAAGCCTTTTCGACCAGCGGAGCTCCAGTGGCAGCTCACAGCCTCGTAATAACCCAGATAGGGATCGATGGCACTGGATTTAGGCACTTACCCCTGCTAAAACTAGTAAACTCATTTGTCTTTCCCGAGCAGCGTTCTCTCCGTTGTTTAAGGAGACACATAAAAGAATCCCCTGAATTAAGATAATGTGACTGTTGGTGTGTGATCAGGCAGACTCAGCTGAAAGGACAAGCAGCTTTAGCTCTTTTATTAGCTCTCTGTTTAAGGGGCCATACATGTTTTGACGGAGTCCAACTCTCTTTATTTTATTTCTGTCATGCCGATTAGTGTGCCAGGGAACACCCGCTCTGCTCCCACCCCCCTCCCCACTGGACGAGTGTGCACGTGTGTGAGTGAGTGTGTGTGAGTGAGTGTGTGCGAGAGAGAGTGAGACTGTGTTAAGCATGCCAGCTCTAAATGAGATGGACCAAAGTGTGATGGCCCTGCTGCTCCTCATGTTCAAGCCTACATGGACGCCTCAACACAAATTCTTGGTGAAGGACTCAATGGATGCCGTGAAATCATATTTGTGGTACAGCTAATGGCATAGGACTGGTTCTGCTACAATGTTCCTCAGAGCAAGAAAACACGTCATTTGGCCATAATGCACACTGACCATTTCCACTTTACCACGCACAGGCCGTACTGTATGGATGTCGTAGTGCCATGCATGTACACTTACCAGATGCAGCCATATTTTCAGGAATTTTGACAAAAAATATTTTTTAACTAAACAACTTTATTTTAAAGGTTTTTTTCAGGAATTTATACGAGATAAATATTCCCACTAACCCTAGGTTTACTGTGTCAAACTTGCAGTCCAAGTAAAAAATCAGCCGACCAAGGACTATACACACACTGTACACCACCCACACAGCAGCACATGAGCCAGTGTTAAGCACACAGGGAAGAGAGCCCGGCAGAGTCTTTAGAGGTGCTGTTAAAGGTGCCTTGTCTGGGGAAAGTAGGACAAAGTGTCACGTTCAGTCGGGAGGGAAGAGAAGAAAATATTGTTAAAAACAAAGGAAGGAAAGAAAGAAAGGAAGAGGTGTTTTGATGAGTCAGAAAAGTGACTCCTATGAGAAGAAGAAAAAAGAAAAATGACCAAAACTTCCAAACTTCAAACAGACCTCACATTCTTTTTAGCCCACCTCCCAACACGCGCCCATTCACCCCCCTGGCATCACAAGGGCGTCTCTCTCTCTCTCTCTCTCTCTCTCTCTCTCTCTCTCGCCTTCCTTCTCCGTGTGAAACTACAAAGGGCCGTCCGTCCAAAGGAGCCGCTCTGCCGTGGGTGCCGCTGGGTGCTGCTGCTGGTGGTAATTAGGCGTCACAACACTTAGGCCGGGTGTCTCACGCGGCGCTGAATTCCTCCTGACATGACGGAGGGATGGAAGAGTTATTCAGCTCTGCAGTTTCTTCTGCTCTGCTGGTCATCTGTCCTCTTCAGGGCCCATCAGGCTAAACAGCTCACCCCGACACACACTTGTACACATACACACACACATGCACACACCCCCTGACCCCCCCTACCAACTCTTCCAAGCACCCGGAGGCAGAAGAGAGGGGCAGTGTGTTAGAGAGAGAGAGATATCAAAGCCCTTGAGGGGTTAGGAGAGGGTTGTGGGAGGGGGTAGGAGGGAAGTTAAAGGGATGTGTGTGTGTGTGTGTGTGTGCGTGTGGTTGGATGGGGCAGGGGGTCAATACAGTCAATACTCTGCATCACTAACTGTACAGACAATATAGATCAATATGAGGTGAAGGCACATATATTTTACTAATTACTGCAATAATTAAAAGGGTCTGTTGTGATTAAAATAAAATCAGTACGTGGTCAATTTTTAGCTAAATGGATTCAGACACAGCGGACTAATCCTGTTTCAGCCTTGTTGCTCCCTTGTCATAAAATCATTTGAGAAAACAACATTAGCGAGTTGAGTTTTTTTTTTTCATTGTTTCGCTCTCTTGATAGGTCAACCAAACAGAGCCCTGGGAACAAGATGAGGGAGTAACTTTCTCAGTGTATTGTTAATGCCACAGCTGACGGGGTTAGTCAATGGAAACACACCTGAATCTGATGTGGTGATTTAATTTTGAAAAGAATGTAGACTTACAACAGCTGTTAAAAATAGTGGTTGTCCGTGGTTTGTCAAAGAATTGTAATCAGCAGCCTTGTTAATGTATCTTTGCTTATGTGCTTTGTATTTGCACATAAGCTTTGCATTGCTTTGTATTTCCTCTATTAATAACACATACGTTAACAACAAAAGATTTGATTGAATAATGAAGAAGGCAGGATTCGGGGTGGAGGGGGTAGGCGCAGGGTTGGGAGAAATTTGCTGTGGCAGTAAATTCAGAGTTTGTGTGGCGTGCCGAGCATAACGCCGGGCTACAGGAGGGAGAGACATGCTGCTTTCATGTCCCTAAGCCATGTTCACGTCCACTGAAGACTTCTGTTTTTACACAGGTAGGCAGTTTGGGGACTATCTCAGTAAGGAAGAAGGGGGGTAAAAAAAAAAAAAAAAAAGGAAGACATGAGAGGAATCAAAGGATGTTCCCCCTTTTAATAATGTAACAAATATTCTAATTTCTAAAAATAAAACCTCCTCTTCATCCTTCCTGCTAATCTGAGCAGTAATTTATTCCAACCCAAGGCCATATTAGTATGCTAGCCAAGGGCAAAATGGTTACGACAAGACCAAGTTCCCTCAAAAAACTTAGACACGTATAATAAAAGAGTGAAAAGATCAGGCTGCAACTTGTAGACACCTCCCCAATTTAGGATTAGGTTGTAGCTAATTGGCTGCAGTGAATTGTAATTACTATAGAACATAAAACATAAAATTGTAGCCAAATTTTTTTGTTCTATTTAGAATAATTCTAAGCAATAGCTACACTAACATATTAGAATTTAATTTGCTTTTGAACAGGTAGTAAAAATGAATAGACACACAAGATTAGGATTTAAGTTTTTTCGTTATATTAAAAGAAAATGGGAACATAACATAGTTTCACAGGTAAAATAAATGTAGCATGAGACAGTGCTGGGCTCCTGCGCATGCAAGCATTTTTTATTTCTGATTAATTGCATCTGAACTGTGAGTTTCCATGTGTGTGTGTGTGTGTGTGTGTCCACATGGATATATTGATGCCATTTTATGAAAAGCAATTGAGCAATGGGACTTTGTACCAACCATCAAACAGACACTTCATTATGGGAGCAGTGATAACAAATACATTGTGTAGGATAATGATGGCAGTGGTTCATATTGTTCATTATACATCTGGGTGTCACACGGCACTTAGAATTTATGTGTGCATGTGTGTGTGTGTGTGTGTGTGTGTGTGTGTCTCTCTCTCTTTGTTTTTGTCATTTTACAACATAATGTTTCAGCAAATTAACGTCTGAACCATTGGGAAGAAAAATATACCATCATTTGCCATCGGTGACAAACAATATATTTTGGATAATGATTGCATCTATTGGCTTCTGCATTTGTAAATGTGAGGTAATGAATTTCTTTTGTGAGCAATGAAAGCAAACAGAGATATTATGTCACTTTGCTTGAATAGGCCTACCAGATGCATGATGGGCTGTCATTCGAAGACAAACTGTATCTGTAAGAAATAAATACATTCCTTTTATAGTAAGAACTTGCTAAGTAACTGCTCTGTATGTAATGCATAAATATTCCTATAGATTCTAATGCTGTTCAGACACACTGGAGATGTCCCATGCAGAAAGTGGGAGGTGTGTGATGTGGAGTCTGACTGCTGGAGGCCTCCAGCGTGTTGGCTGCGTTTGACTCGTGGGCCTGTCAAAGGTTTTGGGGCATTGGACTGAGTCGATGCCTGCCACACACATGTCATGCCTTCTCTCCCTGATGAGCCCTGCAGTTATGCAATCAACAGTATTATTGCTTGGAAATGTATATATTTAATTTGTGAAACAATGACAGTTTTGCTTGATTTATGGCGCAAGGCAAGGTTTAATTAATTGAAAAATGCATATTACCCTGTGACTTAATTATTACCTAATTAATCACCGGGTACTTGTTCGGTGTTCCCCCTCCTTTTTCCCCTCTTTTCAGGCATATTTCTATGTGTGTCTGACACTTGAATTTCCTCCCGGGGTCATTTTTATGTGAGGTCATGCTTTTTCTTCCTGAGTGGCTGCTGAGATGGAGAACATGCGCTGTAGAAAGCCTTTGGTAAAGCCGGACGGCACACAGCTCAGGTGAAAACGCACTGAAGTCAGTGTGACTTTTAAAGTCATATATTTGAAAGAGTGAATACAGCATTCAGGATATGATTAACAGTGTGTTTTGAAGTATTCGATGTGGAGAATATTATAGCAACTGAGGTCACATAAAACCCTCCAACCTGACAAGCCATTTTGTTAACTGTTTAATGGGCCCCATGTGAATATGTACATGTACGTGTGCTTGTGTGTGTAAATCAGGATTCTGGTCAGTTCCTTTGCAAGTTTGTGGCTGGCCTTATATCTAGTTTCCCTGTCTGTGTGGGATTCTTTCTAAATTTATAAATAAGAAGGCTTCTAGTATAGTTTACACACAGTCAACGGACTATCCTGATGCTGAAACATCAAGCATTTACGCTCAAGGGTGAGAAGTGTGTAACCAGTACCTCCTCCAGAGCTGAACCCAGTCAACCAAGTGACGTGGCCTCAACCCCGGAGACCTGGCTGTGGCTTCTGAACATGGCAAAACACTCACCTCAGCCCCGCTCAGATACTCACAGACATAAAGATGTACACGCATTAATACACACTGACCCAATCACACACGCATTCACAAATTATAGTCTTCACTTCAAACTCTGTGAAAAGGACAACTGCTGGCTTGTTGCACACATAGAAAGTATTCATATCTTCTCTAGTAGCCTTGGGAAGCACAATTTGCCAAAGCTGTAAGCTGATCCTTGAGGTCATGGGCAAAAACGGTGAATAAACGTCTCACTGTTAGAGCTGTCAGTGGTTTGCCTCTCACTGGTGGAGGGTCTAAATAGTAGTGTTTATGTCAGTTGGTTTTCTGGTGAAAATCAGAAGATCAGGGATTTCCCCTCATGAGAGCTTCTCCAGATACCTGCTGTTAGGAAATGATAGAGAATGGACACATCGGATATGAGTGTGTAAGACAGAGGAGGAGGCGTGTCTGCGGCTAGAGTCCGGCCTGCCAAAACACCTTACACCCAACACCCATCCACTCTGCCTGGCCACTATCCGGCCCCCATGTGTCTGTGCCTGGTAATGGTAAGCGTTTTAAACTATTAGAGCTGCTGTGAAAAAGGCCCGTTTGAGTGCAGAGCTGTCAGTCTGCAATGAGGCAATTGGGGGTGGGGGGCTGTCATGGCTGTCACTCAATGGGAGGATGAGAACTGTTTGGCCCTAATGGATTCCTCCAGGCGGACGGCTTACACGGCGGCTAGAAGTAAAATCGATGCGTTGTCATGAGCGAGTGAGGCATCATCAAACGGCCAGGTGGACGGGGAGGCAAGGAAGGGGAGGCCTGCTCGGGTAGTTACGTCTATATCTCAGCTTGTGTGTGTGTGTGTGTGTGTGTGTGTGTGTGTGTGGTTTGGAAAGGAGAGAAGAGACAGACAGATGCTCCGCTCAGCTTTACACGCCCAATGGGGCCTCTGCTATGATTGTAAGCATGAAAGGGGGCTCTGACCTCCATCATCTCTGTTGCTTTTATTTTCCGGTTCTCTTGGAATCGGACACAGATACACACAGACATACCCACACACACACATGCACATAGATAAATGTGAAGCTGTGCAGACAGGGGTATATTGCCCTGACAAAAGTCAAACATCATCTCGTAGGCAAAATTGCTTTTCGTAGACCAGATTTCTATTCAGTGATTCCAGGTTTTGACTAGAACCTGCAGAGAATGAGGCAACTAGAGTTTAAAAGAGGACAAGTGGTTTAACAGTTGGTGACAGAATTTCAAGCACGTCTTTCCTGTAATATTTAATGTGTATTTAATGTGGCAAGAGGAACAGTCTGGAAAATCCTGACAGTGTAAGATGAACATGGGCAACCTGCAGGAGGAAAGAGGAATGTGCCATTTGAAACTTACAAACGGTGACAAGGGACATTTAACAAGATGTTTCCTGAAGAAGATTACAGCCTGAAATAACCAAAGAACTGAGCCAGCACAGTCATACAGACAAATAGTGTATAGAAATATAGAAAATACATTCTTTGTATTGTAGTAAATCCCCAGAAACTTTGTCTTTGAACAAATCGAAGCTCAAAGGTAGCTGAACTCTTAATTAAATACTTGATTTTTACACATCGTTTTTATGTGCTTGTAATTCTATCCATTGCTTGTTTGTGGAGAGACACTGAGCTCACTAACTATTTAATCGTACTATCTTATCACTATCACTAACAACTATTAACTGTTTTAGCTTATTTTACCTCTCCTTGCTGTTTTTTCCCCTTGGTGGGGACAGGCCTCTGGGGACACGGTGGGGCCACCCTCTGGCCCCTGACTGGGCCCGGGGGAGAGGTCCAGGTCCATTGATTGGCAGGTAGAGTTGGAGGAGATTGCTCCAAGCTGGCTGTAGGCAGGCTGCTGATGCTGAGCAGGGATGCTGGTGTTCAACTTCCTCACTTGGCCTCTCTGTCTGGGCTCAGTCAGCCTCCGCCAGCTCCTGTCAGCCTGTCTGCCTCTTTCTCTTTGAGTTATATTTATTTGGGATATATCTGATCACATGCTGCATCTTTTTCGTTGTCAACAGATTTCCATGAAAAGACTGAAGCAAATCATTGTTTTCAATAAGTATTGTCTTTATAGCCAATTTCTGATATAGTTTATTCTTCTGAGTCACAGAGCTCTATTGGTGTCTAAAAAACTATTAAAAACACATCAGTGAGCCACGTTGCTGCACCGTGTCATGTGCTCCTTCATTGCAGTCAACATGGGCATTGTAGTTTATTTTGAGTCGACCCCACATTCACTGTCCTGCTACCGCAAGTGCTCAGACAACCAAATCCGCAGCACAGTGCTGTTGTATGGTGGACAGCACTGTGCACTCAATGGAGGTTCGCCAAATTTTCCAAGTTAAGTTTTGTAATTGGTGTCTCACAATTTGAACATTGTTGAACAGTGTTTTCTGAATCTAACCTGTAGTGTCTAAATCTATAAGTAATTAAATCAACTAGAACTAGAAACTGCATAGTTATTGCAGATTACACTGACTAACATTTGAAGCTGAGTAAAATCCTATGCAATGCACAGGAATGTATATATGTGTTTTGGTCTACAACTAGATTGATATCTTTTTCTAAACCTATTGGATAAAGTTGTATTGAAGTGGGTATTTCTTCCTAGTGTTTGTTCGACACTCTACCGATCGTCAGTTTAGAACTTGAGTCAAGACACTCTCAATGCTCTTCTTGTTAGCCTTTGGAAACAGGAATTTCTTCTCTTTATTGCTGAACACATGAAAGAGTTGGTGTTGATTAAGGAGGCCTTTTAAGCTGTGAAAGCCCTAAATGTGCTGTGTCCTTAGTAAGATGAAAAGGAGTTGAAGTTAGCCTGAGTTGTTTCTTACCTTAGCTCTTCCAATGGGAGAACCTTTGGGAGGATGCCTGAGAGAGAGACAAACTAGAAGCCCTTATTCTCTATGCTAATTCCTCCACATTTTACTTGTAATTATGCCCCAGCATCCTCCTTTCTTTCTCTTCCCTCTCTTTTCTTCACCCCTCCTCCGCTTGTCTCTTATTGCTGATGAAACATTTTCCTTCTTGCTCCATCTTTGTCGTTTTCAAACGGCAGCCACATCTTTTAGACCTTACGCTTCTCTTCACCAAAGAGTATTTGATTATTTCCATCCTTACAGGAGTAGTTCCTCCTACATGAAACAAAACACACTTTTGTTTCTTACTTCATCGCTACAGAGTGAATTGGAACAACATGGCCCTTTATCGATGCGCCGTGGTGACGTATGTCCCCTTTCTCCTTCGAACATGTCACTTCCCCTCCATCTCAACGCTGCCATTGCCCATATTTATTTTATCTCGCTAATGTGGGTCACCCCTGTATGGCGGCCATCAGTGAGGCACAGTCAAATAGCTGTGTCTGAAGCCTACCTTTTGGCATGATTTATGGGCCGTTGTGACGCTCAGCTCTCAGAAGGACCGCCATTGTCCTGCTACAGCTCTCAACTCCCGACGTAGGGGCGCTTTGTCTGCACTGAGGCAAACCAGACCCCCGTCTTTAAAAAGAATCAAATTATTTCATCATGTTGGAAATGAAAAGGCTGTAATTACTCCTAATTAGACCCTGACTTTTTTCTTTTCTTCTTTCTTTCCCTTCTTCTGCTCCTCTCGCCTCCTCTCTTTTCTCACTCTGGAGTTTGGGAGGCGAATTCTTTTTCCAGAGGGTTCGAGATTGCTCTAAATCAGAGCCGTTTGAGTGGAGAGTAGGAAACAATTATCTGTTCAGTTTGAAATTGATTAATTTAGGCTTTTGACAGCTCCTCTGGCTTTGATATTCGGTGAGACGGGAGGTCTGAAGTGGTGTGATGACACTGTAATGTTTGCTTTAAAGCCCTACATTAATGGGGCTGGCTCCACAATGTCACGATGTTTCACAAGCCAGAGGAAAAATGAGAAGCAAAACACACCATTTGTGGAGTGTTAAAGCATATGTCTGTGTTCGTGAGGGTGTGAGTGTCTACACGTGTGAAGTCTTGGTGGACCATCTACCTCATCTTGCTGGTTAGAGAGTGTGTCTGTGCAGCCGTGTAGGGTTTCCCTTCCAATAACACCTCCTCCACGCTGGAGAGCACCAGCTTAATGGTTGGCTATCACGGAAAATCATTTTCTGCCCGTCAACTATTTACATGTATCTTTACCACACAAGTCTTGTCGTTTTAGGCGGCACAACAATTTGCTAAGCAAATCCACTTGCCATTTATCTATCAAGGGGGAGGCTGTTGGTGTGTGTGTGTCTGGAGAAAGTTGGTTGGTTGGTGGTGGTGGTGGTGGAGGAGGAGGGCTTTTCAGAGGAGGTGGGGGAGCATTGAGGGAAGCAAATATTTTCTCTGGCTTGCGACAGCACAGTGAAAACACACTCCTGATGCTGATGTGTATTAGAAGTGAGCCGGGCAAATATTAGCACTGCCTTACAGTGGCAGAGTGGTGGTGTGGGGATGTCGGTGTGTGTGTATGTGATGGGAGGAGTTTACTAGCTTGCTGTGCTATGTAACACCGGTGGATTTTTAAAAAAATGGCCTTCCACAAAA
This sequence comes from Holacanthus passer, assembly GCA_025331565.1. Taxonomy (NCBI): domain Eukaryota; kingdom Metazoa; phylum Chordata; class Actinopteri; family Pomacanthidae; genus Holacanthus; species Holacanthus passer. The sequence continues at coordinate 67,877 of JAFREQ010000103.1, forward strand.
TTACAATGTGCTCTTCTAACGGCATTTCTAAGATGATTTTATTTGTAGCCACAGGAGGAAGCTTAAAGTAACGCTTCGAATAAGTAGGGCTTGAGTAAAATAATATTTTTGGTACACGACCATATCTGATTTTTTGACTGTAACTAACAATTATTTTCTTTACTGAAAAATCGGTCGACTCATTTCTCAACTCATCTATTAATTGCTTGGTCTGTAAAACAACAGCAAAGAGTGACAAATGACTTTTCCATATTCATAGATGAAGGTCATCTAATGTCTTATTTTGTCTGACTAGCAGCTCTAGATATTTAATTGACATTGATATAAAACAGAGGAAAGCAGAAAATCCTCACGTTTGATAAGCTGGAACTATCAATTGTTTGACATTTGTGCTTGAAAATGGACTATACATTTATTGAAGCCCAACAGACACGCCACAGTTCATGCCCTGCTTACACATAACACACACTCACACACATACTGTACACACACAGACCTACCCACCAGCCCACCCAGTGCTCCCAAACAAATCATAGCATTTACTCAGCCGGACATTAACTTGTTCAGGTTGGCATGTGTGCTCAAGGGCACAACAACAACAGCAGCAGCAGCAGCAGTTAACTCCACCCTCATTTCCTGCACAAGTCAAATACTTGTGAGAGAGGGAGAAAGGAAAAAGACTGCGAAGGGGGCGGTCAAACAGAACGGTGATGCGTCTTGTTTGTCAGCAACAGAGTGCGAGGAAATGTGACAGAGCGCTGGAGGAGGTTTCCAAATCCATTTCCTGCTCTTGTCCGTCCACATCAGCTGCTGACGACGGATCTGCTGGTTCTTATTGTGTTCTATTATGGAGGAGCGGTGGATGTGGAGGGTGGGGGGGAGTTGGTTAGCTGGTGCACACATGCCCAAAAATGATGCGTCTCCTTTGATCTGTTCCAGTGTGAGCCACATGAACAGCTCCGCCGCCAGGCACACACACATACACACACTCGTAGTCACACGCACACACACAGACAGCCCTGCAGTTTGGCCCTTTGCACTTTTTATAGCCCTGCTCAGACTGTCTTTGTGAGTGTGTGTGTGTGTGTGTGTGTGTGTGTGCATGCGCATGGTTTTGACTTAGTCCTGCATCTTGTTTTTTTCCATCCTCATGATTTTTTTTCCAGATACATTTGTAAACTCACTGTAATAGGAGCCAGTGTTTGAGGTACAGTGCTTATTAGTTTCTTATCTCAGCTAATTACCCATTAAATAACCACATGCACATACACACACACACTCACACTCTTAATGCTGGATAATTAGCAACTGGCCCATTATGAATATGCATTTCCCACTGCTTAATACACAGAAATATGAATATATCCATTCTAATTTTCCTCAATTGACTTGTCATGCTTTTCATGGTTACTTCACCAGAATGCAGGGATCAGAGTCAGCTAACCAGACTGCTTCTTCATGGGATGGGTACATTTTCTTCTTTGCGTGAGGACACTTTCAGTCGGTTCAGTATTTATATCTGCAGTGCTGTGTTCCATGCATAGTCAGTTTGATACTTCATTAGCAGCAATTGATGCTGGTGGCCTGCGGGCGACCTCAGGAGTTGGTCCAGCAGCTTCAGCTGGGAGGTCTAATTCAGTCCTCACTGGGGCTTTACCTTATTATTGATGCTGATTTCCAATATTTTTTTTTTTGCAGATCTCCATATTTTTTTTCAAGCTCAGAATATTAAAAAGCCAATTAATAAACTTTTCATTTTTTGTGGTTCACACATTGCTGCAGGACTGGACAGTCTGTTCTTGTTTCTCTTTGTTAGCTGCGCTGCATGTTTTGTTGTTTTCACTCTGCCCATCCTCTCTGGCCTGGTGTGCAGAGAGGATGCTCGGAGCGGTGTGTGTCACATCAGGTGCGTCAGGATGCCCATTGGCTACCGGCCGCCGACCGGAGCCATCCCGGCCAATCAGCTGTCGGCAAGCTGACCTTTTCGCTGGCGCCCTGACCCTGATGGGAGGTGAAGTGTGTGGCTGGTAGCAGTCAGCACTGGCACAGTAGGATGAGGAGGAGGAGGAAAAGGACCAGGCCGGAGGGCGAGAGATTTTCTTGGCCAGTCACTCCTGTTCCCGTCCTCCTTTCTCCTCTCAACTCTTCTTCGGCTGGAGTCATGACAGCCTCTCTTGGCCGGTTTACACCGTGTTTCACATGCAAGGACTCTCTCATCTCTTGTTCCAAAGTCAGAAGTAGAAGAGTGTAACCACATGAGATACTTCCCAGGCTTGTCCGTTAGAGTGTGTGCGTGTGTGTTTTCGTGACTTTGTGTGTGTTATTTGAAAATGGTGACTCGTCCCATTTCCCACTGGCCTCTCCTGTCATCTCAGAGGTGCTTAGCAACAATCTGTCCTCCCGAACGAGAAAACAAAAATCAGAGGATGCTCGAAAATGCTCTGAAATGCAGTAATGAATATTTTAGACATAAAGGACCACTCTCCCAGCCTCCATTTGCCTGGCTCAGTCCTCCAAACAGCCCTTTTAAAGTCAAGTGATGGGGGTTAAGTTAATTATGCACATTAGGGCCAGCCTCCCTCTCTTGCTCACTCAGGAGCTGTGCATGTGCATCTATGTGTGTGAGTATGTGTGCGTGCGCACGCATGCTGTGGCGGTGGCTTGGGATGCCGAAACTCTGCCTTTAATTAAACACAGATGCATGGAAGGAGAGACTGTCTGTCACACACACTTTTGACAGCAGCTGCACGCATGCAGATGCGCGTGGGCACATACACAGATACATACACACACACAATTGAAGGAGATGAAAGAGTGTAACAGACTCAGTGTGTGTGTGCATGTGTCTGTATGAGAGGAAACGACCTCTTTCTATCTCCGCTCTGCAAAGGGATAAATAACTTAATCTAAACAAAGCCTGTAAATGATTGGCTTTAAAAGGTGCAGACATGTTGAGTATTTAAATGTTTGTGCATGTTTGCAGAGGAGTTTAAAACTCAGAGTAGTTTTATGATTTATTTATCAATTTATTTATTCATGTTTTAGCCTTTCAATATGTGTTCTTTTTCTCGTTTTCATATTGTTTGTCTGCACAATTGTTTGGTTTCTCGTGCCTTTCATCCAACTTCTTCTGTCCATTAGACTGGACAGAGTTTTGTGTCTTATTGTTATGACTGCATTTGATCTCCCCTGACATGGCAGCTGATTGATGTAATCTATTTACAGGAGGCAGAGGAAGCCACTGTTAATCAATGACAGGAGTGTGATATAAAAAATACCACTTCAAGACCACAAATAGTCAAACATCAAGAAGAGTCCATTTGCTCCAAACCGCTGAGGGTTTGCAGAAAACGTGTTCTGCAACAACAGATCTATACTAACATTGAGTCATGTGGTTGTGAATTATTTCACACGGTCAAAAACAAATTGAAAAGTTATCATACAGGACCAAGTGTTCTCATAACAACTGCCAAAAACTATTACATTAACAGTTGCATTTACTTTATATTATACTTTTGATTTATTTGTACTTTACTGAAGTATTTCCATTTACGTTGCTTTTTATTTTGACTCCACAACATTTCAGGGTGAAATATTGTACCCTTTACTCCACTACATTTATCTCACAGCTATAGTTACTGTTTGCAGATTTTTCCTCAGAAAACATATGAGTTGATAAAGTAAACCGTTGTTAAACTGTTAAATAATATATAGACTAAAGTACTTAAAATTGGCTTCAGTTCAGTCAGCTGCCACATTAAAAAGCTGCTTACATGTTAATGCATCAGCAAGAATCTGATCTAATATATGATAAGGTAGTTTTACATAGACAACCACTCTGCTGCAACTTGATACTTTAAGTACATTTTTTTTGCTAATACTTAATACGCAAATTGAATATAAGGCTTTTATTTTCAGATCATTCACTTAAGTAAAACATTTTAATACTGCAGCTGGCTTCTTAAGTAAAAGATCTGAATACTTATCTCACCACTGTGAGTTTTTACAAGCGTGTATTTTTATACATATACATATATATATATATATTTTTGTGACAACCAACATTTTTTCAGTGTCTAAATCAGTCTTAATTCTTATAAATGTAGATTTTTATATAAATGTTTCCAAGCTCTGTCAAGACTACTAAATTGCTCATAGAGTTTCTTTTCTTCTTTATCTAAATACAGATCATGTCTGCTTTCATCACTTGTGCCAGTTTAATATTTACTTTAGCCTAATTAAGAATATACACCTAGCAGTTTTTATGTGTCTGATAGAGGCATTCGCTCTCCTTGAAAGCCTTAAATTCAGAACCTTTTTCTTTCTTCTTTGTCTCTCGGTCTCTGCTGTGCTGCAGCAGCGGCCTCATTTTTCATTAGAGGATTGCCCCATTATTTCATTTCTTGTGATAAAATGACAAGAGATTACTCACGAGAAATACTAAATACAGAGCCGGACCGATGGGATCTCCCCTCATATGTAACACTGCTGCGCTATGGCTGAAGGCTTCATATTTCCTATTTCTCTCTTTATTATATATCTGGCAGAGTTGTAGATACAAGGAATGTGTGTGTGTGTGTGTGCACTGTATTACATTCTGGGTGTCCCAATCTGATCAGACACCACTAGCTGGTCAGCAGACCTTGTTTCCTTTCTTTCTTTTTTTTCTTTTTGTTTTTATATAAAAAAAACTTATTTTAGCAGGAAAAATGTAGAAAAAATGAGTTGCACCACTGACAGAAATGTCAGTGAGTTGGGGGAAGAATAACTTATTTCACACAGAAGGAAGAGGAGGGTAAACACACCAAACATGGGCCAGCGATGGCTAACTGGGAATTAAAGAATAAAAAAACCCCCACACCAAATAAATAAATAATAACCACACCATATCTCTATCTAAGATGATTCATATTTTATTTCAAAACACTGCCTCCATTGGTCACATTTTTCAGTAGTGGATAATAGAAAATGTAAAGATACGGGCGGTGAAATATGAGTCGGTTTGGGGAGGTAAGAATGAGAAAAGATTAGCTTGAGATTAGAATAAGAGAGATGGAGGAAGGAGGAAGATGAGGGCAAACAGTCTTGCAGTGTGTGTGAGTAGTTTTCGGAGTGCAGGTTGGTGTGTCTGTCAGCATGTGTGTGTGTGTGTGTGTGAGAGAAGAGGGATGATTGTACACACTCCCACCCTACTTTGTTTTCCACCTACCAACATGCCGGTAGAGACTGGACATCCTTGACCGACCTACTCAGTTACTCTCACACCTGCCCACACATGGCTTTTGTTTTTACTGACCTATCAAACCCTGCATATACCTTACACTCACACACACGCATCCCATTATATCAAAATATTCACAAACAAGAAAAAGCAATATAGTTGGTACAGTCTGCTAACTTCTGCTTTGCAAACTAATAAACATATGTTTGTTTTGTGTTATTGACACCATTGTTTTTGCATATTCATTTGCCTGTTTGTGTCAGATAATCCACCTCGAGTTGAGCTCCCGCTGTTGTTTATTTAGAGAAGTTGTTTTTCTTGACTTTCCCGCTGCAGTCCTTCAGTAGTTCACTGGCAAACCGTTCCCTGAGTGGCCCCCGTGTCTTTAATTTAACAAGATAACCACCGAGGAGGGTTGTTTTGGCTGCTCCCCTCCATCCTGAGAGTCATTAAGGCCGGCCCACGGTGAGGGAGACCCAGCCAGGCATTAGCATAACTGGGCAGAGCGACACCCAAGGAGCCCGGGGTCAGTGGAAACTTCAAGATCAAACTCTCCCAGTTACCCCCAGACCTGGGCTCTGGTTAACACCAGCTGGAGCCACTAGCCCTGGGAATGTCTTACCAGGCTAAAACCAACATTACCAGCATGCCCCCCCCCCCACACACACATACACAGTCTTTCCTTTCCTCTCTTACCTTTTTTTCTTTACCTTTCCTCCTCAGTCTGCTATTTTGTTAGCAACTCGAATCCCCGTCTTTTTATTATTTTACCATTAGCCCTGCTGCAGAAGTGACATAGTTATTAGTAGCAGCCTTCTTGACAAGACATTTTATTTATTTATGGATTTTCTCTTTCTTTCTCTGACTGGGTGGAGATCCGCTCGTGCAACGCTAACTAACGTCCCCCTGAAGAAAAGTTCGAGATGCTGTGAGAAACCGGGCTCTGCCTTTTCAAAGAATTTTATTTTGAAATGAATTTCTGCAAACATGATTGCTGTGACACCTTACTTATCATGTTCTTTTTTTCTTTCAAACTGAACCTGTCATTTTCCCCTGTTCTCATGAAGAAATGAATTCTCTGCTTTGCATGTTGAATTTCAGCACAAGTACGCCTGCACCCACGATTCCCAAATGTTTTTTCTTTTTTTCTTTCTCCAGACATGACTACTACATGCGGATTTTTGCTATAGCATTATTCAAGAATTTGCTAAGCGTTTTTTGGAAAGAAGGCCTGCTGTGCAATATTGAACTGTGACTTGCACAAACACACAATGAATGTACATCACTGTGAGTTACATTCAATAAGCACAGAGAAGGGTGGGTAAGTTATGACCTGAGTCAGTTGTCATCATAAGTCAAACAATCTCCCGCATCAATAAAAATTGTATTATACATTCCGATTTTTTTCATGTTTTTCACATCAGGGCTAAATCTACAATCAGCGTAATACATCTTACTATAATGTATACAGTGTATTAGTTTAGAACACACACTGTCTTTAAAAAAAGATGAATCAGAAGGGCAGGTCATCAGAGTTCTGGTTACATTACACGACATTACATGTGGAAAGGTCATTTCAGTCTCACAGCTGCTGTCACTATGCAAACCACTAGACACCAATTTGGATCACTCATTTTCAAAATAAGCCCAAACACATACTTTTCTGTTCGTACAAAAAGCGCTCTGTTGTTTTTATCATCATGGTATGAAGTGTCCCTTTCACAGTGCCTGCTCTGATGGCATCTGCTTTGCTTTAGAGGAGAGCTGAGCGATTCGCAGTGACGGACGTGGTCATCCCATCACGCAGGACTAATTTACTTGAAGTTGTGCCGTTTGTGTTGCTTCAGATCTGTCATGGGATCACGTTGACGTTGCTATAGCATGCTGTTGTTTTGTTTGGGGGACTAAGAAAGCCAAACACTAGGATAAGGTATGACGAATAATGCTCTCTGACAGACAGGGCCTGTTGTTGGTGGACATAGCTGGCAGAGGCTGTGAGTGTGTCTGTGTGTGTGTGACCATGAGTTACTATTACTTAAAGTAGAAGTGGAAGAGTTTTTCCATGGATTTTCTCTAAACACTTCTGTCTTTTGATGGTTTTCAGCCACTCTCATAAAGCTGTTTGGAAGAGGCAGAACTGTTGAACGTGCTTAAAACCTGTGAGTGCTCTTCAGCAGCTGTTTGGATTTACATGGATTAAATTGCTTTGTGGAAATGAGAATACTCTTACCTCGTGCACTGCTTTATAACAACTCACGCGTCTGACTGAATGTGTGTGGTCAAAGTACATAGATAAATCCTTGTTTTTTTGCTTTGAGTTCATTTTTATTTCATTAGTGCAATTTATATTTCAAAATTCACTTTTTCAAAAGTCTGTTTTTATTTCATAATGACATTTTTATGTCTAAACTTTTCAGTGACATTGGACTTGTCATCGCCCCTCGTCTTTCAGACAATCACATGTCCTCTTACCGAGCTAAATAAAAGGAGGGATTAGTTAATGTTCTGTAACTGTGTGCTTATTTACAGCTGCAGCTATGTGACCGATTCAGGATCACTTTGACACTGATGCTGCTTCAGCTAACAGGGGCTAACTGGTTTGATAGTATTTGGTAGCAGTTGAGGCTGCTGGAAGGGAGTGATCGCATCATGGGCTGAGATGTGAGGGAGCAGTGACTGATGAAACACCACGGTCATGAACAGACTTTTGAAAAAGGGCCTTTTGAAACAAATGTATATAATCAAATAAAGATAAACTACGTTCAAAGCCTCTTATTATTATTAATTAAAAATGATAAAATAACATTCTGTAATATTTAGTTGAATTTTAATAATTTGTGAAATTGTTTTACACTTTATTGGTTAATTGCATATTTATGTCTATAATGTCCTCTATATTTATTTATTCAATATTGAAACTGGGACTCCATATAAACAAGTGTGGGTCAGCTTTGAATGGCTTTTCTCAACTTTTCCCACTTCTGTGTGGAATAATGGGACATGAAATGACAGCACATAAATGCGTAATACCAGAAGACTGACATGACTGATCTACAGCCATATTTCATTGTTTTCCAAAAAAATGTAGGAAGTGGATTGATGTTCGATGACATAATGTTTGTAGTTTGCTGTAATGATTTTTTAAAAATCGGGAAACATGTTGCTTTTTGCCTTTGGGCTTCAGTTCAGTTACATTTCATATGATCAAATAGATTATTTCGCTTTAATTTTATCCACAAAAGCCATGTAGGTGCCGTCATTTTCTTAAGCAGTACGGCTGTCGATTTCTTTCACTTTGAATATAAGCCATAGCTTTCCCATTTATCCTTAGTTTGTGGTAGATTTTTAATGCACAGTGCTTGCCCTGTATGAATTGAAGTTTTGGCCTGACTGAAGAGTTAGAGTTTAAAAACTAGTCCGAAACCTCCCCTCCACCGAGATCTTGGTCCAGATGTTGTGTTTTCATATGGCCAAACTAAAAGAGGAACCCTTCCATGCTTTAAAATAACTCCGGTGAACCAACTCAGTGTAAAAATCTCTCTCGTTAACATACCGCCCTTGCAGCTAAGCAGAAAGAGTTTCAAAGCTACTGGCCTGCTCTGTTTTTCCTAGGAAAACTGTAGCTTCCTACGACACTCGTTGCAGATGTTGAAGAATTGTTTATCTAGTTAACGTATGTCAGTCGCAGTGCTCAAAAAACCTCTTCTGTCTAATTAGAGACTGGAGTCATTGTCATCTGCCTCATAATGAGGAATCATGAAGGCTTCTTATTTCTCTCTAGTGCCATTTGATATTTCACTGTGTCTACAAATGAACAGGGGACAAGTTTCCATATTTTAAGGCAGTGCTGTAAACAAGGTCGCTTGTTTTTTTTCATTTTTTTTTATGCACTGTCAATTACCCAGTGGCAGTAGCCTTGCAGATGAGGCTTTTGCTGAGCGCTGCGCTGGCTGGCTGACTGGGTGACTGGCTGGGTGGCTGACTTGGTGGCTGACTGGCTTGTCTCTTGGAAACCTGTGAAATATGATTTACATTGAGAGCATGTTGTAGCAAACCCTAGCCCACGGTATGCATATTCCCCCATTGTTTGTGACAGTTGGTTGTACCTGCGCTGGGGGGAAGAGCGCCAAGTAGGCACAGACTTTGCATTTCAGTGGCTGAGCTCAGGGTCAGGAGCACATCTGGTTGACTGGGAGGTTTGTGTGTGGTGTGTAATTTCTGTGTTTCAGATTCCATAACTTGCACACACACTGGCACACACACACACACACACACACACACACACACTGGCGAGCTCACTTGTTGCTGTGCAGCCGGAGTCTGTGCGCATAAAGCAGCAGCCGCGGCACACAAACAGCAAACCCGGCACACCGGTGCACTCCTACACAAACAAACAAACACACCTGCTGCTCCTGGCAAGTCGCTCTGACAATCAGCCGAAGGAGGGAAGGCAAACAAAACAAACAGTTTAATTTACATGACAGTAACCTGCTTTACATTAGCATGCCGTGGCAATGATAGAGTGAAGCTCTGCTGCAAACAGCAGGTAATGAAAAGTGATGGTCCTATTTGCGGTATACTGTAAGTACAGGAATGGGAAGCTCGAGCAGTCAGAACTAATAGCATGCACTGTGCTGCATGTCTCCTAGACAGTCCTTTTGGTGTGTTTGTTTAGAAAAAAACACTCTCGCAGTCCTTTTCTAAAATAACTAATTTTTCAGCATTGCAGAGTAAATATAAGCAATTTGTTGTGGTGAAGAATTCAAGATGTGTACATGTGTTAAGTGAAGAGAGGAGTGTGATATATTTTTTCTTTTTTGCTTTCCAAACTTTCCTCCTTTAGATGGAACATGAAATGTTTATGCAGTTTGTGCAAAACAATCTATGCACAATTTTAACGAGCAATTAACCTCATCAATAAATAAGTAAACAGTGTTTTGGCAGGTTTGTAATTGCACAGAATGGTATTTGTGTCTTGAGACTGCTGTATTTGTACTTGGTAAGCTTTATTTCTGTGGGTATTTGTGCCGTGTGTGTGTGTGTGTGTGTGTGTGTGTGTGTGTTCGGGCAGGTTTGGTTTGTGAATGTTCGTGCATGTTTGTGTTTTTGCAGATGATAGCATACACTCATCGTGTCATGTGTTTGCAGTAGTACTGTTTAGGTGTGTCTGTACATGATTTTTTTGTGTGTGTGTGTGTGTGTGTGTGTACTGGCTCCAGCGGTCTGCTCCTCATGTAAAGAGATAGCATCTTCCCACAACAGATCAATAAGGGAATATTTCTGGAACCCCTGCTTCTGTCTCCGATTTAACCAAACCACGTGTGTGTGCGTGCGTGTGTGTGTGAGAGAGAGAATGTGAAGAATACTCAGACTGACAGCCTCACTTGTGTTATGGTGGTTAGGTTGAACTTAACTGCCATTATTGAACCTATTGGCACATTTTCAGACTCATATTTTAGTTCGTATCAGCTCTTCAGTAAAGTGCAACTTTGTGCTTCCTGTTCATCAATCAATCTAAAAACACTCATGCTACACTCTCACCTCAACAGTTGTTGTACAACTGCTATTTCTCATACAAAATATAGGTAGAACTCCCTGCACACATGCACACATTTCTACTGCTGGTGTGAAATATTGACACATACATACATGTGGATACAGTCTGTCTTGCACATACCATCGCCACCGCCCCCGCTGTTCACCCAGCTCACGCTTACTTGCCGTAAATTGTTGTAAAGGGACACAGCCACAGATGATTTATGGTGCCAGATTTGATTAGATCCCATGTACGTATTTTTACACAATGGACACATTTTTTGCATGTGGCGCCTTAAGTGGGTGCCAGTAGTCATTAATGACTGAATAAACAGCGCGTTCCCTACTTATTAAAATATAGCTTCATGTTTCCTCCCCATTACTGTCGTGGTGGCAGAGCCTTGGCAACAGAGGACAAGTCGCTCTGAGTGAAAGTGAAAATATTTATCTAAGAATGTATAATATGTCTGAAGATCTGTTTTGTTTAAAGGCTGGCATGTAACAGAAAGTACAGAGTGGACTGGCATTTTCAGGTAAAATAAACCTGACTGACTGACAGAGCACATATATGTAGCTATTTTGGCTGCTTTCATGGATCAGATTGTTCACAGGGCTTCAGTGGGAAATAAGCTACGAGTCTATCTTAACTACAGAAAATTTAAAATTGATCCTTACGGTTAGTTGGCGTCCTAATTATTGATATTTTCTCCGTCCTTGTGCCCTTGTATGTCCTTATGGCCATGGACTAATGTGTTTTTCTTTTTTCAGATGATGGATATGTCGGATTTTTCCATCAGAACTACATTTGAACAAAGTGTTTCTACTTTTTTTAAGCAAAAGAAAGTAATTATGTATTGTGTTACACTGAAGGTCGGGGCCATAGCAAGCTACTATTCTGGATTCTTGTTTAACAGGTTTGTCTATAAAATCTAAGACAATGGTGAGAAAATGCCCATCACAGTTTCTCAGAGCATTCAAGTTAGCATCTTCAAATTGCATATTCTGTCCAACCAACATTCCAAAACCCAAGGACAATCACTTTACCACCACATGAGAGAAAGAAAAGCAGCAAACTAAAATCCCACAGAAATGAATGCACAGTGCACTGCTGTGTACATGCAGCAGTTTACCTCAGGCCCAGCTCTTTTTCTATACCTTTGACCAGTTTACTCTTTGCTCATGAGAGTATTTGGACCTGTTGGTATAGTTTGCACACACATCCCTTTATGTCTTGCGGAGGTTGAACACACACAGTTCAAGGTTAGTCTCCAATTCAGCCATTCAGTCCAGCTCACAGATAATTGTCAGTAAAATTGATCTTTCTATTTTTTTTTTTAACTCTGCTCATATTTTTTCCATCCTCCTCCTCCCCTCCCCTAGACACTTCCCTTGACTCCCTCACTCCACTCTCCTTTGCCTCTGTCCTTCTCTTTTCATCTTAAGCCAGATAAGTCTGCCTCGACTGCCAAGAGCACCGAGTATCACTGCTTGCGCCCCCCTCCTCTTATGTTCTTCTCACAGTGCACTGAAGCCATGTCGCAATTTCTCAGGGAGTTTTGATGCCTGGATGTCTCCTGTCTGGGTCCATCTCGTCTGAGCAGCAGCGCCGGCTCTATGCGATCTGAACTTCGCTGCCTCGCTGCAGGTCAGCCTTCACGGCCGATTAGTGTCGAAGCGCCACTTTGGTCACAAGTTGTCGGGAGCGCTTATCGTGAAGATCAACAGCGATCAGTCTCGCCGCTGCGCTCCCCTCTCTCTCTGAGTCCTCTACATCTCCTCCCTCTTTCTCTCTCCTTTCTGTTTTCTGCCCTCTCCCCTTTTGGCATTACCCCCCTCCCCCTCCATGTTTTTCCCCTCAAATCACCATATTTCCATCTACATCTTATCATTGCCATCCTTCCTTTCTCCCACCTTCCCTCCCCCCGTGCTGTGTCTCTTGCTGGATGCAAACAGTCCAAACAATGTTTTCCCTTCCTAACTACTCCTCCCTTATTGAAAAACCTCAGAAGGTCAACTAAGATGTGAAATCATAAGAAGTAAGATTAGGAGAATATTGTTGTCAGAGAGTCTGACTTAACCTGAGCAACTCATGCAACATCTTTGCTATGTTGTGTTAAAAATAGGCCAATATAACATTTTCTTTTGTAAAGCATGTTAAGGAGGAGAAAAAAGTTTTTTTTTCTTACATGTCAACAATTTCAGTAATGAGTTGTAGCTAATTTCTTATTTGAACAGCAACATGGTTTAGCTAAACAAAGAGTGAGCTCTTTTTCAAGTTGACAAAACTCACTTTTCATTTAAATAACAAAAGAAAATAAACTTTCCTATATGAAGTCACTTTTTACATTTTATTCCCCACTCATTATAAAATAAGAGACTTGATTGGTCAAAACAAGTTGACTTAACTTAACAACCAATCAGCTCAGGGGGCAACTATAATCTTTGTTTGGGGCCTGTATTTGTTTTACCCATGACAGCTTGTGCTGCCTTCGCGAACGACTCCTCACTGACTTTTCTGTCGGCACCACACAGTTCTGCGTTCTGTTTGTCCAGTTCAGGAGGCACAGATTCAGTTTGTATTTATTTGCCCCCCCCCATCCCGCCATCCTTCCTTCTCTTGGTGTCTCTGTGTGCCGTCAGGCCTCGTCTGTGGCGAGAGCGGAGACGAGTCATGTTTGGCCTGTCAGTATGGCTGCTAGTGTCAGTATCTGGAGCTGCTGGTTCCTCTGACAGCGCTGGAGGGGCTGCTGGTCCTAGCAGAGTGCAGCCGTCACCCTGTGACACGCTCAGTGTCACCGATCCCCTCCGTCTGGTGACATGCCCCCCACCCCACCCCATCCTCATCTTTGCCCACCACGCGCCCCCCAGCAAGTGGCCTTTTTCACTGCCACTCTGCAGTCACTCACTCAGTCAGTCACTTACTGCCTCACTGAGGAGTCTTTAGTAGGAGCTGACCTACATGTGTTTTTGAAAGCTGATACCAATATTTTGGATTGAGGCTGGCAATGGTGTTTACAGTTGACATTCACTATCTTAACCTTTGTAAAAATTGTAATTAAAATAAAATTTTATAGATAGATAGATAGATAGACAGACAGACAGAGAGAGAGAGAGCCTCTGTGCACAGCAGGACTAAATATGTGTGTGATTTAATCTGGCCTTGGCGAGCGTGCAGCAGTGACAAATGGATGCTCACTATGAAACCCCCTCATCCAAGAGACAGTATTAGTTTTTGCTTTAATTACCAGCAGCAGTAATGTTTCCTATCCATAACTGTCGGCCTGCTAGAATGCAGCCTGGCAGAGGGGTGAGGGCCTTGTCTCTTCTCTCAGTGGGCCTCCTGTCTCTTCTCCCCCAATCCGTCTATCCTCTCTCCCTTCCCTACCCTCCCCTCCCTCCCTCCTCCACCTCCCTCCCATCCCCTCTGCGCCCGCCGCATCTTTCATTTCAATATTTCAATATTTATGCCTCATCTGAGAAAGTTCAAAGTCACAGTAAGGAGGCATAACTTTCTCCCGCCTCCCCGCCGATAGCGCAGGACCCTGCCTGGTGGACAGGAGAGGAGAGGCTGCTGACGGCTGGTCTCCCCCACCCTCCGCTGGTCACTGGTGACAGAAAGAGAGAGGAGAGGCCTGGCTCGGGGAGTCGGATGCAAAGACAGACAGCTAGAATTTGAGTGTAACCAATATGTTGGTTTTTTTTTTAACTGATAGTGACCTTAGATTGTCACTATTTACAAGATTTTGTGCACAAATGCTTTTGAAAATATGTGTAAAAGAGAAGAGATATATTTGTTTTGTAGCAATAACATATTGGTGCATATTTTTTGTAGAATCTAGTTGAAATTGTGTCAAATGCAGCTGCTCAGATTAAGAATTAACCAAAGACAACACACGCAATCAATCAATTTTTCAATAAATCATTAATTTTATTTTTTTAAAAAGCTGCATCCCATCAAGCCTAATTGGACAATATTTAATATTCAGCTTGAAGCCAACATCAGTCCATTGGTTTGACACAAGGCTGGACACCCTCAGCCAATATTAGGTTGCACAACATGTAGCACCTCAAAGGTCCAGGGGCAGCACCAAGGTCCCATGGGGGCCCGTGTTGAATCTGTTATCCATGTCTGAGCCCATGTCACTGTCCAGGTACATTTTTCTGTGGGCCTCGCCGACCATCTCCTTTAGAAAATCCAGAGCCAGTTTTAATAAATAAATGTGTCTGACAAGTCCGTCCTTTGCCATAAAGAACTTTGACAGCCGCCGTCTGGTAATAGATTAGCCTAATTACAGCGTCCCTGAGTTTAGATCACAACGTCACGTACTCAGCCTGTCGCTCTAATAGCCATTACAGCCACTACTCTCCACTCCCCTCCTGTTAATGTAAAGTTGTAAAGAAAAAAAGAAGGAGAAAAAAAAGCCAAAAGGAAAAGGTCGTCCTCATTTGCATGCAAGCCTTCATTAGAATATGCGAATATGCTAAGGACTGGAGCCAGCGCTTTGCATGTGCAGGTGATGAATGGCCAGTGCAATGCAGAATAGGCTGAGATGGAGGCTTCGTCACCCTCATCTGCATAGCACACTTTATTTACTTATTTATTTATTTATTCATTTACTTTTGAGTGCTTGCTTTCTGTGATACATCTCGCGTCTGAGGAGGACCTTTGCAATTTACCCTCCCTCCCCGCACTCACACACACTCACACACACATACTTCAATAAGATGAGGCTTTATTAAATGGCTGAATGAGAGCTTTGAGTTTTCAGGCTTTATTTGCTCTTGGGGAAAAAAAGGGAATGTGTGGATGGCTCCTATTTTAACTCTTTTGTGTTTGTTTACCACTTTATACATTTCAGCGAGGACTTAAAGAAGGCATTACAAAAGGTAAAAATTGGCTGTTTATTAAGTGGTGATTCAACCTGTGGAGCATCAGAGAGCGTCAACAGTGGGAGGGAGGCCAGCGCCTGTTTGAGTGAAACCTTGCAGAGGGGGGCGGGTGGTAGGGTGGGGTTTGCAGGGTGGAGGGCAAGAGAGAAACTCTTCTCTTCACTCTTCTCTGTTGCTGGGGCGGCAGATGGTGGGTGTCAAGACAACGGCAGCAATAGCCAAACAAAGACATCCTTTGTGTGTGTGTGTGTGTGTGTGTGTGTGTGTGTGTGTGTGTGTGCACTTTCTGAGAGGTGTAGAAGTGTGCTAGCTTTGAGTAGGAGGCAGCAACATCTATAATAACACTTGAACGGTGCATTGTATGAATTCCTAAGCTGTACTCTCACTCAGTCTCCAGACAGTCTATTGTTTTATTTGATTTCAGACGGCGGACACCTCACTGAGGAAGCACTCAGAAACTTGAGTGAGAAAGCACCTCTCAATGACAGATGTCACATTTGCAGTTCAACTTTCCATAGCCAGAGAGTGCGAACGTACACTTTGTACAATCTTTCCTCTCCATCAACAGTTCTGGTTCTTTGAGCCTATTAAGTCATTCTTTGATAGGATCGCTGAATATTAGATTAGTACCACAGCGGTTTATTTTGCTCCTATGGAGTGTGACCTTAGCTGCCCTTCACAGAGGCGCGAGGATAATGAGAGTGGTAGCTGGCCGACAGACAGGCCTGACATCCCAGCTACGCCCTTCACTCAGCTGGCTGAGGAAAAACGTCTATACAGAGGCCTTATGTTTTATGGATTATCTGCTTTAGCAAAACTATAGTGAGAGAAACACAGCTCTCGCTTGCCTTGTTGCCTCAGTTCTTTTTAATGTGCGAGACCACTCACCAAAACAACAGCGGTCGAAATTAGAGGCTGTCTTCTTTGTTTGTTTCTTTTCACTTTTCTCCCCGCTCACCTCTTGCTCCTCGTTCTCAGCCTCTTCCGACCGCTCAGGTTTGAGCACAGTGACCTGGTGTTCTTTGATTGATCAAGCCTACATTTTCTACCTTATTTTGAAGAGTCATAGTTTTGGGTTTTAGAAATATGTGTGATTTTACGAGTTATCATTTTGAATAGATCTTTGGCATGCATCTTCGCAGACACAGTGTAGTGTGTGTCTATGTCTTGAACAAAGCCTGTTATTATAGACCTCCTGTGCGAACTAAACACACTAGATTTTTGTGTATTTAATTTTTATTTCCGGAGTTTAATTATTTATTTTGATAGCTCTGTCCCTTTCTTTTCTTCACTCCTTCTTTCTTCCTTTCTTTCCTCACTCTCGTTTTCATACATTTAATTTGTTCTCAGAGGATAGGCAGATAGAGTGTACAGTAAACAGACTGAATAAATCATGTTTGGGCTTTTTTTCCTCTCTTTTTTTTGTGTGTGTGTGTTGGGGAGGGGGTCTTAGGGATACTGTTGGTTTTCATCCCCAGGAGGCACAGGGGAGGCTTGCTGTTGTAAACGAACCCAAGTGGTGCCCTGTTATCCACAGTTTAATCTGCCCACTGGGGGCCGCAGAGAGGTCGGGGGGGGGTTCATCACAGCTCCTGGTCCCTGAAGGAGCACAGAGGGTGCAGAGGTGGGGACGGAGGTGAGAAGGGTGGCTGGAGACGTTCCCATCAATTAGACTCTTTAACAGGGGATGAGGCCCTGCTGGTGTGGTTTCCCGTAATAATGAAGCCAGCCTTAATGGCACTGGTCAACTGGAAGACAAAAAAAATTGGTTACAGTTGCACCAATATATCAGTTTGACTGGCTGATTAAAAATATAATGCTAACATCAGCAGTGTTGTCTACCTCAGATATAATGTAGCAACCTCTCTCACCGCAGATAGTCACTTTTTATTCTTGTTATGTCTTCAAAGAAATCATTCCAGGCCGGGGAGGAAAGACTTTATGTAACAGCTTCTATAGTATCAGTGTGTAAATCTTGAAATGAAAGCAAACACCTCTCGCCTTAAGCAGCCTTCTAAATGAATTATATCAGTATGTCCTTTAGCTGCATCCCGTGATGGTCTAAGAGCTGTTTCAAAACTCTTTCCAACCTGCCAAGAATAGTATTCTGCCAGAAACTGATTTTTGAAACTATCAGTGATTAAATGTAATGCCATTTATTCACCACCACAAAATACAAGCTATCAGGGGCTTTTTTCTACAGCACTCCTGGCCTTCAGGCCAAATGCAGTATCAATACAAGCTTTCAAATGTTAGCAGTCAAACTCCTGCTGGCACTGGTCATGTTTTTCCTGTCTTAGTAATATTATCAGCATTCTTAAACCATATTCAGGGACGTATAATCATTTTGTGTAGTGCTAGATTCAGTGCCAAAACATGCTTAATAATATTGAAAGTACACAGAACACAAATAGGCTCTTTTTTTATTTTTCACTCCCCACCCTTCACCTCTTCTCCCAGCATCCACCACACACACCTGAGGAGACCTTATAAACATAAGGAAACCTGCATTACAAATTACTGCACATCATAGAAATTGTGCAGCAAGCTTTTTAAAATACCAGCGCTGCCAGTGAGCCGCTCTGTAATTTATCCCTTCACGGCTGTTAGCTGCGCCGCACAACGGTGATTTATTTGGTTTAAGAGAAGTTTTGTTTAGAGAGATAATGAGCAGGACTTCTCTTTAATGATTTAACACGGCGCGGTGGAAAGGAGAGGGGGGAAAAAAAGCACATATATTTTTCATATCTTTAACTGCACTGCAGAGAGGAAGGGAAGGAAGGAGAAAGAGATGCATTAGCAAGGGAAGCTAACAGCCTTTAACAACCAGCATTTTTGATTCATTTTGTTTTGTTGTGTAAAATGAGACTTTCTCACCTCCTCATAACGCGGCCACGTTTCACTCTGTTATATGTATTTCACTTAAAATGTTTCTCGGGACGTGTCCCGTCTTCACAGCAGATAGTGTTTTCTCTTTTTTTTTTAATCCATAAAAGTGAATCGTATTTGTGCTGATTCCACACAATATGCCAGCTTATACAAGTCTATTTTGAAAAGCGCTGTAGCCACTTGTGTGACTGTCTGTACCTTGTTCTTTATACACCTCTCCTTTCATCTTTACACCAAATACAGTATTATTCTTTCTTGTTCAGCATTTTCAAGTTTCTCTGCTCACTTAGGATTTAAATCCCAAATTAAAGCAGTTAATTAGAAAATATAATGATGCTGAGTAGCATAATCTGCAAACAGTGCAATGACGCTCAGAGCTGGGGGGCTCCGTAACACTGAAACTGCCATCGGCGCATAACGATGATGATATCAATAATAGATTACTTCATCAATCGCTGTTCTCTTGAAGATGGAAATGCGCTGTTGGGAAGGGACTGAATTTTTAGTTTTCATTATTATGATTTTTTTTCTCCTTCCTCCCTCCCTTTCCCGTAGCTTGGAAATGTCTGTTTCATCTCACATTAGGGTGTGCTCTGCATAAGTGCAGGTGGAACTTGCTCTCCCTCTAAATGATCCTTTAATGGAACAGTGTGCACTGGAGCTGGGAACTCTATGGGGCGCTGCCACTGTCGATGAGAACTTCGCCTCAATCAATCCGTCAAGCCCCATCACCTGCCTCAGCAGATGATCCAAAAACCCCTTTGGAGAGGCAAAGTGAGCTTTTTATGTACCTCCTCTAAGACTAGAGGACACACACACGCACACAGGCGCGCACGCACAAGCGCCGGCATCATAAGTGAGAGGTGTCTGTTTCATTGAGGGGCTTGACGTTGATCAGTCGTCAGAGAAACACTTTGCCTCTCTTTTATTTTTATCAAGATCATCTTAGAATAGATCAAGTGTTTGGTTCGCTCTGGCATGGGCATGAAAACAAAATCAATTCAGATGTTTTATTTATTTATTTCTCCTCCCCAATATCTGTTACATTATGGGATGTTTCCATAAGCGGATCTCTTAGAAGCCCGAGCAATATTGATGCAAAGTCGCCTCTCGCTTCCGTCAAACAAAGCGACAGCAGCACAAACTGCATTTGCCTCTGCTTCTCTCCCTAGTTCACATTCGCCACAGCTTATCTAGATACTCCATCATGATTTTTCATATTCCTTCATTTCCCTTCTTTCTCTCTCCTGTGGCTTTTCTTTCTCCATCCTTCCATCACCATCTATCTCCACATCTGCAAATTTGACACCACATTTGGTTCACCCCATCTACTGCTATAGGCCCGCTTGTAGAACATCCATTAAACTCAAGCCTGTAGGCTCAGCAGAATCCCTCCTTCCTCGGTCCTTATGCTTGACGTCTGCCCGTCTGTCTCTCTGTCAGGAAAGCGAGTCGCTCTGTCTGTCAATAAATGTCTTATCTTTCGGCTTCTTGTTCCTGTCTGTTTATCTGTCTGTCTGACATGTCGGCAGCTGTCTCAGCGCTCCAGGGTTGCTGTCAGCCAAGTGTTGGTTTCTGTTCTTCTGTCAGTTCACCTGCCTGTCAAAGCTTCTCAGATTAGACATGTCAACTTACCTCCAGGTTTTCCGCCTCTCCAGGAAGGGTTTATAAAAAAAAAAATAAACAAGGAGGAAACACATTATGTTTGCTCAGAAGAGTAAATTAGTTGTGGCATTGTGAAATGTTCTTTCTTATGATATGCATCTACCTCTTCAGAGGTAAATATAGTACGTGGGTGATGTATCCTTCTAAATTAATTGTGCTAATGTATGTGTAGCTTTTCATCTGTCAATAGATCATTGTCAAATTAATTTTTGACACCTTTGAAAAAAATAAATGAAAATGTGTGACTGACAAGTGTTTCTAAATTAAGACACCGTTTCCCATAAATCTTGTTGCTTCTTTGGTCACTTACCCTGCATTGAAAGCAAATGTGGATGTGATTATTGAAGATTAGGCAGAAAGGAAAGAAATGGGGGCAGAAATGGAGGAGAGGAGGTGATGGGAGGTATGGCAAAGCGATGTGAGACTTTGTGCTCCAGGAAGGGAATGGAAAAAGATGTGTGAGCTGAGAGACGGGTGGGAAGAGGTAATGTCGATATGAGAGGTAGGAGAAACAGAAGATGGAAGTGGAAGGAGATGGAGGAAGCTGAGATGGCAGAGGAGATGGAGGGAGGAGGGTACAGAGGGGAGCTACCTGCTGCTGATGGCAGTCAGAGTCAGTGAGGGATGGAGGGCGATCCAGCTGTGACATTAAAGCAGCAGGTGGAGGCCATCATTAGGACTGGCACAGGAGGCTGGATGAGCCCGCACACACTCATTTCTTTGGGGCCCAGCGGACCACCGGAGAGAGTGTGTGCGTGTGTGTGCTTCTCCTCAAAAAGAGCTGAAGCATAGTCCCATAACTTCAGATCTCCTCCCCACCTCCCCCCTTTCATCTTTCCCTCATGGATGCACTGCTCTTCCCCAGGTTTCGACGGCTTCACCCGGTGAGGGTTGAGCGCTTCCTACATCTGGTAGCTCCCTCGTAATGGTTTTTCAGTTACCTTTTAACCAATTACAATACAGAAGTTCATTCGATTTCAGCTTAATTTTTCACCTCATAGCTTTTCCTATGTTGCGTTGACATTGTGGTGGTGCACAGCAGGCGGCAAACTGGAGGTTCAGTTGTTTTTAAAGGAAAAACGTTAAAAAATTGTGCCAACTTTTGTCTCCTACAACCATCGTTAGGACAACACAGCTGTTTAAAAATCTGAAATATGTGCGCTGCCAATCTGCTTCTTTTCTGATTAAGTCTTCTCGTCATTTATTGTTGTATCTTAGAGAAATTAATTTGCTCTGTACTCCATTTCCCCAGTGTGGAGGTTTTTCTTGGCTAACATAATGTATTGTATAACAATGCATTAAGCGTTTAAAAAGTAAAATGACAGACTGCAAATCAACAGTCTCATTCATACAGATGTTACTGTGTCCATGGACTTGTCCAGTCTTTTGAGGATAAGGGACATCGATGGTAGCACCCATGTGATGTCGAACAAGAAGTTCCACTCCTGAAGCATCTCTGCCAATGTAAAGTGCTTCCCACATTGCTTGCTGACAAAAGTTTAAGTTTCCCAGCCATGCCATTCTTGTACCTGATGCCATCTGCTATTCTACAATATGAGTGCAGACATGTCAGAATTAGACGTCCTCTTTGACCTTTCAAGGTTGATTGCAAAAACCCGAAGAAACCAGCTGAAAGTAACTCGAGCCAAAGTTGGCAAAGTATGTCACGTCTGACCTGGCTCTATCCCAGCATGCCTTGTGCATCGCTCTCGAGAATAGGCGTGCGTGATTTGAGGGGTGTTGGGCTACAGTACGTCTAAGCCGAGTGTTGCTCCAGGCCTTTTCTTAGATCTCCCATCCCTTCCAGACCTGAGGATGGGCCTATCCAGGAACACCATTAGGCAAATGAAGTTGTTTGTATCAAATATTGACATGTTATCTCTTCATCATCAGGCGGCGGGAGGGAAGAGAGAGAGAAAGATTGTAACTGTGGGTAATTGAGCCGTGTCTCCCCTGCTTATCGGTAAAGCTCCGGCACGTCACGGACCTAACGAGCTGTGGCGCGCCGATTAGTCTGAAGGGAAAGTCGAACGTGAAACACCAGAGCCTCTGTCTTTCTTTTTCCCTTTTCTTTTTTTTTTCATATCTGCAATGGATATTATGAGCCTCCCTGGAGGGCAGAGGCACAGCCTTATTAGTTCAATTCATGGGGGGGAAGAGAATTGATATGGATGAATGGCATGTTAAAGTATCCCTTTGTTACAATAACCATCAAGGCTGATGGTTCGGGCTGATGATGCAGCCCAAGGCAGCAGGACGACAAGCTGAGGCCTTGACCTGGATGGCAGAGGATGCACACACACCAAGGGCAGGGGGCTGATTACACACTGCCTTAAACAAATGGATTTGCCCCTTTAACATTTAGATATGGCATATTTCTGTGTGTTGGTGCGTGTGTGTGTGTGTGTGCATGAGAGATCGGCTACTTGTGGATGTTTTTGTGAGTAAGAACTGTCATTTGTCTGAATTTGTATCAGTATATATTCTGGCTTTGTCTGTGTGTTTGTGTGAATGCTGCCTGCATTTTATCTCAACATTATCAGGAACAGTAGTTTGGGTGTATTAGATAATCATATGGTGAATAGCTAATTGTGAATGTGTTATCATCACCATTTGTGTGCAGAGTGGGTATTCATATTTTTCCATTTGTGCACGGTTATTTGCGGTTGTGCATGCTGTTATTGTGCCTTTCTGTGAATATTAACACCCATTTGTGTGTGTGTGTGTGTGTGTGTGCGCGCGTGCAGCCTGTGCCAGGTGCCTCCACAGGGCATTACCCATCTTGCACTTGTGCCACTCTGAGAATAATCCAGTAAAAAATGGGTGAGATGAGAATCTCACAACATGCCAGTTTGATTTGTACCCCTCGCTATCAAAGAATGCTAATTAAAATCATATTTTGCATATGTCTTGTCTTTCATGCGCATATGCAAATTGCCCCTGTTGCCTTTCAGCACTCTGTAATTAGGTTTATGAAGGACAGCTGTAATACATAATTAACAGAAATGTTTGCAAGCTCTTTTTTCTCCACGTCTAAACATGACGACTTAAACAAGCACGCGTGAAGTGTTCCAAGGCCGTGCTTTTCTCTCAAAAATATTGATTAATTCTTTTACCCCCCACCCTCTCAGAAATATCATAATTATGCTGTTTGTTTATTTATAGATGATGCCGTCAGTCAGAGGCACTTCCAGTGGGCCAGGGAAGCTCAGCATTTTGATCTTGCCATTCTCCCTGATTGGAGTGTACAAGATTTAGTCATATGCTCGCTCCTAGTTTAACTCCAAGGCAACATTCTGGACGGGTGGATGGATTGAGTTAGAGAGGATTGAGGAAATGGAGAGTGATGATAGCGAGGCAAAACTGTGGAACATGTTTGAATATTTATGCGGTGGTCTTAGTTAGCGTCGGCCTCAGGGGCCTCCGTGACGGACGGGACTCTGGGGCCACGATGGGATGGAGGATACTGTCGTGTGTGTGTGTGTGTGTGTGTGTGTGTGTGTGTGTGTGTGTGTGTGTGCGTCCAGACGGCTGACACAGCGACATAAATGGTGAAATAATTAAGCTCTTGCCTTATGAAGGACTGACTCTTAAAGTTAGAAGTAAAGCTTCAGAAAGGCGCAAACAGGCTTTGGCCGGAGAGAAAACAGAATAATGATCTACTTGCTAGAAAAAAAAAGTGAAAACCTCCAGAAAAGAAGACATGGGCGGAGCGACACGGAGGAGGAACCCGAGTGTATGCAGTGACGGTGCCAACCACATGACCATAACTCCCTCGGCCCCTTTCATGTAGCTCCATCCTCAGCTCTCAGATGTGGTCATTGTCTCTCAGTTGCACAATAATGGGAAGTGATGGGTGCTAAATGAAAAGGCCAGGGGATGAAAACACTGGTGAAGCAGCTTGGATGTCAGAGTAGTTAGTCCTGTCATCCGTTCATTATGTTTTCATATGCTGTTTAGGAGACACGGTAAACTCAGGGCCCTCGACGAAGTCAGGACATTGTGGTCACTGTCGAGTTATGGTACCCTGGTATTTTTGACTGTGTGTGCGTGTAACTGCACGCACTGAAGATAGATGTGCATCTGAATCTTTGCACGCGTGTATGAATTTGTTTGACACATTGATGTACAACATGTGGAACTCTTTGCCGAGATTCTCATTCTGCTGTCTGACCCAAAAGGTGCCTCTAAAACAAACATTCTCAAACTTTATTCTCCTCTTGTGGTGCAAAGTTTTCATATGAATTTGTGTCTGTTTGGCTGGTCTGTCCTCTATTAACGGGAACAATAGATTTCTTTGCACCCAAAAACCTGTTTGGGACAGATTGTATTTAAAACTCTGTGTCATATTGGGTTTCCTGGGAAAAGTCGAGGAATGTAAAAGGATTTGCGTTTGAAAGCGTCTACCACTGGGAAATATTCCTGAAGTGAAACAAAAGTGGAAAAAAGGAGAAATAACCAGAAGACGCAACATCTTTTCTGTTTTACAGCTCAATGTTGGAAAGAGTGACAAATAGAGAATGTGTTTATGTTCAGCTTGAGTCTTCCTTAAGAACTCAGTACACAATTATTTCTGAGGCTGTCCAGTGCTTCACATCTTCTAGTATTTTGTCTATCCCTCTTCTCTTCCTAGGAAGAATTTTTCAGGTACATCTATACTGAACTGATGCATTTGTGCTTCAGATTTTCTCGAACTCGACAGACCAGCATAGTTGGGAACCCAGACTGGTCAAACTCTCTTGTAAATCTCTAGTGTAGAATTGATGTATCGTATTGTAGCTTGATGTTGCTCTTTGATTAATCCATGTTCTTTGTGTGTTTTGCAGATGGGCCTTTGTGATGAAGAAACACCTCAGCACCCACCTGCTGGGAAAACATGGAGTTGGACAGCGTAAAGAGAGGTAAGTTCAACACTTGCAGCTGCATTCAGCACTAGATGTCATGATCTGCTTTTCACTCACGAAGAAAACATATGTTGTAAATATTCATTCTAGTACATTTACATTCACGAAGGGGAGAATTAGATATGTTTTCCTACATGTGCCCAGACAGTCTTGTTTTCAGGAGACTGAAGTGAGAGTTACTGCAGGCAATTAATTCTAGATTTTGGAGGATGACTCCTACAACCCCTATGGAGGCCTGTAAGCTTTTAAGCAAAAAGTCCCAACTAATTACAGTAAATTTCAAGTTAAATATAACTTGAGATCCTCCCTCTCTCTAATGAGTTAAATGGCTTTCACTCATTCCGTCTGTCTCTGTCTCTTGCTCACATCCCTTTTTTCTGTCAAACTTTATCTGGCTCCCTCCCTCATCTTACTTTCTGCTCTCCCTCTTGAATTAAGGATGAATGATGTTTCTTTTACCATTTTTGTCTGCGTATGGGAGTGTGTGTGTTTTCTGTGTATGTGTAATGTCTCCCGCTTGGCCCTGTCTATCAGAAGCAGAGCCCTGCTGTCAGCGTGTGTGCGTTGTGTATGTGTGTGAAAAAGAAAGATGAGGAGATGAAGTTGTGAAGCCCCCCTCCTCACCCCTCCCTACCCTGACAAGCCAAAACGAGACGTTAAACACCTCTCAATCTGTCAAGCGAGCTGCTAAAATAGAAACAGACCTGCTTTTTCATTACTACGCAACCAAATTGATACTTTTGACAACGTGTGGTATTAGATATGACAAGTGGCTTCAGATATGGAAGTAAGCAGCCCGACCAGATGCCTCTCCATCTCTCAGACGTTATCAACTAAATTCCTACTGTCAGCTGTTCATCTGGATTAGATGGATGCAAATCCTCATATCCTCAACTGCTTCAGGTTTCTGTTTCATCCACATTTTTTTTACATTTGTAACCTACCCAGTGCAGCCGGTTTTCCACCAGACTGACTGACCAGGGACTTGAAACGATGACCTCCCAGTCCAACATCTATGCTCCAGTTGGCACATGCCCACACAACCATGCAAGAGCAAAAGCAAAGAAAAGGAAAATGCAATAGCAAAAACAACTAATGTTGATTTCTGTGATTTTTCTGAAGATGAACAGGTTAAATATTATTTTTCCCTTTTAGCTGCATTTATATAACTGTGTCTTAACCATGATTGTGGAAAATTAAGAGAAAGAGGTCATTGTGATTATTATTATTATTATTTTAAAAAGCACAAGTAAAGGCACAGACGTAACAGGCCAAGCCACCTGTCATGACCTCACATATTGATGTGCTCTGTAGACAAATGCGGTTTTGAACAAGGTGAACAAATTGCCATTATTGCGGTGGCATCTCCTTTTTAAACCCACAAAGTAGAAACCATGTATTCCATGTGAATGATCTTACTTTTTAACCATATTTGCTGAGAAAAATGTGTGTGAGATCCTGTAGAACATGTTTCATGTTGAAAGAGTACTCTTCGAACGGCATTAAAATTACGTTGACAGCTAGACGTCTTTTCACCTGCAAATCCTGCAACCACACACACTGGGCTGTGCTTTTATCAGATACTCAAACAATAAACTTCAACTTTGGAAACAGAAAGTAAAAGCCACAAGCCTCTGCTGTATGAAATCAATTAAACTTTTGTTCATCTCTGTTAAATCCTTATGTTATGTTAATTAGTGGCAGGCCTACAACGGACCACTAAAAAGCCGGTGTCTGTCTGCAGTGCGCTCCTGATCCCTTGCTAGCCGGGCTGGGCACTCTCTGCATGTGCTTTGTGGCCCTAATTCCACTTTAACTATAGCACATGTTTCTGATTTTTATTTCATGATGTATTTTATCTGATTAGAATGCAAAAAAACATTGATTGCAAGTTTTGAGACTGAATAACTTCCACATAAACTCAGGCTACCAATCTGTCAGAGGAGGCGATCGCTGACCACAATCAAGCCAAACATTTCTGCTTTCAGTGAAAATGCGTTCAGTTTCAGTTCAGGTGGCAGCACAAGAAAGCACAACGCATAAATCAGCCAGGGGATTAGTCTCTATGTCCGCCACACAAGTGGATCCGTGCTAATTTGGAAATGCAACTCAACTGAGAACTGCCAAAGCCAGCAAAAGCACCGATTTTAGTTTAAACGGCTTAACGTTTGTGATGACAACTAGGACATCGCTTGGATTGAATCGACCAGCCAGTAAAAAATTCCCATCTCTGACTGCATCCCAAAGACCTTTTGTGCTCATTACTTTTGTAATGGAAGGTGGCAACACAGCCAAGGTCATACAGGATGCACACACATTCACACACAAGGATACTGGGCACAAATGAAGCTGTAAGGACACTGTGTTACCTGATAGTGTTTAGCTCAGTGTGTGTTTTTGCCAAAAACAACTCCGGTCACTCTGTTCAGCTATAAAGGATACGGCATGGCACATGGCATCATTACATCACACACACACACACACACACACACATAGAAGTACTAAATATCATGTAACTAAATGTTAAGTCACTGCATGTTACACACTCATGTAAACCTGCATAGTTAGTTGTACACATAAACACACAAACTCCCATTCCTGCTAACTGTCATCAAAAGATCTTTCTTTCACTCATTTGTTTTATTGCACTCATTCATGCACACTTAAAAACGTGCGTACTGTACACACACATGCACACACACACACTCGCTTGCATGTGCACTCAGAGGGAGGACGGCCACAAGGTTTGTTCTATTTAAACCTGTAAAACATGGTGTCATCATTTTTCTGACAGTCCTGCAGACAGAATTTATCTCATCATTAATTAACCATCATATTTCCAACACAGTGCAGCTTAATTAGCACAAGGTCATTGGGGAGGGCTTATTAAGTGGAACAAATTTGGGCAAGTGTAAGAGAGGAGGCAGAGGACGGAGGAGAGAGAGGTGGGATGACAAAGAGATAGGCAGAGAGGGGAGATGAAAGAAAGAAAGGAGGAAAGGAACGGAGAAAGAGAGGAAGTGTGTGTTTGTTTTGTGTGTGTGTGTGTATGTGGTTTGGTGCGACGTGACAGTGCTGGCTCAAAGATTGATAACTGCACTGGTTTTGAAAGCCCAGACCTGGAGACTAGGACGGGAGCTGAGGGAGAAGGAGAGACAGGGAGAGAGAAAGGATGGGGAAACTTGTGTGTATGTGTGTGTAGGGGGGTATCTGAACCGGCAACTGGGGACCAGTGAGGGAGGGGGTGGGTTGAGAGGCAATGGGGGTTGTTGGGGGAGCCAATTGCAAACATATGCTGGCTGGCAGGCGGTGGAGAGATGGATTGCAGTGGGACAGTGTCAGAGAGGCAGTTTCATCACCATCTCTACGGCCCTGTTCACCTGGTATTTTTAGAACACTGGGGAGATCTGTTAGTCAAAGGAAGAGAGGAGGAGGAGCAGGAGGAGGAAGAGACCGGACTAGCCGTAGGTAACGCCAGGCTCCACTTGGCCAAATCCATCTGGGGCCTCAAACGCCAACTTATTTTGGGTGGATATCTGTGAAGAGGATAGAGTCTCTCCAGTTTTAGCTTTCAAAAAGCTGATAGTGCTCATGATTTTTGCTGTCAGTATTCTACTTTGGTTAATCAGCCTAAACTTTATCGATCTACATGGGAGAATCTGTCCCCATTTGACCTAAGTAGGAAGGGGCAGTGAGCAGCCTCAGCCCAACACTTAGGGGCTAATTGTCCCTAGAATGACACACGATCGATTTGAAAGTAAAGCAAAAAGGCACCAGTTTAAACACGGCGTTACAAAACATGTCAGCTAACCAGCCTGTACACACAGCAGCAGTCAAAGTAAATGAAGTCCTTGTTTTTACATTCAAACATGCATATTTTCTTGTGATGTGGAGTCTACTTTCAGAATGTTTTTCATGCTAAAGAAAAGCCACACAAACAGCAAGAAGACCATGTTAATAACACAATTTATTTTAACATTTATCTTCATATGAAGAAAAATCTGTTTTGTCCATACCTTTCCTTAATCACAATCCCTCATGACAATCAGTTCCCACTAATGAGTGTAGTGGGCCATGAGGGTCAACAGTGGTCAGATCTGACTTTAAATAAAAGGCTAATATTAGCCCCATATATCGCTCTAACCCCAGTGGGGAGCAGGAGGAAGGGGAATTGGAGGGGATGACAGACTCCAACTATCTGACAGGTTCTGGGTGAGAGAGAGAGAGAGAGAGAGAGAGAGAGAGAGGGAGAAAGAGAGAGAGAGCTGAACTGTTATAAAGTGACACAACTGGGTCTTCATCTCAGTCACACCACCACTCCTCACTGCAGGCGCTGAGCGGAGATGAGGGCTTTTGCTTTTGTCTGCCTGCATGCGTGTACTTTCTCATACATGCATACTTATGAGGACCACGTGTCCTCGCAAGTCGACGTAAACCTCGCTGTCTGATTGTAATGGCTTGCAGTGATCTCAAATGGTTTTTATTGTAACATTTTGCACTACAGCTCAGAATTATAATAAGAAGTTGTCACTTCTGTTATCAGCCACTTGTAGTGTCATTCTGAGTTGAATTATCCCCTTTCCTCAGTGCATCTTCATCTCAATATATAATCTCTCTTATTTAGTTAATGGATGCATGATGTGAACCAGCCTAGTGGGGAAATAGTTGCATAGTCTCCAGAATCTGTGCAAGTATTCCCCCCAGTTTGATTTTATTGATTTTGATTGAGTGTTGCTTTTTCCTGCTCATCCACAGGAGAACAATAGAGTTATCTTGATTATAAAACAAAGAGGATACAACTATCAGTTTTGAATTTGTGGCGTTAACTACAGCAAAGAATAACTGCCCCCGAGGAGGAACATGGAAAACGCTGTCTCACTTCTTTTGACTCAAAAATCCAGACACTTTGTTATGTGACTAAAACTGACTTCTGTGAAATTGTTTGTACACGAGTCCATATGTGTGAATCAGTGTTATTGTAAAACTGATTCTCATCCTTCTCTATTATCAAAAAAGTCATTTTTATTTCACAGCTTTTATCTTTACTTTTGTTGTAATTTACCGTTTAACCTTCGTCGTGTGTGTGTGTGTGTGTGTGTGTGTGTGCGCACGTCTGTGTGTGTGAGTTCTGTGCTGTTACGTTGGGTCTGTAAGCACCTAAACCAACACTTCAATAACAAGGGAGTGGCATGAGAGCATGACTGACAGCAGCGACCTTGCCTCAATTGCTTGTAATTAGTTCTTTAAAAACAGGGCGCCAAAAGACAACTGACCTGTCTCGCATACCTGTTTTCATAGGTAATTGTTAAAATGCCTGCCATTTTCACGCTTGTAATAATAAACTCCTTGAACTAATACACTCATCACTCTTGAAACGGGAGTGCTGACAACCCAGAAGAAAGATATATTTGTTTAAGTATGGGGGGGAGCATGATACAAGCTGCTGGACAGAGAACGTTTTCAGTGTTTTGGTGATGTCAAATTGCTAAAATGTGCTCACAGGTTTGCAGTGCAGTTTGCTGCTTGTTCTACAGCACTACTGTATGTCTGAGCCAAGTTAGCAGCTGCTAAAATCTCTCCGAAGAAAACAGAAAACCAGGTGAAAAGGCAGTTCCAGAAATAGCAAGCATGATGCATGCAGCGCAGGTGTGATGACTCACAAAATGAAGACAGGGATATTCAGAGCATCCGTTATTACATGACTGCAGCGAGGGGATTGTAGAGAATGAGCTTTTTTTTTTGAAAGAAGATGTTAATTTTGATTGAAACGCCCAACAGTCAAGTAGTTTATGTAAATGTTTTGTATCTCTAAGTTTAATTGTCCACATGGCAGAATTAATACATATACGTGCTGCAGTCGGTGGCGTCGCTGTGCCAGGGGCCGAGCACGGCTGAGCGGGCATCTGGCTTTGCAGCGCCGGGCTCTGGGCTCACAGCCGCGTCCCAGCATGCCGTGCAGCGCGGCCATATTGCCCCGGCACCGAGGGCCGGGACCGTCCAGGCTTGACGGGTGGAGCAGGGGCGGAAGATCCCTGCCTGGAGCCAGCGTGGTGGCAATATGGACCACACGGAGCAGGCAGGGGTCAAGTCACACAAAAACCACGAGCCAGAGTGTGTGTGCGGGGCAAGTGTGTGTGTGTGTGTGTGTGAGGGAGAAAAAGTGAGAGAGTTAGCAGTGCGATAGGGAGATAAAGAGTAGATAAAGACAACCCCTAATTCATTAGAATAAATCCTTTCCCTTAATTATTGATAATGAATCTGCTCTTTAATCTTTCTCTTTCTTCCTTCCCTTATCTGCCTGTGTCAGCACTTTGTCTCTCTGGCTTGGTGTTGGGTGGTAAGGCCTAGTTTTCAGACACCCAAGGGCAGCAGTCAATAACATCCCGTGCTGCTGGTACTGTAAGCAGGGATGTGATTAGCAGCGCAGAGAAGCACAGAAAAGGCAGCTGGAAAATATTCACTTGAGTGTAATGATGTGTGGACTCACTGTGGGATATTCCAAGACCCTTAAATCCTGCAAGAAATGAAAAGGAATCAGTTTTTCTTGTTTTTGTTTACAAAAAACGCTTGAGTGAATGTCAAATCAAATCTACTGCAACAATATGGTATAAAGCAGGGTCTGCTCACTATAACTGCTGACCAACATACACCAGCGATCAGTGCCATGTAGTAATCATAGTGCAACATCAGCGGGCTGATTTTGTGTGCTTGCACTTGCGAAGCTCCATTTCCCAGAGGTCTGTGCAGCTCACGTATTCCCGGCGTGGTACTGGCAAGGCCTCAGCGACCCCTAGCTCACCTTTGTGTTTGCTGGCTGCTTGTTTGAACAGGAGCCAGCGGACAGCGCCTTGCTGTTTACCCTACTCAATATTTCATGGAGAATGAACACTCGCAGAATGAGGGATCGCGTTAATATTGCTGTTAAAATTAAGCGATAATTAAAATTTGTTAGTTTAAAAGCCATTGCAGTCTATAAAAGTTTGATTACTGGAAAATTAGGTGCATTAAGTTTTTATGGGTTGGCCTGTGCTATCGCTTGGGAACGATTTTTATGCACTTGTCATGGGCATATGGTGCAGAATTGTGGGCGTGTGTGTGTGTGTGTGTGTGTGTGTGTTTGTGGGTAGGGGGGCTGCAGGAGAAGCATGTTGGTTCTCTGAAAAGCTGACACACTTTAATGCTAAAATGCCCACCCCTGTGGTCTTACTCATCATTAGTTAAAGCCCAGTACTACCACAGCCTGGTAGCAGCAACTGTGACAAAATGCCAATTATAAATCTGAGTGTTGGAGAAGAGAGGTCAGAGGTCATGTATGTCTTAGCTACTTTATGATCTTGCCGTTTGGCCACTGATGTCACATCAGCACTCCATTGAGGCTGTGTGTTGTTGTTGGTCACTCTAACATCCAGCACCTTGATGCAGGGTGCGGCAGGGTCCCATCGGCTCCTATTACTAATAATAATGTTAGTTAGCAGTCGACAGCTCGTCCCAGAGTTGGAAGCCACTCGTCATGTCACAGCAACGTGACCTTGACTTTTGGAATAAATCTGCAGCAGTAGTTTGTCTTCTCATAACAGCGTCTACCTCATCTCAGAGTGCAGCTCCCAACAGTCCCTCCAGCTTTTGAAGTTTTTCTTTCCCTAAAAATGATGTCACCCTCCGTCGAAACCCAAGTGACATTACTCAACCAGACAAGAATGGAGAATGTGCACAGTTCACCTTCATATTCATTTCACATCCTGTGGCACAAAACCAGGCAGTTATACAGTGACACAATTGTGCTGCTAACTGTTGACAGTGGTTGGACATTATGCACAGTGGGACCGTGGAAAAACTGGGCTGTTGCCCGTCTGTTTTTCTTTTCTATTGAAACATCAGACTGTCATGGCAGAAATGGATGTTGCCAGGCATCACTAATGAGCCAATTAATCAATGAATTAGCTGAGCAGCGATTAAATTAATGCGAGCTGGACGGGCGAGCGGCAGTCGTGGATATATCCTGGGGAAGGTGATTAACACACACACAGAACAGGCAGCGATCAACAAGGCCACTATTAAGTTGGACAACTTCCTGAACTTTTCTCTTTTCAGCTAAATATAGAACAGCTTAATTCATTTTATTTTTATGTTGACCAGAGAAATATTATCATATTTTCCCATGTGGCTCCGCTGCATTGCTAATATGCTGTGGAACTCAAGAGAGATTGCGTCATATTTTTTTATGTTATCATTTTTTTCCTCTGCCAGTTTTTAAGGACTATTTTCTCAAACAAATACCACAAATAATCAATAGATATGCACTTTGACCCCAGATATTTTTTATTTCATACATTAAAAATGTAATGTAATACTCACTCACCTGTGATCACATCAGTTAAATATTAAAACATTCATCGCCCAAACAAAAAATCTCTGAAATTGATTACATGACATAATTAGAATAATGTCTCTATTAAGAAAGCTTTCCTAAACATTTGTATTTTTAGATGACAATGTTGCATTATTATTTAATCAAAAAAGTAAAAGATGGTGTGATTTCCATGGATTACAAAAGTCTGAAGGACACTTGCACATTAGGCCACAGATAAGATTGATAATAATATAATCTTTTAAATCAATCTTAAGACCTCACACACATCAAAAACGTTGTGCTGTCAGAAAGTCAGAAACTTTTGCACTCAGCCTCATAAATGTTTTCTGTAATTTGGGATTATTTTTGGTCAAATAAACGATTGTGAAATTAAACTATTCCTAATTTTACTGGGTCCCCCCTAGTGTCCCCTTAAGGAAACCAGCTAGTACGCTAAACTCACTGATAATAAACACTCTCTCTCTTATTGCAAAAATCAACTTTAAGACATGTGATGCACAGCGAGCAGTTTCGGATCTTCTAGTGTCTGATTTACCTCTGCGGCCTGTGTTTGTATAGTTTCATGTGTTTGACATCATATGCTCTAACACTGATCCATTATAGTTAAGGACAGTGGTTCACAAAGTGTAGTCAGGGCTCGTGCAGTGGACAGTCTTGAGCAGGCTGTAGGGGTCCTTTAGGGGGCTCCGAGGAGTCTCGAACAAAATGAGGAACAGCCTCGGTCCAATGCAGTATTATTCACTGGCATTGACTATAATGGCAATTGTGTGTGTCACTTCTCCCACTATCATCTCCTCCCATGCTGTGTAGGTTGTTCTACAATAAATCACTCAGTCAACAATAACAATGTTCCCTTATGGCTCGGTAGGACTAGAAGGCCAACCATCAGGTCTATGTGATTTCTGGAGCACTTTGTGTGGATGTTTGTGTTCAGTACTAAACAATGCAGAACTCTTCATAATCTGTGTGTGGGCTGTCGGTCCAGCACTGTACCACGTCATCTCCAGTCACCCCCCCACCCACACTCTGAGCCGAGACCATACAGAAAGGGAGGGTTGGGTGGGTGGTGGTGGTGTTGGGGAGGCTCCCTTGATTATGTGACATCCTCCGGAAGACCGCTGGAGTTGTTTCCTCCATTACTTAGAGAGAGAAAAAAGAGGCCTTTTCACTATTGAGACTGTCACTCTCAATTTGGGCTAACGGTAAGCATGCACAAGGCCTCCTGGATATTCCCCCCCACCTGCTCTCACCCCACTCCCACGCACCTCCCCCCTCACACACCCACGCCATCCCAACCTCCTCCCCTCCCCCTGCAGCGGATCGGCGTGGTGACAGTTTGATTAGATCATCAATCGTGGCCGTTAACAGCGGTTTTCCTGAGCACCTGGACCGGCAGGTCACAGCTGGCTCTGAGCTACCGCTGTCCCCCTGACCCAGAGCTGTGTGTGTGTGTGTGTGTGTGTGTGTGTGTCCAGTCCAATTGTTTTTGTGTGTGCTCTTTGTGCTGTATTTGTGAACTTTCAAGTACATGCATGTGTATTTGTGTGTTGCAGAGTCTCATGTTGCAAGTCCATGTGTGTGGCAAACATAGATGTATTTGTGCATGTGTCTGCACGTGTCCACACCTGTGTACAAGCACAGTTGTGTTTGTGCATCTGCAAGCATGTGCGTGAGTTTGAAATGACCCGAGTGCAGTGCAGAGCTTTATTTGGATGTCCACTGCTGTTTCAATTCAATACAAATGAGAAATGCATTTCCTCAGGGGGCCTTTAGACCCACCTTGTTATTTTCTGCTATGTGTTTTTGTCTGACCTGGGAGGTCGAAACACTAATGAATGTTTTAATTCTTTACATAGGTTTTGAGAGACTACTTTTTAGAGAATGAGGGCGATGGCAGGTGGAACTATCAATGTTTATGCATGCACAGAGAGAATAAAATTAGAGGAATGGAGCAATACAGTAGACTCAACAGATACAGAGGACACATCTGTATCTGTTTGTTCTCTACCAGATACTTTCCAGAGTGTATTGTTTTCTGTGTTTGCAGATACACAGATACCAGTGTGCAGCAGTTATGGCTATTCATCTGTAACACCACACACACACTCTCTTTACCGTAGCTATGACACAAACACACACATACATAAATTCACCTGCTTCCCCGCGTTGTCTTCGGCGGCTGTATCAGGGTCCTCGTCGTTCTGGTAAAGCAGTTAAATTTATGGGCTAACAATAATGGGACAAAGTGTGCGTCTCATTGCGATTCCTCAGGTATTCCATGATTAAATAAACGTCCCCGGTCTTTTCATAAAGCTTGTTTATGGCAGCGTGGCACCATATGCTACTGCCTCCACCCCACCCACCCATCTCTTTCACTCTCTCCCTCTCTCTCTGTTTAATTCTCTTTCTTTCTCTTTGTCTCTCTCTCCGTTTCTCTCTATGCTTCATACGCTGCCCTACACTGCCTCTACCAGATGCAGGCTAGCCATTATTCTGTGGCGGAGTCATGGCGGAGAAGCAAGAAGTTGTGAATTAACATGTAGAAGCCATTACGGAGTGATGATGATATCCATCTGCGCCGTTCATAGGTGCTACTTAGTAAATTGTCTGCGCTGTAATGGCACAACAGTAACAATATGATTCTGTTTTATCAACTCCATGGTCTATTCCCAGCTTTTCTGTTAAGTAGATGCTCAGGTGTGACTTATTTGCTGGATGCTGTTGAGTATTTGGTTAGTTGCAGCTCTGTGTAGTTCTGCCCTCCTCGTTGGTCAGAGCAGAGTTGTGGAAATTTATTTGAATCACCATCAAAGTATAGTGTAACATTAAAAATGCTTCAAATTGTCCCATTTTACATATTCTTATTTTTTTTTCTTTATTGATGAGCAAACCTCCTGTTGTCTTATCTTGTTGCACTTTTATTAGTGAAAGATGTGCTGACTGTCAACACAATATATGATAATTCCTATATTTTATAATGTATAATTCGTCTCCCTTTTTCATTCAAATAAAACTAAACAACATAAAGTGAATTTTGTAAAGACTTAGGAAATGCACTTATGAAATAAACAATATTGTGATAAAAACAATTATACTGTAGTCATAATTTAAATGATGCTACAGTATCTACTTGTCTTATTGTAGCTCTCAAGGCAAATCTGCATGTCAAATGTAGCAAATCATTCAGTAAAACGCTCAATTACAAACTGTGAAGATAATGATTTTATCACATTAAATGTGCAGAATCTTGCATATGGGAAACACATATAATCCCTGTGGCTCATATCCTCTGTCTTCTTCTGAAGAGTCCGTGACACTCCCGTCCTCTGTGGCTGTGTAGTTTTGAGTACGCAAACACAGGCAAAGCAGCAAAAGTTGAGACTGGTAATTAATTCTCCAAAGCAGTATATTTACTGTGTGTGTGTGTGTGTGTGTGTGTGTTTTAAAAAAAAACAACAGTTGTGACAAAGCAAGTCAGAAAAGCAATTAATTTCTCCAGCCAGGACATGGCAGTAAACACGTGTGATTGTTCGCTATATTGTCTTGTTCCTGGAGTTGCGTCGTGGTAGAGAAGGCCAGAGACAGAGAGACTGAGTTTGTGTACTTTAGACTTTTGTTGTGATTATTAATGGCCATTTCACATTAACCTCGCCGTGCTAATATGCTCGACAATGGCCCAAATCACCTGAGCAATGAGGACGATGGAGGCGGCCCTGTCCCCCCGTCCAGCCAACACTGTAGCAGCAACCCTACTGTCCCCCCCACCCAATGACCAAGATTAATGAAAC
The DNA here is from genome assembly GCA_025331565.1 of Holacanthus passer. Lineage (NCBI taxonomy): Eukaryota > Metazoa > Chordata > Actinopteri > Pomacanthidae > Holacanthus > Holacanthus passer. Next base: position 105,140 of record JAFREQ010000103.1, read on the forward strand.
CTCCGCCGTTTTTAATTAGCACGGCCGCAGTCATCAATTACGTCTGCCCCACCCCAAATACAAATATTGTTATATTTGGGGGGAAAATTCTTGATTTATTTCTTTGTGGTGGCCGAAGGAGTGAGATGAATGGCCTCCCATCATAGTCATTTGCAGGGATGAGGAGGAGGAGAAGGAGAGTGGAGTAGAGTGGAGGACGTGGACAGGGCCAGCCCAGGAAAGCCAAGTCTACAGGGAGCGACCAGTCTGGGTCTCAGTGTCCCAGTGCAGGGATCTGACTCCAACTGTCTAGGAACTTAATTAGACTTTCCTTGAACCCAGAGTTGCACTGATACCAGTTTTCCATGAGCCGATATACATAGCAGGAGATTGTGTTGTTCAAGTACCAATCAAAGTACAACTTTTTCATGCCACCCATTATTGACCTATTACAAAAAGTACGCAAGAACAAGTGCATCAATGGTCATTATTTATGTGATTAAACCGTTATCAGGCCAGATCACAGATTAAAACACAGAGCTGCAGCAGGAGTTTAAATGCAATACTCATTTTTCCTCTTCAAAATCTACTGAGCCATAGCAACCATTAATAAACCATTCCAATGCACTTTGCTGTAGAAAGATGTGAAAACATCATGTAAAAATTGTCAAATTTTCTTCAGAATTCCCATAGGACAGCTGTAATAGTTGCTCATCCAGCACATAAAATTTCTCTGTCATGAACTCTGCTTTGTCTGGAGATCCCTTTTACATATCTTCCAACTATTTTTGGAGGTTCAGCACACTTTTCTAATTTTTTCTTGTTGCTCGTACAAATTTGCATGATGTTTTATATACTGATACCCAGATACTGATGCCCAGATACTGATTTTGCCACTGTATTTGTCAATAGTTATATATTTTTTTTAGCTATGACCAGCAGCTTTATAGTTCGCTCTCTTGGTCCGTCAGTCCACAAAAATTTCCCCACACTTCTGCGGAAGGAGGCTGACGTTTTCCACGGAGTGTGTGTGTCAAGTGTTTGTGAGGTTGTGCGTGTGTGAATGCATGAACGCATGGATGCATGCATGTAAGTGGTCACAGCTATTACAGATTTGTGCTTGTTGTCTCCTTTATCTGATCCATAGATTTTGGCTTTTGGGTCCAAGTTAGCTGGGTCAGTCCCAAAAGGTCATCTCTTGATTGTTTCAAAAACACAGAGAATTAGTGAATTAGTGTGTGAAACATAAGGCTAACTGTCAGTTTTGCTGTGCTGTTTTATATCAGCATTGGCAGGCAGGTTTAGGTTGCTGGCTCTGTCTTTGCCACTGACATTACATCCCACATGACAGCTCATCCACTAAGGAAGGGCACTTAATTCATATAGCTAGGTGTCGAAAACAGGACAGCATTAGCAAAAGACTGTGCTACAACTTAATGTGTTCGTCCTTGTGAAAAGAAATAGGACCTGTGCCAGATCCTTTTCTCTTTACTGCTTTGCGCTCTGTCTGGTGCAGCTCAGTGTTAGTGAATGCCGACTGGACTCGTGCACTTAAATCCTGCCATCCAGCTTGTTTTGATATGATACAGCATAGAAAGAAAGGATGACTGCAGACACAGTATTTGTATCGACTCTCAGCCTTTTTCCACATTCTTTTCTTTCAGGGGTTTCATTTTTCTGCCTCTTTTCTTCAAGCCAGGTCTAGACTTGCTTTTCTTATATTAGTATTCTTGTATGAATTGAGTTATGAAGAAAAATAAACTCTTCTCTAAATCACTTATTCAAAAAAGAAAAGAAAGGCTATAGTAGACTTGTTCATAAACGACTAGCCTGGCGCAGCTCCTCTCTGCAGTTCTTCACATTTGCTAATATCTGACTAGGACGTGCCATAATAATAATGCAAGTACGCCGCTTTATGACTTGAAGATGTGCACGGCTCATTTCTGTGGTTTGGGAGTTTGGGGTGTTTGCGCTGCGGTGAGCCACCAGCCATTTCACTTGTGCTGGCACACACACACACACACACACACACACACACACACACACACACACACACACTGATTTTATACCCTTACTGCCACGGCCATCGCCTGCCCACTGACTCCAGAGAGAAGGGTGGGAAACATCTTGAATATTTTATGAAGCTCGGGAACCCCACCTCTGTCTTCCCCACCCAGCAAACCACCGCTGCTATGTCCAGCAGCGCACACACACACACATACACACCAGCAGAAAACAGAAATAATGTTTTAAATGCAATCATTGTCAGGCCCAAACAATGTCATTTATCAAGGGAGCATTTGGGACTGTATAATAAGTTTCACATTATTAATACAATTTTTCATCCTCTGTCAAGCCTATCTGATTTATGGCACGCGTGTGATCTAAGGTGATCATTGAATTACAATTCTAGTAATAAGAGAGAGAATGGACCTGGTCTTTTACTTCTTGCCCAGTGGAGCACACACACCCACCCACACACACACACATACACACAAACACACACACACAGGCACACACAAAATCCTGGATAAACAGCCTCCAGTTGCAACACACAGCAATTACACACAACATACAACAATAGTCACCGCCGCACTATCTGTGTTCTAACTTTTACCGGTCACACCACGGAGCAAATTCGCTAAATATTTGAGAGTTAAACCAATATGCCAGCTTCCTAATTTCAGTGAGAGAAAGAGGAGAAGGGAGAAAAACAAATGAACATCAGCCCCTGTTAATTAGATAAGGGACAAAGCTCATTATTCTAAAATGGTATTGGGGCCCAGAGAGTAAATATGAGTGGCCTGTTAGGGGCTCGGTAATGGGGCGAGGATGCACGTTGTTACAGGGCCGAATGATTTACAGCTTGATGCTCTTTGATGTATAGACTGTACCTTTTATTAAGTGGCTGTCGTTACGGTCACTGGCTCAGTCATTTCCCTTTGTGTCTAATCAAAATCCATATCCAGACACCCGACCATCCAGACCCAGCCACTCCAGATGGGAAAGAAATTACGGGAATGTCAGCGTCCTGTTCCCACAGCCACCTTACCCCCCAAAACCTCAGCTCAAATTCAGCAAAAGCTACAAGAGATGCTTATGGTGCAGATAATATGATTAACAAACAACAACAACAAATAAACAGATGGCAATGTGAAATTCTTTTGAGGTAATTAAATAAGAAAGACAGATTTCTATCATAACATTTGGATTCAGTTTGAGCAAGTATTTGCACTATTAGCCGTCTTGCTTTTTCTCTTTATCAGATTAGCTTGTTGTTGAGGACCCGGTGATCGGCGTCATACATCATCCTGTTTGATTTCTGTTTAGAGCGAATTTGGGGAAGCTGCTAATTGGATTGCGGGAGTCTAGCCCCGGTTAAAGATGGTAAACAGCAGAGCAGACTTGTCCCCCAACTCTCAGCCCCACAGGCTTTCAAAACGCCAGCTCTCCTCAGGATCGCCACAATTTATGACACATTTTCTCTGTATTCTTAAAAGATAATTAGGTTTATCACCCATTTTTCCCCCTCTCAGCCCCCCCCATCCTTCCCTTTTGTGTACCTGAGAGCACACAATCGCAGCATAAAAACATAAATATTTCTGCAGCACAGCAGCGCTGGCAGGTGAGCCTAATGAAATTCTAGGAGTGTAATTTGATTTACGAGGTGCTAATGCGGGCTGATATTAGAGAGAAAAAGCTCTGATATGGCTGCCTTGTGCTGTATTTAAGGCCTATCAGAAGCCTGATAAAGAGCATCCTGTCCTCAGCACTGCGGCTGAGTTATTGTTGCAGATATTCATATTGATAGTAATTCTTCCCGACGCAATTTAGTGCTGGCAATATATAAATATGGAGATAATAGTTAATTTTGGTGGCTGCTCAGATTGCGATGCTTTAAATTCAAGACTTACAAAAAAAAAAAAAACCTTTGAGCTGTGAAGCATCTGGACGCCTTTTTAAAGTGCCATTTAAAGATTTCCAGTACTTTTCAGCGGCTGCTAATTTCAGCAGGAAGCTTTTTGGAGCCCTTGATTTGCGGTTTTTTGGTTGAAACATTTTGATTAATAGTCTGATATCCATTAAACCTATTAAGCTTTTAAATTAACGGAGTCTGGGATCAAGACATCACACCAGCATGCGCATGCACTCGGAGAAAGAGATCATTTTGGGGTTTTTGTTCAGAATCATGTTGTTTCTTTCTCTTGCAAAAAAAAGGACTTCTTGTAATTTAACGTTGCGTGTGTGTGCGTGCGTACATTCGCCAGGCTCAAATTTAGGTCTGTGTGCTTCAAAGTGTGTTTGGGACCATTGAGCTATGGCTCATAATAAAAACAGGCAATAACAGGGCCACCACAGAGGGACCTGGCCTTTGTGCCTCCCTGCTCCCCCTCGCTCCCCTCTCTCCCCTCCATGCCACCTCCTTCTCCTCGTGGCCTCTCCCCACCCCCTAAGTTATGGGCTGAATAACAGCGCAACAATATTAAGATAACATTTCCTGATTGTTTGTCAGGCAGGAGGCTCCTTCACCCCGCTTTCATCACGTCCACCGTGTTCATTAAATTGACAATTTGTATTTGCCCTACAGCAGGATGAACAGGAGCTTATCTGATGGGCCTGGTCTTTTATTATTTATTTCATTATCTTTTTTTTTTTCTTTCCCTCCTCCCCCTCTTTCTCCCGGGATTGAAGGTAAACATAAATCAGCAGCAGCATCTCTGTTGTGTGCTGTTGTTTATATTGCAGTCATATGCAGCGGCAGCCCTCTCAGAGGAGGCTCATCTACAATACTCTGCAGACACATGTGGCCTCTTCCTGGAGGTTTTACTTGTTGTTTTGTGTGACATGCTGGCTGCTCACTCCTGCGGGCCTAAGTATGATATAACTCGATGATATTTCACTTTAAAATGCCCTGCTGTTGGGATAATTCTTGGACTTGTTCCTGAGAGATTCTGCTCTTCTTTCTACAGCAGAGTTTGAGCGAGTTGTCGTATCCACTGCAGCAGGCCGGAGATGGTCATCTGTGATGTTTGCTTGAATGTTAAACTAGCACCGTCCAGGAAATTGCAGACCGCATTGACTACAACGCTTTCGAAAGCATTTCTCCTAAGCACCATGAGCGATGATGTTGCCCGGTTCGATATCTTAGCCTGGGAACAAGCCTGTCGTCGGTCGACATTGTGCAGGCAAACGAAAAATAACGAAGCCTGCGTCCTTACTTAGGAAACACTTGTCCCAGAAATTTAATCTTTTCCCCATTTTTTACCCAACACCCCCCTCTAATCAGGTTTCAATTGACTGCCACTGAAGGAAGAGCCTCTCCTCAGACACATGTATAGGTCCGAACCCAGTCAGCCACCATTTAAGGCTTACTCAGTCTTCCTCCCAATATCTTGGAGAGCTCAGGGCCAAATGATTTAATCTTCATTCAGCTAATTTAGTCTGGATTTAAGCTGCCGGGTTGTCGAAGTGCAGAGTGATGGAGTCTGAAAACAGGATGAGAGGGAAGGGGAGAGGAGGGGAAAACGGAAGGGAGGGAAACAGAGAGCGAGAGAGATAAAGATAGAGCGATGGAGGGAGAAAGAGAGAGGCGAGGGAGGGAGGGAGGGGGGCTGAAGATGATGATCCATCCTGACCCTAGTGAATGCTGTCATGTTCCTCCCTCTAGGTAATCTCTCTCACTCACTTGCTATTTTGCATGTGAAAATGCTCTCCTGACAGTTGCATATCAGATAAATTTTCTCCTTTTTTCCCGCTCTCCCCCCTTTGCCTTCACCAAATAAACAACAGTCTTCACTTTGAAGTTGTCTGTTTGTGTCAGTTTGGCTTGAGGCGAGAGTCGGCCTCTCTCTCTCTCTCTCTCCCTCTCCCTCTCTCTGTCTCTCTCTCGTTCTCTTTGTGTTGCAGTGTGAGAGCATTGGCGGATTATTTCTTCTCACCGAACGGCCAACGCAACATGAAAAGGGGAAGGAATCCATAGCTGTCCAAAAAGGCCAACACAATTAATCCAGTCAATTAAAATAAACAAAAAATGCTGTTTGTTTACATGCCAATTGAATTAGTGTGATGCTCCACAGCATAAAACCAAACTTGCATTCAGGAGGAGCAGGGGTGTCAGTTCAGCCAGAGCTATGACCACGTCAGTGCAAGTCATAGTTTTTGTCTAATGCAGTGAATTGTGGGGTTAGAAGAAACATTAGAATCCCACATTTTATTTATTTTATTATATAAAACTGCCTTCTTTTGAATACAATGTTTACTTTTTATCCAGAACACAAGATTACAGTTTACACTTAACACACACTCTGCAAGAGCCCACTCAACAAGCACCACCTCACCACTTGGAGGCGATAGTGAGTGTGTGTGGTAATGATTCAGGTCTTATTTTTCCCCAACCCCTGTTAGAGGTACAGTAAGTCCTCCTGAGGGATTTATAGCACAATTAAGGCCAGCGTGGCCTGTGATGTTCTGACAGTAGCCCTATACGCCTGAACTGATGACAGGATCACACCACAGTATAGATATGCTAATGAGTGACAGTATAGACACAGTAGCATGCAGCTTTCTGAACGTACAGGCAAGGGGCCCACCTGGGTCTTTGAATAAATCTGCACGGGGTGTCAATCATGTCGCCTTTGCTGCGTGATCAGAGGGAAAGAGAAAGGGAGGAGGAAATACAGAGGGAGGAGATGGAGAGATGCAGGAGAAAAAAAAAGCAGAGATGTAATGACTGGAAGTGGAACTTGCTCACGATTACATATTATTCCCGCTGTGGCCTCTGCTGATCAGAGCTCGACAATAATGTGAAAAAGCTCAAGGAGCAGTCAATGCCAAATAATATGTGTAAATCAAACTAATGGTTCCTCCTTTTTTTCATTTTTTTGTAAAGTTAGATGTGTGTTTGTTCCAAGATTTAAAATCGTTATCTTTTGACTGTGGTTTGGTTTTGCTAGTGTGTGTGTTTTGCTTATCACCAAAAAAATGCCCTAAACACATTAAATAGAGTGATGATTTGAGAAAAAAGATATGAGCATTCAAAAAACCTTAACCTAATACAATACAAGGGTTTGAAATCAGAACTCCTTTTTATTAGCAATGTTTCAACCCAACACAGGCCAAAGTCCATGTGAAGGACAGGAGAGATAAAAGTGATAAAACTGTGTAAGACGTCTCAAAATTATACATAATATTAATGATTCATGTATTTCTTTATCTTGTGATTAAGCGTATATAAATGTAATTAAGTAAGTTGTAAGCAACGGCAGCTATTTAGTAATGCATGCATCTAGAGCCATTTCTGCGTTTCACATTTGTACATTTTTGTGTTGGTTTTTTTTGTCTGAGGAATACCTGTGTCGAGTCCAAACAGTCTTGATTCCAGTGTGCAAGTGCCTTACTATTGTAGTTTTGTGTCCAGCATCTCTCCCACTATCATCAGATTGATGTTCATGTTCTACGTTCAAACATATGTAGGTTTGAAAGTGGCATTTCTTTTTTTTTTTCTTTGCTTCATTATGTACAGTTAGAAATAACAGTCATGGACTCCTACTTGCCGTCCCTGAAAGACTAAAAATTCAGAGTTTCAGGACTTTCTCAGGCTATGTTGAATCTGAAATGCTTTGGCAGCGTTTGTGAATTAATTGTGGTTGTTTGGTGTGTTAAAATTCAGTTCTAGCAAGCATTATAAGTCTTCAATATTTTACATTGGCAGACCTCTCTTTCTCTTTTCCCTCTGTCTCTTTTTCCCTTTCTCTCCCTCTTTTATACACATGCATAACTACACATGCATACACAAAATCACTCAGCCTCTCTCTCTCTCTCGCTCAGTCTCTCTCTCTATCTCTCTTCCCTCTACCTCCTACCTTTGGTGTGTTTTGCATGGTGCCTGGCTGTTTAGAGGCAGTATGCATATGTATGGGCGAGACGGTGGATCGTGACGGGATCTGACATGCGGGGACAAGATCAAAGCGCTCCATCTGATCCCATAAAAACAGACGCAAACCCTCCTCTCATCCTTACAAAACCCCCACTGATAGTCAACTCTGCCAGCCCTGACTCCTCCATCTTCTCTCCTCTTTTCCTGCCTTTTTTTCCCTGTCTCTCTCTCTCGTTTTTCCCTCCATCCCAGCATGGTTCGTGCCCACGTCAAGGCCTGCCTGCCTGCCTGACTTTGCGATTACGCCCTGTGATAAACAATGGCCCGTTTAGCTCATAAAGCAGGAGTGTTGTGCATAATGCTTACAATAAAAGATAGCATCTCTTCACTCATCTTATTTACCTCTCCCACGGTGGCATGGGCGACGAGCTGTTCTATAAATACTGCAGGGAGGAAGGAAGGGGAAGGAAATGCAGATGCAGACATACATCTGTTGGTCAAATAAAGTCTCTGCCAAGTCAGTTGATGAGAACAAGAGGAAAACAGGACTGTTTAAATATGTATTTGAGCTTAGAGCCAGGTGATAAAGGCGCCATTTTAAAGCTGCTCCATCCTTCCTTGTAAGTGAGTTTAAAATGTCCTCTCAACTAGCGTAGGATGACATCCATATCACATTTAGATTCATCTTCATGGAACATATAGATTGATATGGAAGCCAGGACACATTTTCCTTTCTATATCTCTCTCTCCCCACCTCCCCATCTTTAATTCCCTCCTTTCTCTCTTTTCCCTCCCTCCCTCCCATTCTCCTTTGCCCCCCCCCCCTTGCAGTAAGAAAGATGTATGAGTTTGAATTATTGATTCAGACACATGCTACATGCTGCTTGGAGTCATTATTTGTTCAGGTGAGTGTCATGCTGCTCGCTATGAAACAGATACCACGGGGATTAAGCGACACAATCAGGACTTAAAGACAGCCGCCCTCCCTAAAATAACATGGCCCTCGCTGCAAGACGAATGCACCCCAAAACCCGACTTCATTTGTTTATGACTCGCACATTAGTCATTCTGCGCCTAAATTATAGCGCGGGGGTAAAGATTAATTCAAGCACAGGCGTTTTCTATTGTTTTTACTTGTGTGTATGTGTGTGTCTTGAGGCCTAATAACACAACAGCTGAATATAGGTGCAAACATCCTACACATTGATAAAACAAACAAACAAACAAACAAAAAAATACTGCTTTTATTGGGTGGTAGGCGTCAGCATGGAGAACAGACAGATGTCCAGAAAAACAGAAAGACGACCATGCATAGTCACATTTTTGTCCTGATATCGAAAGAGGCTTTTGCAACCACGTATCGACACACACACACAGCGCCCGTGATAATTTGTGCTTTTGCATTTATTGGATTGATGCCGACTGTCTGAAGCAGAGCTGGTGCTGATGGCGATTATGTGAGCAGAGATTAGAAGGAAAAGTTTGTAGAAAAGTTAAGATGGAGGGAAGCTCTGTTACAGGAGGCCTTAAGAGAGAGGCGGGAGGTAAAATGTTGCTAACTGTTCATTTAGCCCTGGCTAAGTGGTCAGGGACACTGGACAGGTGAACTCTATTCTCCCCACTGGCCCTGCGGGGTGTGTGTGTGTGTGTATGTGTGTGTGTGTGAGTGGACTGTAACAGAATTTCTCTAGTCCTCTGGGCCCTGGTGCAAAGCAGAGAATAAATGGTGGAGGTGGCAGGCCAGGACAGAAAAATCAATGCCTGCTTATACAGACATGACACACCAGCAGCCAACTGCATTCTGTGTGTGTTATGTGTGTGTGTGTGTTTGGGCGTAGATGTACAGCACGCAGTCATATGGCTGTGTGTGCGCGAGTACCCAGCAACCTCCATTTCCTTTCTCACAAGGTAGATTGTCTAGCATTTTACGTCAGCTTTGGGATCAGTAAATAACTCTTCGTTTTTTTTCCCTTCCTCCTCCTCCTCCTCCTCCTCCTCCTCATTCCCCTCTGCCTCTCTTCTCCTCCTGCAGGAAGTTTGAATGTGACTTGTGCGAGCGCTCCTTCAGTGAAAAATGGGCCCTGAACAACCACATGAAACTGCACAGTGGGGAGAAACCATATAAGTGCGCCTGGCCGTCCTGCCACTATGCCTTCCTCAACCTGTCAGCCATGAAGGACCACTACAGGACACACACTGGTGAGAGACACTGGGAGCTAGTAACCTCCATCGCCAGCGTTACTGCTTTACTCCTTCATAAACACGGTGACTGACACTCTAAAGTGCAAAATTCATGTGATTCACTTTTTTTTTACAGGCAAACAGTGTTTTTAGGAGTGAGAGACAGAAGGTTATTTATCAAGAAACACTATACTTGGATAAGACAGAATGTACTTTTTCATTCCTCTATAGCTCTCGACTGTTTAACAAAATGAAGTTTATGTGTTAGCTGTGAAAATCTCACATTAATTATGAATCTTCACAGCTTTGTTTGGAAAAAATACACACACGTTTTTGGCTGATAATAGCCATGACTTGTCCATCTGTACTGATTTTCAACATCCAGAGAAAGTCGAGAACAAGTTCTTGGCGGTCTTGCAGACACTTTTGTTAGATGGCTAAACCTTTACCTCCTGATCCCGATAGGACCGTCACAATTATAGGATATTACATCAGCCAATTTTATTTGAATAGAGACAAATAATAGCCAAAGAGAGAAGGAAAAAGATGTTTTGACTTCATGTTTGTTTTTGTTTTCCGCCATCCTCCAGATTTGGATTGTTGCTTGATGGAGGGAATTGAGGTAGTGTGTATTCCCCAGATCCAACTGGTTGTCATGTGTATTTCCTCAAAATCCATCTGGTCACCAAGTGTGTGTGTTCCCCAGACCCAGCTGGTCAGCAAGTGTGTGTTCATCAAATCCATCTGATCCTCAAAGAGTGTGTTTTCCCACATTGAGCCGGGCCAGTGTGTCTCCCTCCATGATGCAAAATGAGATAAAAGGGGAAAATGCACTTGATTTTTTTTTGTGTGTGTGCGTGTGTGTGATGTTTATTCGTACCATTCCATCTTTGATCCAAAAAAGAGAACTACTATAATTTGAATGGATCCCCTATTGGATCAAAGTTTTAATGATTTGTAGCAATTAGATTTCAAAGCTCAGTTTTTGTCTCTTTCAAACCATGAGGCATGTTGTGTTCATTATTAATCCAACTACCACTGCAGAAGGTTTTACACTCTTTTCTAACTTTAATTAAAACTATAGTTTGTTATACATTGTATTGCTTTACAACAAACTGGTGTGATAATCACTAGCCGAATAGTTTACTCGCTTTACTAAACACAATGAAACAAAAAAACATGAAACTATTGGAATCAGTGGGTATTTTTATTTTTTTATATGTGCAGTGGCTTTTCTTTCCGATTCCATCCTTTCTGTACGTACAGTATAGTACACTGTGGGACTGTACTGAGTCATGTTTTTTTACTTACTAAAAACTTTGGATAGACAGATGGTGCGGTGGGCGGTGGGAGGATACTGTCTTGAATAATAGCCCCTCGATAGGAGCCCAAGTCAGCCTCTCTGAAAGTGTCTTTATGCTGCAGCCCAGCAGTTTCCCCTCGGCCTCAGTAATGTCCCACACACGGCTCCTTGATGCCCTTTTAAGTCAATGACAGAAGCAGCAGCAGCCAGTGGCCTGACAGGCTGACTGAGCGCTTGCAGGAGAGCCCTCCATCCGTCACGGGTGCCTGCTGTGTGTGTGTGTGTGTGTGTGTGTGTGCGCGTGTGTGTGGCGAGTATAAGACTTGCTGGATGTTATTTTAAATGTGTTTTAACAGTGATGTAACGTCAAGGCGCCTCTGACATAATTAGACGTTTTATTTTCATTTGTTTCCAGCCCTCATCATTCCCCATCAGGCGGCTGCTGTCACACTGTCACCTAGCTGTCACCTGGAGAGGCGTGGGGTGTGTGGTGGTGGTGGTGGTGTGTGTGCGCATGTCTTTGTGCGAGTTTGGCAGGAAGGAACACAGACTTGAAGAGAGTGAGTGAAGTGATTGAGATGGAAACAGGAAAGCACTGAAACAAGAGAGCTTGAAGATCAAGGGTGACCGAGTATGAACATATGAAAATAGGAGGATTAAGACTGAACCTGAAACAACCTCATTTTAGTGAGCGACAAGACCTGACTTGATTAGCAGCACCCTAAAAAGCTAACACAATTTGCTCTGGTGTGACCCCCGGCCCTCCTTTGTCAGCTGAAATTGGTGCTGGGTTGGACGGTTAGCTGCAGCTATACAATCATTGCAATCACATTTTAGCAGCCAACCTGACACACTGAAATATTATATGCATGTGTGTGATCTGTTTAAAGGTTATAAATCGGCTCGTTCACGGCACTAAGATGCAATACTAATAAAATAAGTAGGAGATTTTAAAGTTGAACTAATCTTTCCTGCAAACAGAGCAGTCAGTAATGGAGGGGATGTGAGTTACAGTGTGTGTGTGTGTGTGTGTGTGGGTTATGTAGAGGCACACAGGACGATGACTAACTGGGGAGTTTGTACTGGAGCCGAGTGTAATGATACACACATCCAGCTCATTTGTTGGAACTGTAAAATTCACAGTCACTTGGTGAAGAAAAACTCAAAGCACTATCCCTCCACCATGAACCTCATCAGAGTGGCACGTTTTGAATGAGTTGGTCTTTGTCAAGTGTGTATAATTGGTTTATAATCCCTTAAAATAGCATTTGTAATCCCTCAGAACAGCAGTCAGTGTCGTGATCTCATGCTGAAGCATCATGAGACAGATTGAGCATCAGCTGAGCACTGAGACAATGTATGAATGAGTTGGAAAAAGAGGAAACGGTAAAACACGCATGTTCAAAAAATGATGTACATGCAAGATGTGCGTCACCAATAATAAAGTTGCATGAGATACAACTTGGAATGAAAGTTAGCGTAATGAACCAATGGAATGAACGTTTGTTCCCTTGCATGACCAACCTGTCATGCTTTGGACACGTGTTGAGATGGCGTGCATGGGACTGTAGCAAGAGTGATACTCTTTATATACGGTCTTGGATGTTAATATATCAGAGTTTAGGCTAATATTAGCACCTCTGACCTGCTCATGGGGAAGCTTACACTCCAGCAGCCCCAGCCAAGCAAGCTGTCGCCCCTTCACAAAACACATTGTTTGGTCCTCATCCTAAAAGCATGAATGTAACTTGTCCAAATATTTAAGCTACTGTAAGTGGCCATTTTGCTAGAACAAAATAGAAACCTTATCTTGCATTTCTTATTATCATAATTATAACATTTGGACTAACTAGCTCTACTGCTGACATGAACAATGCTTCTTCTTTGTTCACATGTCCTGGATCATCAACTGATACTGAGGATTAGGCTACTTTATTGCCTGGTATATGCAGGTTTAGCCTCAGTCTTTTAGCATGTTACCATGTATGTAGCCATCAAACTCTTTTAATTCTCTAAGACTCAATTAACTATTTTATTTTATTTTATTTTAACCAATTGTTTCAGAATTCACATTGTAAATTCCCCCCATTATTATTTTAAACTGGATATGTGCAAAGCTTGACCGGCACAGCAATGGTAATAAGGGAGATGGGACAAATAGTACATTAAGCAATTAACAGTTAATACAGGAAAATTCAACAATATATATTTTGCATTTGCACCCATAGCTACATTGCCGCTGAACAAAAAACCAAGACTAAGGCATCCCCGACTGAAACTGTCAAATGTCATCATCCTGTGGATTGAGTTGCTGGTTGTGACATGCAGAGCCCCCCTCCTCAAAAGAGAGAAAAAAAAAGTTAACACCTCTGCTCTCCCTCTCCTGCCTCTAACGGGATTCATTGTTCCTCCCTGATTTGTGTGTTTTTTATGTTAATCACTCCTTCCTCACACACCAGTCGTGTCTGAGGGAGGGGGAGGAGGGCGGGGGTTGGGGATTCAGTGGTCGTCAGCCGCCAGGGTCATTTGTAACGGCTGATGAATGAGCGACTCAAATAAATAAATAAATGCATTGCATCTGACCCACCCAGCGTTTCCCAGGCTCTTGGGCGTTGTGGGGAGCGTGGAGGGAGGGGGTTTGGAGGAGGGTTGAACACAGCGACAGGGCTACAATTGATTTCCTCATTGCTTCAGTTTGTCGCTTAATCTGGCGATATGCTGATAAATCTTCGCACTTTGTCAATTAATTTCCCTGAAAAATGAGACCCAAAATGGCGAGCACATCAATACAGCAGCGGATTCCATGTCAAAAATTAAGCGGTAAAATTAATTGCCCTCCCATTCGCTCCTGCTAAAACATAACTAATGAGGGAGGCAATTATAGCTGCATGCAGACGCCTCAGGGGTTATTTAAAACACACACACACATACATACATACATATACAGTATATATTTTCACACACACATGCAAAGAGAGGTTGTATATTTTGACTTCAAAGTTCTTTTATTGTCTCGCAATAAGGCATATATAATTCCAATAAGGGGTGGAGGGTTGAGGTGTATCATGGGAACAAAAGAGAAGCAATGAGCCAATATTCAAATTGCCCAAAAGTTTAAGGACTCTCAGTGCACATTAGCAGGAAATGTAGTTTTTAGGGAGTTTTCAGGTCTGGAGCTAGACCTTAGGCACACTTTGTCATGAATGCTTTTATGTGGATGTTTGTAACTTATAGCTTAATTTGTATTTATTTGCATCTGTGTGTGTTTGCAAGGGAACAGCTGAGGGTTGTAGTTCTGTGGAGAGTAAGACTTAAGGTTGATAACTGTGGTTTTAGGGTTAATGTTGCATAAGGATAAAGTTTAAGCTACAGGTTAAGTGTTGTTTGTGTACCCATTAAATGTAGAGGTTAATGTGAATCAGGAATAAATGTAGTCAATGTGAGGCTTGTGGGTTGGGGAGTCCGTGCCTCTTTAGCCGGCCAGATCCTCCAGCGCTGACAGCGCGTCACTCTTCTACTGCCCCACCTCGCCGTCCCCACTCAGGTCCTCAGAGCGCTCACCGCCACCGAACAGCAGATGAAAAGCACACATGTAATTTATCGCCAACGTTTCCTCCTCAAGAATAATTGTGGCGACCGCGGCTGGGCGCAGGGATCGATGGCTATGGATTTTTCTGTGGTGGGGTCTTGTAGCGTTGGGCGTAATGAGAGATGGAAGGGAGGGAGGAGAGGAGAGGAGGGGAGGAGTGGAGGAGAGACCGGTGCTGTTTTTCTGATAGGGAGAAAAGGTCTGACCAGATCTTCAGTAACTATTCTGGAGTACGGACACACAGGAAAAAAGACGACTTTTTGTTTGTGTGTTTTTGCATCAGAGAAACCTATTTTCTCTCGATGAGCAGTGGGCCACTAGATGAACACAGCATTATCTGCCAAAGTTCAAACAGTTGTGGATAATTAACGTTACATATTTCTGTAGTTGTATTTCTGTCTCAGCTTTTCTCACTGGTTTGTAGTGGGCATGGCTCGGCTGCAAAAAACTGGGGTCAAGTGCTGAAGATTTGGCCGTATTTGAACCAAATTGTGATGACAGATGTTTCAAGCTTTAACTTTGATTGTTGCTTAGTTTAGTCATTGATATTGAATAATGTTGAGAAATACTGAAGATTTGAAACCAAGCTTTAGGAGGTTTAAAATAACAGTGATTTCCTCTATATTTTGTCTCCGTTGTTTTAGCTCATTGCTGCCTTGTTTCTGCTTGTCCGAGATCACTTGTCAATCGCTGGGTTGTCATCTTCTGTTTTTTTTTTTACTGCTGAGTTCATACTATCCAGTTTTTCCATTAAATCCTTGCAAAATTTAATGGAAATTAAATTTTTTAATTACTGTTGCAGCGAAAAATATTAGATTTTCTGTCGCACATTTTCACATTCTGTAATATTGTTTTTTTCCAGGAGCATCTGACACCAGGTATTTAGAACAGTAAATGTAAAAGGACGCTTTCATGAGGCCACGGAAAGTAGCAGAATAGACATTTATTTATATGAGAACATTGTTCCTTTATAGGCCACTCACACTGGGATTGAAAAGTGAACCTGTATGAATCGGCTAACGAATGCACCTTTTTAAGGCTGTTTTTCTCCCCTCTAAGTGGCACTGCATTAAAACTCTTCTCACAATCGAGTGGCTTTAAATGGGTGTAATAGAAGAAACTTGAGGCTGCTTTGTCTCTGCGGACTCGGTGAAAGCTGCTATCTGTGCAGAAGAGGAGCAGAGCACCACTGAGGCCCAGCTGGAAGAGTCACCCAAATGTGTTATCAGTGTGTGGTGAGAGCTGGAATTCAACATCAGCATTTAGATGAATATTTAAGTGATGCAGCGTGTGTCTGCGTGTTAGAGTGTGTGGTGCCTACAGTGTTTCCATGTATGTTCTGGTACGCAACATGTACGTGTGTGGAAATGTATCAGCAGCGCACCACATGCAGTTTGATTTGTGTGTCTGTGCAGTGTTTCCACTAGGATGCAGTTGTAGCAGTGAAGATAAAGCTTTGTGTGCATGCAATTTTTTTGTTGCCAATGTAAATTTCTTGTATTTTGCAGCATGTAAAACCACTTAAAAACATAGTATCTCCAAAACATTGTAGAATAAAACCTCTCCTTCCCATTAACCCAAGTACCTCCTCCTCATCACCGCAGGCATCACTTCTCTTTCTTCTTTTGATCAGCCTGCCTTTTAAACTCATCTGAAAATTCACACATGTGATTTGACAAACAAGCTATTCATTTATATGTTACCCATATCACCCACCTCTCTCCTCTCTATATGCTTTACTCACAAGAGTGTGAATTGACCTGGATATGAAGTGTTCATAGTGCAAAATACTATAATATTAGTTTCCCCTATGTTCTCACCACTGCTAGGTGCATGTAGGGGAAACACTGCTGTGTGTGAGAATATCTGCATATCGATATCTACATCTGTGTCCATCCTATAAATGTGTTTGTACGTGCATGTGTTTCCCTCAGTGAGTCTTATCACAAATGTTGCTGTGTGTGTGTGTGCAGGAGTGTGTGACTGCCTGTGTGCAGTGGCAGAGAAAAAGAGAGGTAGAAAGAGAGAGAGAGAGAGACCATCATGCTGTTAATGACAGAGCCAGATGCAGGGGAGAGAGGAGGAGTGTAAAAAAGCTCTCCACGCTCCCCATCTGGAAGGCATTGCCCCCAAATGAAGTTGTACAAAACCATCCCATTGATAATAAAGCTAATTTTTATGGCTCTGACAAGTATGTAATTATGTTCAGCGGTGCTTTTCAGATTTTATCACAGTCAATAAACCACACTGGCAATTTCCCGTCCCCCGTTTGACATATTTACACGGATCCATCTGATTGGAGGAATTAGTTAGCTGTGAGAGCTCTGATGGATATACACTAGTGATCTGTGACTTCTGCTTGGCTCATCTGTTAGCCAACTAGACCCGCTGCTCATCTGTTCAGTCTGTCTTTTCCTTTTTCCTCGGTTTCTGCCACCCTCCTCCTTTACACATTTCTCCCCATCCATTAATATTTTCTTCTTCTTTGTCTTTACTCAAGCTCTCACTTCGTTGCTCAGTGGCACCTCAGCAGAAGTTCAGAGCCAAGAGAGTATCACTCATTCCTTCCTCCACCAGACTTTTCCACTCAAAGGATTCAAGGATTTCATTAATTTACTTCAGTAGCTTATTACCACCCAATGATATCTGAGGTTGTCGTTTTACTATTTATTGTATTTGTTTTTGATGTCAATGCAACTTTAAAATTAAAAAGTCTTAGTGACAGATTAATTATACTGAGCCATATTTAGTTGAGGCGCACAGAGAGAAAACAACTGAAAGAAGACAAATGTCATGGATTGTGCAGCTTTCACGTGCTTATATGAATTAATCCAGCAGAAGTAGCGGTTTACTTTATTATTCATGATATAATTTGCAGTTGCAGTGTGTCATGATAAACTTGATCCAAATGCACATCACCACATAGGTTAAGACAAAACACACTTCATACATATTACAAACATAAACATGTTGTCTTCTAAATTTTATTTTGTTTGTTAAGCTGCACTGGAATTAACACCCATAACAACCATATTAAAGGTTTGATGTCATTTTACAGTTTCGGCATTCAAAAATATCACATTTTATTGCTTTGTGCTGGTTTTCCAATTTTCAAATTCAGGTAGCATTAAAACTGGTTTTTATGTCCTGTTAATATCCTCCTGTATGTGGCATGCAAGCATGAGTGGATGGCATTGCTCCTATTAAGAAATAGTTTTGCTTTATTACAGCTTGGGTCTCATTTTTAAAGTTGTGGCTGTCTTTCTGTCAGTTATGATAACGTTGTACTCACCAAAGTCATTTATGAGATTTGGGCTCCCAGCAACATCACAAGCAAAGTCCTATGAGGCAAGTTAAACAAGTGGTTAGACGACCTACGATTTTTTTTGGAGAAAACTTAATTTACAGACAAAACAACTACTTCAAGTGTGGTAACAGTTGATCACGGTCTACGTCTATTAACTGTGATGGATTACATTACATTACATTATGGTAATTTTACAGTTTGCCCTTTTCTCATGGTTTACCTTTTGATTTGTCCAAAACCTGTATGATTATTTAACTGCAAATTTTTATTCCTAAAAAAGTTATGTTCAGGTTCTAATAACCTGGAATTATATTTTAAGGAAGATTTTTTGGTCCCTTGAAGGAGATCTGGATTTGAATGAGTATATTAATGAATACTTGATAAGTATGGTCTAAATGAGACACTTCCTTCTTCTTCTATGGTGTTTTCTCTCCATCCTAGAAGACTGTAATGCTTTACCCTTCCTTTTCTTCTTCTCACAATCGGTCTTTGCAGGAGAGAAGTCTTATCTGTGTGACCTGTGTGGTTTTGCTGGAGGCACAAGACACGCCCTCACCAAACACAGGCGGCAACACACAGGTAAGCAACCGCACACACATCCTGAACATGCAAACTAATCTAAGCGCACACACTGACTGCTCTGTGTGTGGACATTCATAAACTCGGACAGTGATTGACGCTTCAAGATCTGAACAGACACAATATTTTTTTCATGTAGTTTTGGCAACTGTTTGCAGTCTCTCTCTTTCACACACACACACACACACACACACACACACACAGACCCACCCACACTCACACACACAGGCACATCAGTGTGACATGCTGCTGTCAGTGATAGGCATGTGTACCAGTATGGCTGACTGAATCTGAGATTTTTAATTTCAGTTATCATTTCACCATGTCATTCTGTCGCTTAGGGAAATTGCATTTTTCAGATAGGCTGTCAATAACAAGTGCTTTTTTGGAAATTGGGATAGTGAAACAAATACTGTTCTTAACCGTTGTCTGGCAGGCGCCCAAGGATCAAGAATCCTGTTATAAATATTCATTTAGGTTTTCATAATTCATTTTGTTTGCTCCTCAGTTTCTCTGCCATTTCCCTCCCAAAACCTCAAATGTCTGTCCTCCTCCCCTGCGCTGACATGTGTCAATTCCACAGATTTAGCCACATATTCAAATCTGTTGTCATGCATCTGCATATGAAGGGACCACCCTGTCCGACTGTGTTTTCTTGTCACAGTTCGACTGAGACAGATTTTTAAAGGCCACTGCTAATGCCAGTATTTTTTTGGCTCAACTTTTCTGAAGACAGTGTTGTGCCATTATTTAGAATCTTCAAACGTTTCTGCTTTCATGCCCAAAATTTATCAGGATTTGGTGGCTAACATTATTCTTCTTGGTATGGAAATGTCACTGAAGCTGTGTTTTAACAAACACTGGACACTGCAAGAGTCAATCCAATGTCACGTTAATAGACTTGTTAACTGTTCTGTAGGTTAGCAGCTCCTTAAAGCATGGTGAGGTTTTATTGCAGCTTTTACACACTGACATACCTGAAGCTGCTGAGTAAAATACTCCCTCACTACTCTGCTCTGCTTTTTGAAATAGAAAAAAAATCAAAAACATATATAAAGCTCCCAGAGAGCACAAACCCTCTGCCAGCTACAAACAATGTTCTAACTTGGTGTTACACCTACAGACATTAGTTTGGCCATGTCAATTTTAAGCTAAATTGGTACCTTGACCCTGTGAACATGTCCTCACACTTTAGAATCAAGTCTCTATCTCTGTAAGATGAATGGATGGATGTGTGTCAAATATGGTCATCATCTATCATCTAATAATAGAAATCTCTCCTCTGGTTTTCCATCAAAATCTTGCTCATCTTCTCATGAAGATGCATTCAAAACGTTAACATAACCTGCTGAGGTTATGGGGTGAGAACACCACATTTTTGCTGACAGTATTTGCACTTCAACTATTTGCAGTACACACACTTCAACTATACTATATCTGGCACTTCAACTGAAATTCAATTTCTTTCTCTGTTTACGGTTCAACTAAAATTTCCAAGTCCAAAGGTCGTATCTTACTCTCTAAATGGCACTGCTTTTATCTCTTACACTTCAATTGGCAGTTCATCTTCTTTCAGCTCTTACTCCTCAACTTCAACTATTTTTAGTGTTCACATACAAACGGGCAAATAACTCCTCATACAGGGCTTGAACTAAGCACAATTCAGCAGTTACACTTTAAGTGATTTCAATTCTTCAGTAAACACGAACTCCTTCAGTGCTTCAACTTAAACTGCAACTCCCATACAACATTAAATATTAACAGTCTTTTAGACATTTTTAACTGGTTTACAGTCTTTGCACCTGCAGTGTGCAGAGTAAGCGAGCACACTTGTATTTTCTTCCCGAAAGTATAGCTTTTGTAGTTAAACTGTAGATTCAGAACTATAAATGTCAGAAAATATGCCTTTGCCAACTTTGTTTTTGTCATTAATTGGTCTCCAATTAATCCTACACAGCATTATGAACAACTTAAAAAGTCTTGAATTTGGATTTATGAAAACCTATTAGCCAAACCATTTCAGTTGTAGCCTTCTTCCTGTATATTGTTTGTATATTTTCAGTATGAGTTTGTGTGTTTGTCAGTGAAAACATTTATGTCATCTTGGTCTCAACACCGTTGTCTGTCTTTTCAACCCTTCCATCCCACAGGAGAGAGACCCTTCAAATGTAAGCTCTGCAACTTCGCCTCCACCACGCAGTCCCACCTATCGCGGCACAAACGTGTTCACACTGGGGAGAAACCGTACCGCTGCCCCTGGTGCGACTACAGGTACCGGCTCATTGACCCGCACACGGTTGGTGGCGCTGATGGCTGCCACGATGGCACTGATGATCAGGGGCTTGATAGGTGGGGGTAGGAGGGACTGTGGGTGGTATATAAGTGAGTGAGTGTGATGGTGAGATAGCAGGTGGCATTGTCGGGTAGTTTGCAGGGTAGGGGGTGTCGATAATGCTAGAGGCTTTGTGTGCGAGTGTGTGTGTATGTGTGAAGGGTTGGTGGGAGAGGTGGAGGGCAGACAGGTCTAATCTCCACAGCACGGCTCCATCTCATCACTCTGCCATCATCAACAGGCCCAGCTAGATCTCCCCCAACACACATACACACAATGTCACTGTCACTGGCAGGTCCCTGTCATTAAAACACCATCATACCACATCAGTAATTACACAGGAAATTGTCGGTGAAATTGAAAAAGTTTTGGCTGGCGTTGCACATCTCCATCTCTCTCTCTATCTCTCTCTTTCTCTCTCTCTCTCTCCCTCTCTCTCTCCCTCTCTCTTTCTCTCTCTCTCTCTCGCTCTCTCTCTCATCCTGTGCTTCCTCGTCAGGTTGTCACAGAAGAGTGTGAAAGGGAATGATCTCAAACCCATCATTGGTTTTAGATGTACTCTTCATTCTTCTTTTCCCCTCTGTGACAAAGTCATTTCGGCAGCTTGCTACACCTGCTCCGCTGCAGTGAAGCGCTCAACTCATTTCAAGTCTTTTGTATGCAGTCCAACGTAGAAAAAATGAAATGCTGAGAAGTAATAATTGTAGTCAGGCTATTATTTTGCAATTATCAAAGGATTATCTCACCTTGTACCTAAAGTTATCATGAAGTGTCTCTTGACTGTAGCAATTAAGGATCGACTAGTGGAGGAGTTTTTAACTGATACTGTTTGATTTAAGATGCATATAAGATGCTTTGAAGATTTTTATGTCTAAATTATTACAAGTGTCATTCCACTACAAAAGAAGGCTGCACCTTGTCCTGTAATATGTGCTCTTTTGAGTTCAACGACAATGTTTGCAGGCCAATATGCTGTTGATATTTTTATTAACCACGCTAGCAGATTGGCTCTTTAAGTGACAGTCAGTCCACTCCTTTGATCAGACTGAAATATCTTAATGATTGTATGGATTGCTCTGAAACATTGTACGGATATTCTTAACTTCTGCTTGATTGGTTGACAAAAAACATTGTACAGATATTTATTGTGTCCAGAGGATAAATCCTGCTGAATTTGGTAACCCACCTGCAAAACTAATGACCCCCAATCAGCCTTAGCTATACTTTGTGTCAAGTGCTAATTAGAAAATGTTGTAATACTAACATGCTAAACTAAGGTGTTGAAAACTGTAATCAATGTACCTGCTGAACTTCTTAATGTTAGTATGCTGACATTAGAAGTACATCCTCAAAGAGCTGCTAGCATGGCTCTTGACTCATGACTCTTATTCTTGTTAGACTGGAACTGCCGATACGCAAGAATTTGTTGTTTTGCCCAAAATTCCGCTCTTGCCATGACTAAAATGTTGTGACACTAACTTTCAGGACCCAGGAATTGCATGCATTTGTAGAATCCCATCCAAATGTCTCTTTAAACTCAGTCTTATTGGTTCATAGGCTTTAAGTGGCGAAACTTTATGTAAAGAATAAGTTGGTCATATAAATTGGCTTTTTTTTTTTTTACCTGAGGGCATCAGATCACTACCCTGGACTAACTGCAGTATCAGAAAGATACTGTGCATTGAACGTGCTAAATGTTCCTGGTCCCATTGTTCCTGCACTGATACTTAATGATCATTACAGATAGTGGCAAATGAAACAGTAAATTAGAAGCCCAATTAACATTTTGGTGGCCTCAGGGGTTCAGAGAGGTCCAGAGGGCTGGGAAGGGGGGCGGGGGGGCAAGGTGGGAGGAGGAGGGAGGTTGGGGAAACGCCCCGCTGGCTTACTAATGTGAGGATGAGGAATTGAATGCGGGGGCCTCAGGCAGCCGTGAGGGGCCTCGCCTCCGCCCCACTTTCTGAATACATGTTTCAAACCCTGACGTCTCTGGTGGCCTGACCACGATAAGGAGCTACTAGATGAGTTAGCACGTTTGACCTTTCAATGTAAGCCGGCCTTATGAAATAAATATGATGCAGCTGTAAAAACATATTTAGGTCTGAGGCAAATGAAGCACTTGTGTAATTGACAGCTCTTGCTCATAGAAAATATTTATATCTGTTTTATAGGTATACATCTGATTTTCCCTATCAAAATATCCATATTAAATGCTATGGATGACATCTATGGTTCCCTCTTGATACAATGTGATCTCCATCAAGACTGCTCCTCAAATGCATGTAAATGAGCGGGGAGTGAATGATCTATCAAATGCCACTCATCTCCTATTCAGACAGAGATAGATAATAGAGGGGGATAATTATAGTTGGGGAGTAGTGGTAAAAATATTCTAATGATATTGCACTAGGAGTCCTGGGCTGTCAATTACTGATGTCTACTTGACTATTCTGCAGCTATTTATGCAAGCTGCAAAACTTCTTTACTTCAGTGTTTAAGGAATCATTTCTATTGTTCACAATGAGGAGTTTTTTCTCATTAAAGTAACAGTGGCATCTTAAATGGCCTAATTGATATGTAGCCTCTGACTCCTGCCACGTTCCCATCCTTCTGGGGCTATTATTGTTTATTGAATGCTGCGGCATTCATGTTTCACTCTACCTGTTAGAATACTCTTTCAGGTTGAGGCGATGGTGGCTTTGAGGATGACACGCTCACTGTCGATGCCAGGAAGGTTTGCGACCTTGTAAAGTGAAGGGAGAGATGGGAGAGATGAGGGAGGTGGAGGGATGGTAATGATGATAACCTGGCCTCCTTGGCAGAATAAGATCCAAATAGCGCCAATGATCCAAATGCGCCTCCCCACCCCCACCCCCACCACCACCACCACCACCACCTCCACTTCAACACTTAACACACACAAAGAAACGCATTTAAATCTCCTCTAACGAAGCGCCTCTCAATTACACCTCTCCCATTACCATACACTCGTTTGGGAGGAGGAATATGGAAATGGCTAAAATAAAGGCGAGAGGGAGGGAGAGGCAGAGAAGGGGTGATGTATCCGTCGAGCATCAGTATGGCTGATTCCCATGGTGAGTGCATGGATGGGGGAGGAAGTTGAAACAGTGTTGGACTAATTAATACAGTGTATAGTAGGAGGGCTGGTGTGGGCTTTCACTAGCTGTGACACCTGCTGACTCCTAAACGCGCGTTGTGTTGTTTTAATATGACAATTACGCCATTACCATATCTGAGAGATAGCATGCCCCCCCTAGGAATCCACCCGCGCTCTCTTTAGAACCTTTTAGCTCCGCTTCAAATTTTATCTATTTATGCTCCCGCTTTCGAATAAGGAATCAGTTCACTTTTAGCATTAAATGCATTTTTTAGCAGCATGATTTACCGTAATTTATGAGCATGTGACAGTTTAAGTATGTTTTTTTTTCATCACCCAGAAGAACAGTCAACAGTCCTGTGGCCGTGATTTGTCTGTGAACCTGTTAAAGTTTTGCTAGTGATGGCTGATAAAGTAATCACAACAGTGCTATATGAATAATAAGGGTTATGTCAAGTAAATATCCATGTGCCGTCAGTCAATGTAGATCTGACTTATTTAGATCCTTTAAATTCTTCAAACTCTTCACATTCTTGACACTTGACATTGATGTAAACCTACAAGACCTTAAATCTATAGTTTTCATATCAGGCCTTTGTTAAATTTCAGCATCTGTGGCACCTTTTTTTAAGTTTTAGATAGTAAGCCAGGTGCTTTTGTACCACATGTCACTTGTATATCAAAGTGTGGCCAGTATTGTGATATGTTCTTCCTTGTTTTTTGTTTTTTTATGTTCATATCTGGCCTGCTTATACTTGTCTGTTTATTCCCTGTTAGTGCTCACACTACCTGGTTCTTCTTCTGCTTAATTTCAAACAAACCACAAATCCAAATACATCACTTCCTTCAAGCCAGGAATAATTTCTCTGACACAAAGCATTGTACAAGCTTTCATGAAGTTGATATATGTTGAATTATGTGCTTTATATCCTTCAGAGATCTGGTAAAACAGACATTTCCTCACTTCCCTGGATAACTGCTTTTAAAGTGTTTCCTTTTGTTGAGAGCTCGGCATCCCAACTTACTGTAGTGTTCAGTTTTGTGAAGAGCCCTCATTGCTCAGCAGTGGCTTATGTATTTCATACGACATGAACAGAACCCAGAAAGGGCCCGCTCTGTTTTTTTTTTTTTAGGCCCCAGTGGAGCCGGGCTGGACTGTGGCCCCATGATGGAGAGAGGTGTCTCTGCAAAAGTGAAAACAAATTCTCTCCTTGGCTGGTGTGAGCTATGGCACTGTGAGGCTTTATTGTCCCGGCCAAGGTGATAAGGGAGAGTAATTGCGTATTATACTGTCCGAGAATGTCAGGTCCAAACTGAGCATGAGTGCCCCATCCATCAACACATGATGGTGTGTGTTTATGTGTGTGTATGAAACTGTGTTCTACACTGCACATACTTGCTTGCATCATGCATTATGTGTGTGCTCTTGTGTGCACGTGCGTGTATTTATGGAGTCAGGTTTGTATATTTGCACCTGTGTAGTCAGATCAGAGATTAAAATTTTCATTTTGGCACAGACTAAGGTTTGTTCATGTCCATATATGTATGTATGTATGTGCATGTTTGTCTTGCCTTTTGTGTTTGTGTGTGTCCATGGGCAGGTTTAGATAGAGCCTGGGAGCAGGTCAGGCAGCATCATTAATCAGCAGAGGGTTGTGTGTGACTCTCTGAGCTGACATCATTACATTCTACACCCTGCAGTAGCTCACTGCCTGGCCTGCCCTATCTGACCAGCCCAAAGACCCGCAAACTGTCGCACACACACGCATACACACACACACACAACATACACCACTATTCCCATACCTTTCATACAATTGCAAAAGATACATAATGCATAACGGATGTCTTCAGACATATCTCTAATGCACTCAGTAGGCCTCCAGATCCACTTGCAGTCTCACAGCAAGCATCACCCGCTGCTCCCAGCACCATTACACACTAAACCTGAACAGTAGGGGATGAAAATATCTAAGAGATATGTAAGAGCATGACACGACATCAAAGAATTTGCAGGATGTAAATATTGTTTGTGGAACAAGTTGTATTTCGCTATTTGTGAAAGCGGTCTTTACTTGTTTGGTGGTTGTGGGCCTGTTTCACAGAGGCGTATTTAGGCAATGAATGCTTTGAGAGTCTGTCCAAACACGGCTGCTCCCACAGCTCCAAAGCCCAGCTTGAGTTTTTTTCTAGTTTGTGTGTGTGTATATGTGTGTGTCATCACTGCAACAAAATAAAATGTTAGCACAGCAAACCTTTCTTGGGAACGTTGCCAAGCGCTTATCTTGTGTTTTCTCCCCCATGACTCTCATCTTTTAATCTTTTTTTTTATTTATTCCAAAAAGGAATGAGGCCTTTTATCTTTGTTTGTCTCCCTTAGATCCAACTGCGCTGAGAACATCCGGAAGCACATTCTCCATACGGGCAAACACGAGGGCGTGAAGATGTACAACTGTCCCAAATGTAGCTGTGCCACTAACTCTCCCATGGAGTTCCGCAACCACCTGAAGGAAAATCACCCTGATATTGAGAATCCAGACCTGGCCTATCTACATGCAGGTAACCACTTCTTCAATTTGTACATGAGGAGGCTCAATATTTAAATAAAGAAAGAAAGAAAACGAGCCCTGTCACCAGATTAGTGAGGATCTGATTGAGTGGTGGAAGGATTAGGGGTTAGATTAGGATTAAACTCCAAGAATGCACTTTGGCAGCTGGCCTGGCATTATCTGTGCATGTGCCCTATAGTACCTCA
Organism: Holacanthus passer; assembly: GCA_025331565.1. Taxonomy (NCBI): domain Eukaryota; kingdom Metazoa; phylum Chordata; class Actinopteri; family Pomacanthidae; genus Holacanthus; species Holacanthus passer. Next base: position 132,159 of record JAFREQ010000103.1, read on the forward strand.
GTGCCTTTTCTTAACATCCAGAAGATTCCTGTCCGAATGAAAAAATGCCTTTCTGGAGTAAGACGGTAACATATATGCCTACATTTAGAACTAAGAGTGCCTTGAAGACAGTCCTGAACTCTTCTGTGTAGGAAGGTCATTGGAGCTCCAGGTTTATTTACAAATTCACAGTTGCACATCTGGGAGCTTTGTTCTCTTAGCTGCACTGGATCAGCTGAAAGTTAAAGGGATGCTCCACCAATGAGGATTAGATCACTAGTCATGTAGAGTCCTGCTGAGATTGTGGAAACAGTTGTATAATGTCTTCCGTATCTCTGGAGGGAGCTTTTGAGAAAATAACCCTGATGATGTCATATAGATTGGCCAACAGAAAATCTGCATCACAAACTTTACGAGCTTTATCCGTACTAGGCACTAAAAGTCTTCCTGTGTCTCTTGCTGTATCAGTTTTAACCATTAATTTTAAATCAGTTTCTTTGAGTCCTCCCAACTTTATGAAGTGCCACAGTAAATTTCTGGACTGCTCCTTTAAGTGCCTTGCCCGAGGACACTTTAATGGTAGCTGGGAACATATTATGTCCACTATTTTTCTGCTATGTCAAGGATTTGATCCCTACATCCCCATTTACTAACTCACCCCTCTAATCTTCCACATTCCAATGTGTAATGTGCACACACACACACGCATCTACACACATACAGTATATACCCACAGACAAATCAACATTTGAAATCATTCCACTGAATTAAATCACCTGGCTGCCCCCACAACCCTGCCCAGGCTCCTATTATTCCACAGAGGTCAGATCTTTTTGTCGCTGGATCGAGTCTCGCTATTCAATGCTGATGGAGGGCATCTAGCCACAAAGAGGCAGCACTCAGATTGCTGCTCTATCCATCCCTGCCAATCACTCAGGCCATAGAGACAGATGAAATCTTGTTCCTCCTCTATTGGTTCCTTTGTATCACAGTGTTCTTCCTTTGTCCTTGAAGGCCACCAAATCCAATCGGCAGAGTGCTTGTCCTTCAGAGTAGCAGAGAGGACAGCCTTTATCCTGTTATCCCTTTGACCTTAAATAAAAGAAGTAGAGTTGGAGAGGAGCTCCGTGGGATAAAGGCCAGGCAGGAACATTACTGGAAAATGGCTGCATTCTGGTGGCACTGGTGGTTTATTTCCTATTGAAACTCAATGGATCTGAGTTGTGTCTTTGTGCTGACTCTGAAAAGTTTTTTTCTTTGAATTTCTCAAACAGGCTCATTCTTGGTATAATTTCTATTCTTCAAATTCAAGGACCAACTTCTATCTTTGATCTCCTTGACTTCCATGCCCTAACCTCCCTGCAGACCCTTTTCTCCCTCCACCTACTCTTACAAACACCTCCCTGCTTCATATTCTCCATACCCTCTCACCTTAAGCCAAAGCACACCTTGATGCTTCTTCTTACCCTTTCACCTCTGGATTTCCCTCACCTCTGTTTGTCCTTATGCATGGCTGACCTTTGGTGAAGAAAACAGTCTCGCAGATTCATTTTGTTGCTTCATGTCCCCCTTGCTGTGATCTGTTTAGCCATATAAGAACAGTTATATCAAGTAAAGAAGGAGAATTCTCTGTATGTGTCCAGGCCGATGCTGTGGCATCAACCTAAAGGTGCTTATGATCCAACCATGATTCCATCCAGCTATAGCAAGCAACATTGTGCATTGTGGGTTTCAGTTTTCAGTTTTTATGAGGGAAGGTCAGATTTTGTCTGGAACACGTGTCGTCTTTCAGTCATCTGGAGGAAACACATCCTCCTCTTTCAGTCAAGTTATGCAGCATGTTTTCAAGATGTCATCTTGACGCTCTAATTCATATGCTGCTCACACTGCACCACAGATATGAACCCAAAGAATGACAGCAAAAGAAATGATCCAAAAATACAGCTGATGGTCTTTCTTACCCTAGAAGAAAATTCTCTACAGCACCAATTGCCAGAGAGAAATTGTGTGATTCCACTTTGCTTTTGTTGATACATTACAGTTTGCTCAAGATTTTGCTTCATGTAAATAAACCACTGCAGGAATGCCAAAAATCAACAACCCTCTTCACTTGATTAAGACCAAAGCAATCAAACTATAGGTGGTTTGAAAAGGCAGTGAAAGTACACTTGTGATCTCTCCCTCTTTCAAAAGAGGGAAAAGGGAGGTGGGGGTGGCAACGGAAAGAGCAGTGTTTCATCTAAGTAGACAGAACAAGACCAAAAGAAAGAGACAGGGGAAAAAAAGATTAAGAAGGTAGATGTTGAATTAACCTGCTTGTGATTGCTCTCTGTCAGAGTGGCACCAGGGCCAGCAGCGAGAGGCAAATCATCTGTGATGGCCCTTCCCGCTGTTCCCCCTTTGAAAGACACAGATCAAACGCACCCTAGTCACGGGCCCTTGCAGCCCCTCGCACTGGATTGATTGACACTCGAACGTCTTCACTGCTGCTGTGTCTTTCCATATCGCTCTCTTTTTTGCTCTCTCTCTCTCTCTGTCTTCCCTTCTTTATTCAGCGTCGCACTTCGAATTAAAGCCCTTCTCAAGGATGAAAGCAGAGGTCCTTTGCAAACGAAGGAAGAGAGGGAATTAGACCCAGCCAGTGATGGAGAGGAATGACGATGAGAATTAGAGGGGGAAAAAGAAGGAAAAAAGAGGTTAGATATGTGAGGGGAAAATGTTGCTGATAGGACACATTTTAATAAAATGGTAATGACAATTGTCTTCTTTGTGCGATCTGCACAGAGATATGCCAGAAGAAGTGGCGGTGCATGTGTGATCTCAGCACAGATAGCACTGCAGTAGAACTAAAGCTACAGGTATCTCAGAGTGCTGAGACTTTGCTAAATTAACCCCTCTACTAGAACTTTCTTTCTAGTTAAAATGCTGCAAGTACGCTATGACTGGAGAAGCTTCGGGAAATGGTATATTTCCTTCTTTCTCTGCTATCTCCCTCCAGCGAGGTCAGCTGTGGTTGCAGGGCAATGGCTTTGTTAAATCAGCCTCCTGTCCTGTTCACTACTGGAAACTATGTTACACTCACACACACACACACACACACACACACACACACACACACACACACGCATGTGTGCACACAGCTGAGATGTCGCCATTAGCTTTGTCAGAGCATCTTCATCCCACTATTTTTAATTGTGAAATATTTCCCTAATTTTCAAGCAAGGTTATAATTGCACATCTTGGGGGCATAGAGATCAAATGCTTTGTAATTAGCTAACAGCGACGGAGTACTTGGATGTGCTGCTTAGTGCCTAAAAAGATCAAACAAATAAATAAATAAACTTCTTCAAGGCATTGTTGCTGCTTTATGCAGATTCTATTTTCCTTAATAATGCATGATGGATGGCTACTGTAGAGGGCTAGAGGAGACCTGGCCTTGTAAGTGATGATCTTAATACACAGTTACAACCACAGGCAAATTCATTTGTTTGCATATATTTTTCCTTATTAAACAAATCTGTAAACAAATATGGGTTTGGATGGCTTTTACTTAAGTTATGCATCTGTGTGCCTCCCCGGCTCCCCTCCCTCGCTTTCACCTTCTGTTCATCATGTAATGAAACATTACTCTCCTGAGTTTTACTTGCGTATTGTGTTACAGCGGCGTGTTGGTTTGGGGAGGACAGGTGTGTATGTCATGCAAATGTGTCCTGGTATCCCAGCGCATATGACACTGTGTCGACGTTGTGAAAGAAGCCACAGACACCGGCGATAAAATCAACATCTGTTTCTAATAACAATGTGTTATATGTGACACGTTTCTATGTGGGAAAATATGTGAAAAAAAAAACACAATGCATCACAGTTCTTTGAAAAACACCTATAGGACATCAAGTCGTCAGCGCTAGTGATGAACCCGCGTCTCAGTGTCACCTTCCTTATGTTGCATTCACATGATGGGCATTAATGAAAAAAGTCATTCTGTTCAGTACGATGTAAAATCTGATTAACACACCCTCATTGTGCTGATGCTGTCACAGTGTAGATTTAGTTGAGTTGTATTTTAGAAAGTCAACAATGAGGGATTTGCTGGATTAATGGGAAGCCAAAAAAGAAAACATTTACACCTGCAAAGAAAAGAGCAAACTATGACGGAGGTCTTGTAGTATTACTGAAATTATCAAAGCAGCCCCATGTAGAAATCCATCATATGCAGTTTTCTATTGTCCAGCTATGAATGTTTCTCAAGAACCAATGAATATGGCCTAAAACATAGATGAACGCGTCCCTTTGTAGTCACAGTATGTCTTTATGTCTTTACAACACCTGTTGTTTTTGTACCCGTGTTTGTTATTCTGTCTCCATCATATCTTATTTTCTGACCACACGTAGCCACTGAGCGATCCTGCATGTTTGAACTTGACGATTAGCTCAAGCCAGTGTTAGGGTGTTAATTGGTGAATTCCCTCGTGGAGGAACACCTTTCAGCTTATTTGGTCCTGAGTGGTGGGGGACTTAAGTGTTTTGTACTCACATCTCTATGTTCTTCTTTTACCCCTGTGTCCCACCCTTAAATGTACCTTTTTTGGACTCATTGGTTGCTCTGTGTTTAATATCTACCTCTTTCCATCCACGCACTCCCCATGTAGTCTTGTTTGAGATATTCCAGTTGAGAAGCAGCTGTTCAATGCCAGTGTGTCCTAGGAGACATGCAACAAGGGATGCGTTTGGGAGGGGTTTGCTAAGCGGTTTAGGGGAAAACGCACACCGTCGGTTGCGTGTGTCTCAGTAAACCAATACAGGCCGGTCTGGGCCGAGCAGGCAGCAATTCCTGAATAATGACCTGCTCCAATGAGCATGAAAACTCCCCCAACCGGCTGCATTTATCACACATCAGCCACAACAAACGGTCTTTTGTTTCATCCTCTTCTTCCATTCCCTTCCCGTCCTCCTGGCACCAATCCGGCTGCCTCCTCTCAGCTGTTTAGTGGCCATTCAGAGGCTTGACTGACAAGTTCCATCCAATCAGGGTGGAGACGTAGAAGCAGTGGGTTTCTGGCTGCCGAATGTGAAGTAATGTCTACATTGTGTTTTTGCCACCTTTAGGCCATCACAGACAGATTTTTTTTCAGACTGTGAATGATGACTGGAAGTGTAGCATCATTGACAGACTGGGTCAACCTCTGCCTTTCTCTGAGCCCCTGGACAAGTTCTGTCGCTGTCAGAAGATTTGAGGCAGATTGATGACACTTGATATATGCTCCCTGGTGTTGCAATGGCACAGTTATGTTAGGTGCCTGCTTAGGTTGCACTATTCTAAAAAGTTGCAGATGGCTTATGTAGGGCACAGCCTGTAACACTTGCACAGTGTGACAGCAGGAAAAAAAGGATAAAACTGTTCAGTCTGGTTTTTAGTCATAGTCATAGGTTTTTAGTCTAATGCTTCATTCTGGTTGTGGCATTTGGATGGATGTGAACATCAAACTTTCTATGTCCCAAATGTCACTTCAGAATTGTAATTTTTTTTTAGCTTGTTTAAGTAGTTATTGAGAAAATGTCTTGCTCCTCCTCCTTCCTCTCTGGCTTAAGGACTGAAACTAATTTTTCCTGGAAAGCAGTTTTTGTTTGGCTGCACTACAACAATTCCCTCATGTAAATTGGGGTGCCATTTATATAAACTACTACTTTTTAGCCATTGCATAGGGATCATTCAGAATGTGTCAGCGCACGCTTAACTTCTTTCTTTTTAATCAAAGGATAAGAGGAGAAATATTTGCTGTTTGTTTGCAGGAACATTTGACGGACCACTGGAGTATACTGTCATATGAACATAGAGTACTTAGACAGGAGCACACACATAGACACACACAAACACCTCCTGTGAGTGACGTGTGGTGGGGATGCTCGCGGGCAGGGCTGCTCCTCCTGTATGGGACAGTGAATATGGGACCAGACAGGCCGCCGGCTCCCATAAAGCCTCATCCATAATTCAATCCTCCTTCTCCCTCAGTTCAGACACACTGTACATATCCAGCCACAGCTAACAGCTAAGCTGTCAATGACAAGGAAGAAAGAAGTAGTTATTGATGAGAAAGTGGAGTAAAAAAGAAAAGTGAAGCAATAAGAAAGAAAAGCAGGAATTGTTGGGGAGGGCAGGTTGTAAGACAAGGCCAGACTGCTGATCACTTTGAGCCCAGCTTGCCCTGTCTTGACCTTTACTGAGTCAACACAGCTCCTATAGTACCAACATGTTTTCCCTGATCTACACCCTCATCGGCTGAAGTGCACTTCTGAGATATCCACCACGACCTTTGCCCCTTTTGCTTTGCCAAGGACCCTTGTCTTCTTCCTTCGCCTCTCTAGCTTCCGCGTGTCGTCCGTTTGGTGGCTCTGCAAACGTCTCGGCATCCCTAATTATCAACAGGCTCAACTTTCCCAACTAAACAACCAATTACCAGCGCTTTAGTCCAGCCCAGTCCCATGTTTCCTGATACAGTGGCCTATTAGGGCCCCTTATTTCTCCCCCAGCATAATTGAATCCCCTGGCTGCTCATCAGTGGGCTAATTTAAGCCAATGTGCAGAGTTGGTAATCAGAGGGGCTGCCTATTAGACTATCAGACCCCAATTAAGTGCCCTCTTATTTCCAACATAACAAGCCACTAAAGAGGGAAATACAATAACAGCAGTAGTGATTACTGTTGTTATTGTATTTCCCTTTTTAGTGGCCAGTTATGTTTGGGTAAATCTGTGGTCTGTTTGGAGAACAATAAGAAAAAGAAGGAAAAAGTGAAAGCGAGGTTACAGTCAGCGCTGGTACAGGTGCCGTTTTAAGAAATTCAATTGTAGATGGAGAAGACGGACACTAATTAGGGTGACAGTCCAGAGAGCAAAGACCTACTGTCTGATTGATAGTGTGTAGCTCAGTGGTTAGGATGTTTCTGTCCAGCTGTGAAAACTCTTCTGGCACAATTTTAAAAAAAATTTTAAAAAGATTTTATGATCCACTTGGAGACTGCAGAGCAAGAGTTTCATGTAAAAAATATTCCTGCCTTCTGCCTAAATCACAGTCCTAGTGATAAAACTAATGAGTCAAAGTCAAACATCTTATTAACATAAGAGAATGCCTGGCTTGATCTGTTGCAAGATTTTTTTTTCACATTATCTGGGTTCAATGAGTGCACGTATCACCAAAATCTTGTTTGAAAATTTATGGGCAGCGAAGTTTTTAAACTTTAAAAAATTCAAACATCTATCTCCCACTGACACTTGGGTCTGCCAAAATCTGATGTGGCTTAATGCAGCTTTAACTTGACAAATAGATTTGAAATGGAAAAAATTCAGAGATGAATGCCTTCACCACCAGCACCTCTTTCTGTCCTCTCACAAGTACAGAATATCTCACTTTTTTTTCCCTCTTTTCTTACTCGCCATCCCTTTTTCTCTGTCCTGTCTTGGTGACTGGTGCAGCTGAGGGCAGCCAGAGTGTGAAAGCAGCCCACCAAGGGCTGATGTGGTCTTAGCAAAGCGTGTCTCAAGTCTGGGACCGTGTGTCTGCGTGTACGTATGTACATATATACTGTATGTGTGTATGGTAGCGAAAAATAGCTGTGCGTGTGTGTCTCAGTCTTAGTGTGTGTGTTTAGTGTTGGTGTCGACTCCCCATAGCCTAATTAAAGGGCTAGGAAAGCCACTCACAGGGAGATTAAACCTAAAAGGGTAAATTAGCACTCAAAAGGGGTGTGGCAAATTCACACATACGCACAGGCCATGAAATCTCTTCTGACACCTGTGAAAAAAAGGGGGAACAGAGAATAAGGAGGATGGAGAAAGGGGAAAAACTTTTGTATTTCTATAGCAGAGCTCTGTGCCATGAATTTGTTGAGATGAGGATCTGGATGGGGTAGTGTATTTGAAATTAGAGATCAGACTTTGGGAAGCTGCTGAGTCCTCACTGTGTGCTTGAGATGGCTGATTAACTGGAGGACCTGTGTTTTATTTTATTAATTTACTTACTTTGTTGCTATAAGTCGCTTTAGACAAAAGCATCTGCCAAATGGAGATAATGTGATGTAATTTCGCAAATGTCTTAAAAATATTGAATTGATTTAGGATTATATAAATTATATCAGAACAGATTTAAACTCAGTGTCAGGTGTTTGACAAAAAATATTTGGATTGTGGCATAATTGGCCCAGTCATGTAACCATAAAGCCTCATTTATTTCAAGTCTGTTGTGAAACACGTCTCATAAATTACATTAAAAATAAACGGAAGGCGTTAACTTGCATTAATAATTATTTCCTATCAAATATTTTAAAAATAAAAAATTGTGCATGTTCATTCATGAATTAATTCATTGAGCATAGGGGGGGACTGATTTCCAACTTTTAAATTCACTGACCTGTGATACCAAAGAGTGAGAGTCTGCACGAGTGGAGTGTGTGTGACGCCCTAAAACAGACATGCATGCACACACCTGTGTAAGACAGATGTTGTGTGTCACACCACTGGTCACCCTGCTTCACAGGCCTGTTTACACAGCCTGTTCCAGGCAGTAATTTTGTGCCATTATTATGTATATATTTTATAATAACCCAGAAGGGGCAATGTTGTTCCACCTTCCAGCCAGCAGTGGAGGTTCACTGCTGTTCATGATTGTGTTTTTTTAAACTACTACTTGTTCCATATATTTTTGGAAAATTATATTATATTTGGAAGCAGAATCACTTGTTGACCAGCATGGAGAATTGCGCTTCAGGTGTGAGCAGCCAGGCTACTGCTGGCTGCTATCGCGGTGCTCTGAACCCGGCGTCATGCCTCTTTTGCTTCCGGCATCTGTCCAGCAGCTTTCTTAAATCACACACCGGGGCAGCATTATGCCGCCGTTGTTTGGTTTAGTGTAAAAAAGCAAAGCCGGCTTCTTTACAGCATTATTGCGGGGTCTCTGTGTAAAAAGGGTTATATAAATACCCCACAATTCAACAACGTGCATTAACACCCCGGGCTACACTGATATCTTTTTATAACTGTTTGCCCCACACTACCCTCTCTGTACATCATCGTGCTTTCTGCCTGTTTCTTCTGGTGCCGTGCGTTTGTGTGTGTTATGATGTCTTACCATTTGGGTGGATGTGTTTGTGTGTGTTGAGAGTGAATGATGTGACTCTGGGCCAGCAGCTGAGTCTGCCATGCTATCTGTCTCTCTATCTGTTTGCCGGTCTGTCTGTTGTCTCTTCTGCGTTGTCTTCTACTCCTGTTTGACTGCTATCAGACAAGTGTGTTGTTTGAGAGAGTGTGTGTACATGTCATCTGTCAGTGTCTTTCCCCAGAATCAGACATCTAACAGAGAATCTCAGCTTGGCTCACACACACACACACACACACACACACACACACACACACACACACACACTGTATAAAGATGCATACACACACACACACACACACACAGTTTCACACAGAACTTCTTCTCCAATCTTATAGTTCTTTGCCCCAAGGACTAAGTGTGTATGTTTGCACGTATAAAAGATTTCATGTGTATTGATGTGTTTCTGCACACCAACACACACACACACACACACACACTTGCATGTCTTTCTGTTTGTGGGTGTAAGAAAATAGATCTTGGTTCTGTCACGGCTGGGCCTGCAGGCGTAAGAGGCCTTAACGGATGTCTCTCTCAGTAATGCACACATACACATACACATACACACACACACTTCCTCTCACATGCACAAACACACACACGAACAGGTCCCAGACCCCTCTCCCTCCTGGACTCGCAGTGAGGAATACAGATTAAGGCTCCTCTCTAGATAGTGATCAGCCTCGCCGTGGCTTCAGAAATGCTATCTTCACCGGGCGGCTGAATTGATAATACTCCCCCCTACGCATTTTATTACAAAGGCCCAGTTTGTAAAAAGGTAATCATTTACTGTTGCTACTATCTCCCCTGAGCCATACATCTTCTGTCTTCACAGGACAAAGTTCTCCTGCTGCTACCGACACTGTTTTTTCATATATTTTTTCTTACTTTGTCGGTGGGTTTGTAGACTGCTACTTTTAGGTTTATCATATCCTACTGCTTCAGAGTCTTACACACACATATATACCCACCTGGTAGAATGAGATCTTTTTGTTAAATGTATAGATGTTGTGTTAGTTTTTGAATGCGTGCATGGGCGCTCAGTGTATGTGTGTTTGTGTGTGTGTGTGTGTGTGTGTTTGTATAGGGGACAGAAAAGCTGAAAATGACAGTGAATGAAGGACTAATCCCTTTGGGCACATAGCGGAATCCAATACCAAGTACCAAAATCTCATCATTTCAATTATCATATTTATCATATTTATTCATTTTCTCCCAGCCAGGCTTAATGCTGTCTCTCTCTCTTCTCCTCCCTCTCCCTCTCTCGCCGCTCCTTCTTCTGTACATTAATCTATTTTTTCCCTCCATTGCTCTCTCCACTGGCGACATGTGAGCCTGCCAGTCATGTTGATTGACAGCACTCAAGTGGCCTACGGAAAAGCAGCTCATTTTTTTCTTTTTTTCTTTTTTTTTTTTGGTCAGACGTTGTGCTGGTGATGCCGGGGCCTTATCAGGAAACCCAATTTATTGCCATTTCTCTGGGCGAAAGGGGTTGCCACTCACGCTGACTGACAGCTCTCAGATTTGCTAGCCGCAGTGTAGGGATTTCCTTTAAGTTGTTATGTTTTTCTTTTTTTTTTTCTTTCTTTTTTTTACTTACTGTCGGAGATTATTCTACAGCACATGGACGTACATGCACGCTTTACGCACATACACAAAGGCGTAGCAAAGAGATCGGCCTTCGCTCCCTTATCTCCAAACCGTTTTGTTTTTTGTCCGACCTTGACGCTGATTTTGACTGACGGACGCCGTGCAGCGGTCCTGCTCGCCACGCGGTGGGTCAAGTTCAGCTTTGTGAACATCTTTGTTTGGGTAATTGTTTTGTTCTTGGGGGAGGATCTGAGGGTAAAGAAAATAAACTGGTAAAGGAAAAACTCACTTGATTCACGCAGGGATTGGTATTTCTCATGGTTTTTATGTTTGAGTACAAAAACATGTTTGTTTTCATTGCTTTTTCATGCATTACATGAGGGAATGTGGTATGAATTTATGTTCTCTACTGTGTGTTTTTACATCGCAGTCTGTGTGTGTACGTGAGCACATGAAAATGTTTGCCTTGGTTTGATATGCATTTGAAAGCACATCCATATATGTCATCATGGGTGAGTTTTTTTGCATGTCCCTGTCTATGTATGCATGTGATTCGTGTGTGTGTATGTGTCTGTCGGCTCCCGTGTGTGCATTTGTGTGTCGAGTATGACCTCCGAATCCTGAGGCTTATCGTGGCGGTGTTCCACATTATTGATAGCGAGCGGAGATATCGACAGGCCAAGCACCGGCAGCTTGCAGCAGCGCCGGCAAGCGGGATGGGACTTTGATATGACATATTGTGCGTCTCAGCACAAGCCATAAATAATTCTGACACGTTTTTGTATGCATGGGAAAGTCCTTGATTCAGCCTCCCATAAAAATAAACTTCTATTATGGAAGGTATTTGTCAAGTGGGTGCGTGATGGATGGCCCGGCGTTTACCCTGTGGCAGGACGATGGGTTATGGATGCCCGCCGCCCCTTGCCGGGGGAGGAGTCGCACCCAGCAACGCTGACACCAGAGTAATTACTGCCCTCCTCACCACAGCAACGGAGGGAGGGAAGTGGAGGAGGGATGAGAGGGTGGGGGGGGTACTTTATACACACACCTGCACCTCCCTCCATCCCTCCCTCCACCGTGTCCTGTAACATGTAAAGTGACGGGGGTGATGAAGGCTGTGAGGGCAGTGATGATTGAACACAGATGGATGGATGGACAGATATAGGGATGGATGGGTGGTCAGCAGATAAATACATTTGCATATTGATTGATTGATTGACTTGCTGGAGAGACAGCCTTTTCATTCCTCATGTAGTTGTAACCTTTTTAAACATCAGTACAACACTGCCTATTTAATTTCTTTAAGTTCTGAAATTTTTGCTTGTTTGTTGTGAGTGAGCCTGTGACATGTCATGATTTTTTATAAACCACGTTGCTCCCGCTTTTATCAAAGGTTATTTTACTGCTTCATCTTAGAGCTGACACAGTCAATCAGTTGTCAGAAAATTAATTGACAACAGATTAGATAAACCTTTTTGATCACATGCCAACAAATTATAGCGTTACAGCTGGAAAGAACAGTACAACTGATGTAAAGTAAAAATACCTAACCTTTAGAAATGAAGATTTAAACAAAAAGAAAGGCCAGAAAATACTATAAACACCCAACACTAATAGTAACTACAAAGTTATTGAGACAACAACGTTAGGATTTGCAGCTTTTCTCTATTCAGTATCTTTGCAAATGAATGCCTTTTGCTTGTTGATTGCCACCGTGGGCTTTGACATTAAGTAATTAGTTCATCAGTAACGCTTGCTTCTTTACTAAAGATAAATCTTTCAGTGGTTGCAAATAGTCTTTTTCTCTGTCCTCCTGTAACTCCTGTGTCTGCCATTGCCAATGGGTTACAAAAATGTAACACTTTATAGACTGACAACGAAACAGCTATTCTTCAATTCACTCTTATATTATTGATCTGATAAGAGCACAGCATAAAGAAAATGAATACCTTTGCAGAGCAAAGGTGTTTGTTTGTTTGTTTGTGTGTTAACTTGCATACATTCACAGGCTTATGCCCATGCATTCTCATGTTGGCACACTTATGAATATGTACAGGGATTTGTGTGTGCTAATGAGCATGTGTGTGTGTCTCTATGTCAGTTTGTGGGCCCAGCAGCCAGATTGAGCTGAGGCTTGGGTGCCATCTGAGTAAGAGGAGGAAGGTAGGCGTGGGAACAGGTGAGGGATATGTGCTCTCCTAACCACAACTACCCCCGCTCCCCTGTGTGGGTGTGCAGGTGGGGCGGAGGGGGACAGGGTGGGGGCCACAGTGGCAGCCCGTCAGTGGGAGTGACACCTGTTCACCGCTGCCCACCCCTTCATCCTTACAGCTGTTCTGCTCCCTCTGCCTCAACCTTTCCCCCTTTACGTCTTTGTCGCCTTCCTCCTCCTCCTCCTCCTTAGCAGGCAGCATGGAGGAGAAGCTTGTCACAGCAGGCCGGGGAACGGTGAGTAGGACTGGTCCAGATGTTCTTACATGCGAGGAAGGAGGAGGGTTTGTCAGGACACAAACACAAACTCAGACATTTACCGTAACATCAGCAGATTGCCTCGGTGCCAATAAGAGTGCTGTTAAGTTAGATGATCAGTACAAGATGGTGTGTGTGAGTCGACCGGCATAAGCCACACATACACATGCCATCTTGAAAAAAACTGAACATAGACATAGGATGTGCTTTCTTTGCAAGTTTTTTCTATTTTTTTCCCCAAAGTTCAAACATTTTGAAGAGCAGATTAAGTTGTTATTTTCCCCAACTATACACCTGCTGAGAATTACACAGTGCAGCCCTGTTGAGAGTAGAGCTACACCGTCATTTTCCAAGTCAGTCCAGGGATTCAGACCATCAAACACACCATCACAGTCACGCTTTTCTAACCTCCAGGCTGCTGCAACCTTTAACAGGAGGAAAAATGGTTTTATAACCCCATTTGGTGATAATTACAGCACAAGGCATTCATTGATGAGCAAAAAATTAGGTAAAGTTTTCTCTTCAAAAAGCCATCCATGTATGACTTTCATTATTTTGATTCTTCTGTATGATGTGCACCCTTAGGATTGAACTTTTATGTCAAGCTAAATAGCTGGTAAGCTATTACACATGTTAACCTTCCACTACACCCCCTGCATGCAAATGCAGACTGAGGCAGACAGTATCAAGAATTGCTTGTTTGCATGGATCGGGCCTTGTTTAACCCGCTAACCCTCTCTCAAGGCCCAGATAGGTGGACTGAAGCTGCTGTCGGCCGCTACACATGAGGGGTCAGGGAGAGGAACGGGCCTCGGTCAATAGGCTTAGAAGACCATCAGGGACTATTGATTGTAGCGGACAGTGAGGCCAGCTCTGCACTAATTGTTTCTTTACTAGCCTGTGGCAAAGACAACAGTCACGGGCAGGGACTCATGAATCTTACATCTGTTTTGTTGCGAAAGCACTGGGAGTTAATAGCCTTTGATTACAGAGGCTGTGTGTGTGTGTGTGTGTGTGTGTGTGTGTGTGTGTGTGTGTATAAAATGATGGACATGTATATTCAGATTCAAGCATTTGTTTGATTTTCACTTCTGCTATAGAATCAGGTTTTAGTATAACAATTTGGTCAGTGCATTTTTGAAAGCACTTTAACAACAGCCAATAGCATCAGAATCTTTTTGCAGAAGAACATTTATGCTTTTGTTCAGGGCATGAATTAGGACTGTGATCAAAATGCAGTTGTAATATACTAATGTTGTCCTTATTGGGCGCTGTGATACATGAGTTCATGTAAAAGAATGACAGTGTAACTATATATTAAGGGTGGAACTCATTGTATATAAAATTAAATGATTTGTGATGCTGTGATATAGTTTTGTGTTTAAAAAAAAAAAAAAAAAAAAGATTGGTAGTCGCCATGTCATACCAGAGGTTTTGTTGGTTCCTGCTGTGTATCAGGACAGCATTTCCTTTACACCATGTGGATTCTGAATTTAAGGATTTTGAATAAGTGCTTTACATGGAATCCCCTTTCCACACTTAAGTCTGAGTCAACATTAAATATAGTTCACTATTCAGTTGCCAGTTCAAATTAGTTTGGCTCACTATTATTCCACCTTTTCACCATTTACACAGTGATACAAATAGTTTTTCGGCTCATCCACAGCACCCTCCCTCCTTGTTTTCTGCCCCGCCAGTATCAGTTTTACAGGTGTTGTGCATCTTGTCAGGTTTTCAGTGGGCAGTGTCCTGCACAGGAGTCATATCTGCTATTCTAAACCCGCTGCAGTGGCCAGGCTGAATTCAACTGTGTGCGGTTTGTTTATTGCGTACAGCAGCAGAGTTTGTTTGTGGCCGGCTGTCAGAGCGGCCAGCCCGTTGTGATGAAAGACACTTGGACCTTCCCATCCATTTCACATTTGCTCCAATCAATTATTCAACAGGACAGCCAATTAAAAATGAGGGAGAGCGGTCAGGGCCTCGCCCCCCGAAGGCCGCCACTAGACAACTCTCTCCGTGAATAATTGGTGCAATTAATTTAGCATTGAGCAATAAAGGAGTTCTCACTCTCCTCTCTCCCTCTATCTCTCTCTCTCTCCCCATATACTGCAGAGCCTCTCAACACACCAGTCATTACAGACACACATCACAACAACACACACACTGCAGCAGTAATAATAGGAGAACATTGGTGAACCATTGTTCAACATGCAGAGATGCAGGTGAGGCCATGGTGTCCAGTTGCAATTTGCCCTCTTTTTTTACAGAAAGCAATAGTTTGTCCATCGTTAGAATGATATAAATCTTTACAAGATCATTTTTAGTGAGTAACTGCATTGAATTAGGAGTATTTTAAAAAGAATGAAAAAGCATAAAACTGAAAAAAATAACACTTTTCTGTTGTTATAGTGGTGTATATTTGCTTTATAATGATCACCATCTGGGGGTAATGCTTTATCTAGCTTGTTATTTCCCAGCTATATCACTGGAAATGTACTCACACACACTAACAAAAACACAGCTGTGCCCTCTGGGACTCACACGCACACACACATTCTTGGGACGCAGCAGGAGAGAATCTAAGCTAGGTTTCGGGGACCTCGGTCAGGCCGTAAATTATTGTCATACAAAGGAATTATTCCATTTACTTGATTCTATACATTTCTCCCTCTTATTGTCCCTTATCTGCAATTATGGTTAATTTGCTGCTGCCCTCGCGAGATGGTGCCTGTACCAGTAATGGCACCCACGCCGAGCTCGCACACACAGACTCACACACAGTAATAAGAACACTCAGGAGGATGGTAATAGTGACAGCTAAATTCCACAACAGCTTTGATTTATTCAATCACGACAGAAGTATTATGATGGACCAAACATCCTCCACACCCTGCCTTTTTCTTCTTCTCTCCCCCATCCCCTCTGTAACCCTCTCTTTATTGATCAATCTCTACTTCCTTGTATAAACCCCCACCCACCCCCCCTTCTTTTCCACCACCCACCTCCGCAAACAACCCCCAACCACCTCTTTTGATAGCCAGATTGACAGTTGAGTAATTTCACCGTCAGTGCTGACTGACGCATGGTAATGGGAAGACGTTTGAGGGCAGCATTACAACACAAAATAATTTCCAATTTACCGCTCATCAAAAGCGCCGTTACAAAAATAAGGGGAGCAAGGGAAGGAGGGAAGTAGAGAGAGAGAGAGGGGGGAGGTGAGGGGAAACACCACAATAGATTTATGGCTTCAATTACTGATATTTCACATTTAGTTTAAAGCGACATGTTTTTGTAATATGACAGGCTTCATTGGATTTGAAAACCTCTTCAGACCTCTCCACTCTCCTCTTCTTATTTTTCCCACCAATTTCTCTCCCTTCTTGCGGGGGGAGGAAGAGAGTGATAGCTGTGACTCCTGAGCCTTTTTAGAGAGCCAAGGAGGAAGACCAGGCCTGGAGCTTTGATGTAGATGGATTTGACTGCACCTCACCCCATCATTCACTGGGTGGGCCTCAATCTCTACCCCACCTGTCACTGGTGGGATTTATAACTGTACCTCACTCATCATGGACGGACTTAAACTACCCCATGACGATCATTGGTGGGTTTCCATAGCTTTTTCCCTCTCTTCCTACTGGTGGGTTGGCACAGTATTTATAGGTATGTCTTACGAGGAAGTGGCCTCCATTTTTGCCCTTTTGCCCTATTTATATCCTTT
Organism: Holacanthus passer; assembly: GCA_025331565.1. Classification (NCBI taxonomy): domain Eukaryota; kingdom Metazoa; phylum Chordata; class Actinopteri; family Pomacanthidae; genus Holacanthus; species Holacanthus passer. The sequence goes on from JAFREQ010000103.1 coordinate 149,061, forward strand.
TCTGTATTTTGACTGACTACAACAACATGCCATACATCCATTTGGAGAAGAGGTACAGTAAGGGAGTGTCCTTGGCGAATCCAACACCAATGTTGGTATCAGGATTGCCTGAATGCATAGACCTCCCCAGAATCTAATGGTTTCTTTTTCTTCATTCAGAAGCCACATCTGATGGACAGGAAAAATTATTTTGTTGCAATTGTAGCACTGGCGCAAGTAAGATAGATTAAAGTTATTTTTACTAGCATCTCTCCTCCACAATGCCTTATGAAGGCAGCAGGTATGTATGTATGTATGTATGTTGTCAAAGTCAAACCAGAGTCGGTGGTTACATTATTTAGGTCTTGTGCAACCAATATAAAGTTGGTAACCACACAAACACTTGTTGGATATATATCAATAGTCTGATATATATCACAGTCTGCTGGTCTGTCTCTCAGTAATGTTGGACATCCTCGGGACCCATTGGACACGGGCAGTTCACTTTGTGAGAACAGCTGATGTGATGGGCTGTGATTATTACCGGCTCCTAACACTGGTTCTGATGAACCCCATTCTGATGTGCACAGCACAGTTGACTGCAGCTTGGAAGTCAGTTGCACCTCGTGAGGAAATCAGCGAAATCGTCTTTATCTAACATGATAGATGAAAGCACTAACTTGGAGTTTAATACTTTCTAACTTGTTTGAAGCCAACAGAACAAAACAAATACTTGACAAACATGAGCCTAAGGAGTCATTTTCACTATTTCAAATCACAGCAAACCTGGAAGCTGATATTTTGTAATCAGATGTTCGGGTCTGCAATTCAGTGTTCCTCTGATGTTTTTCTAAGGAATTTAATTGCATCACAAGTGGAATTCAGGTATTGGTTGCTGTATTGAAGGAAAGTGGACTGGATTATATTGATAATGGAGTTTAAATCTTTGCTTTTATTTCAGCTTGCAGTCCTGTTTAGTTAAATATAACTGTCAAGAGACAATTGTGTAAAGTCAATTGTCAGCAAGGGGAACAGTGACTTTACTTTCAAATTCATCGTCTAAGGTGCAGGGGATTGATCGTGCCGCAAACCCCACCCATCTGTCACCAAAGTACATTAAAACAAACCGTAAATCCTCTTAAGCCGCGCTGTGAATGCTGCGCCTCCTCCATCCACCTCATCAGCGTTTCCTTCCCAACAAAGCTGCTCTGCCACCCCTCTCACCTGTGTCCCCTTATGCTGAACTGATTCACATAAACAGGTACATGAGTCACCTCCCACAGCGCTCTCCAGGCAACACTCACATTGTGTGCATATGTACGTGCATGTGCGTGTGTCTGTTTAGACTGTACTTTCCCCACCTCGCAACCTGCCCTCCACCCAGCTGTTAGTGGTGTCGCAGCGGAGATTGATAAGTTGACGCTAAAAGCTCTTTGTTTGAGGAGCCTCCTGGAGTGAGAGAAAAACACCACCTGCTTGCCACGGCAATATGAGAACACACACACACACATACTGTATACACACGTCAGTCAGTGCAGAAGCTCAGCCAACATTTGACAGTGCAGGAGGGATTCAAGTCAAACTTAACAGCAGTCCGTAATTTTCACAATATGATATTATGTCAAACAATACACTGATATGAAAACATCTTGGGCAATTGATTCGAGCTGATTTTTAGCATATGGATAATATTACATTACATTTTAAATTTCATATATTTATTAAACACTGATACTGGTTGCTGAAGAATGCTAGATAATTTGGTCAGGGTGAAGGAAGTTAAATTCAATATAGTTAAATGCACAAGTGACTGCTCATTATTCATTTTGTTTTTCAGACAATTATCACCATTAATTTAAAATAAACACTGTTAGATGATTAAAATCTGTTCAGCAGTGTACACGAGGGGATGTGTAACCTACAATAATTGACATCAATTATCCACAAGCTGGCTAACAAGCTAAACTAAAGCTTTTATTGCCTCTGCTTCATACAGTATCTTTGATGCTAGATGGATATAGACAGATGGATGGATATAGATATGCACTAAGCACTAAGCAGATACCAGCATCTATACAGATAAGGTTAACTCAACATGCAAGAGACTATGAATTGATGTTTGTCAGTGTTCATGCTTGTGCCAATTCTAAGCCACTACTAAGCACAGCCAAGTGTTGCAGCCAAGTTAGGCAGAGACAGGTGGAAACCACAGAGTCGTGTCAGTAAACACGCATCAAGTAAAGATGCATGATAAGATAACAAAGTGAAAGCCAATAGCTAATGATACCTAAAATGTAATGTCTGCTGGCTGCAGTTGAGGTGGGCACAGGTCAGAGAGGTATGGTAAAACCTAAATATAGCTGTCTCCAGAAAAACTCCACCCAGTAAACAACAAAGTCAAAAAAACAGGAGAGACTGCATTTTGTTGTGAGGTTCATTTTCCAAATTCTTCAGTTCACCTGTCAATAAATCATATTCTGTTCGCTCAAAGTTTACTGGAAGATGTCACTTTTATTCTAGTCTTTTAAGACGGGTTTCTCACCTACCCCAGGAGAAGTCCAAATGACCACTGTGAGGCCCATTTTGCTTTAGCTCCCATTGCTATCAGAGATATGGAGTGTGTGTTCCAATGAGATGCCATGTGTTATCCCCAGTGGAGTGGGGGTTTTTCTGCAGCGTTCCTGGCCTTTGGAGAGCATTTCTAGCCCTCTGCTGCCAATGCCACACACTGCACACACACACACACACACACACACACACACACACACACACACACACACATAAAGACATGGCCGCCTGTCACTCTGTTAGTCTTCACATATGATGTTGCCAGCAGCTGTTACTATATGTACAGCACACTTTATAAGTGTGCATATGAGTGTGTGTGTGTGTGTGTGTGTGTGTGTGTGTGTGTGTGTGTGTGCATGTTGGTGCCATATGTCTCTTTCCCCAGATACAGCTTCATATCAGCTCCAGAAAGCAAAGGAACAGAGCCAAAAGACTAACAGTCACCCACTGTACACTGCAGTCAGCACACATGCCATTTACACAAGCACTCAGTAACAGAGGAAAACAAGATACCTACCAATGAATAAAAAAAAAAAAGAAAAGAAAAAATTGTAGAAAGGTTTTTATGCATGCATGTGTGATCCCGTGTGGTTTTTCTAGTTCTGGACCGTGACACTTTATCCGTCCTCTATTAGAATCCCTGAATCCAAACTTGTGGTATTCAATCATTTTGATTAAAAGCCGCGGTCTCTAACAGAAGTGTTGGGAGTGGAGCTGCACGGCGGCCCGCCACGTTTGAGAATTCATATATTTTCATAAACTTTTAACAATGTCAATGAGACACGTCTTCAATCTTTGGCCGCGCAACGGCGGGGCATTCAATCTTTCTTTAGCTTTTTCGACAGAAAATTTGAATACGAGTGCAGTGTTATTAATGTGACAGTTCATATGGAGGGCTTCATGGGGGGATTTGTGAGGGGGTTTTTTATTAGTTTTGGAGACACTTGAAGCAGAGAGAGAGGGAAGGGGAAGAAACACGCTCTGTTAGGTCAAATACAGCTGGAAGGGCCTTCTCTGCGCTCCCAGCTAGCAGTGACGTTAACATTTTAATTTTGCACGCCCAATTAACAGCACTAACTAACCAGGGACATTAATTTCTGCTGCAGCTTCAATATTAGGGAACCAAATACATTTTTTCACCATGTTGCGAATCTCTTATTTATTTATCATTTTGTTTTGCATCCCCCACCCTCCTCAATTTTTGTTATTGAATTGCAGTCAAATCAGTATGGCTTTAATGCTGATTTATTCAGTGGCATACCTACAGTATCTCTGCTGTGACTCAGTGGTTGGTTGAGGGATATATCAGTATAGTGTTCAATCAACAAAACTGATTTTCCTACAAGAGTGGGTTAATCTAACCTAAACGAACTTATCCTATTATTAATGTTTAAAAGACATTTTTTTTCTGTTTGCATTAATTCAGATGTTCATGTTTATTTGAAAGTGACCCTCCAGTGAGTGATTGAAGCAGGATGACTTTGAGTATATCACGTTTGGATTGATAGGAGGTTAAATTTAGCCTGATGCTGTACAGTGCATCTGATTGCCCTTGATGCCGTAAAGAGCAAAGCCGGGCTAATATGAAATGGTTCGTCAATGCCAGATCAATGTGTACATCTTCAATGAACGCACACTGGCTACTTAATCCACAACAGAAGGTAGGGTAGAGCAGTGCAGCACTGTATTGAGTGTCTGTTGTCTTTGACACATCTTTGGTGTCATGGGTGGTGCCATAAAGGCGCCTGAGAAACAGGCCAGTCCCCATTCATATAGCTTTTATTACCATTCTCTGGTTACACGCCATAATAACGCAGGGCATTTTATCAGCATTAACTTCACCGGTGTAGATATCCATCTGTCAATATGCAAACTCTGTCTATTGACCATGTCTATATTTATGGGATGTCCGTGTGTGCTTGTACCTACATGCCATTGTGTGCACATGGCTCTCTCTCTCTCTGTCTCACTCTCGTTCTCTGTGTGTGTGTGTGTGTGTGTTCATGTTTTTATATTAAGATTTCAAAACCCTGATCGAGGATTGATGTTGCCAATAGATACGTTTGCATCTACATTTACAGTAACTGTATGTTACTGATTAAATAATGCATTACAGTCAGTTAATGTTAAGGGCAAGTTTACCCAAATCACAAGAAATCATATTGCTCACTTACAGTTAGTGATGTAGCAACACATTTTGTTTTGTTTTTATTTTCAAAGGTTTTGAGATTTGAGATTCCACATCAAGGTGGATGGAATTTAATTTGTGGTCCTCACAGCGCTGAAAAAATAATTTAACACGATCCAATATGTCTTACCAGAAACAATATTGTTGCACCATCTACTTTTATATCACCTCCTCCGTCTGAGTATTAACTGCTCCATAAAAGGAGAATGGTTTGTAGAAAGTTATGAGACAGGAGTTGATGGTACAAATACGTCTTTTGAATAAAGCGTGTGAACTTATTGTCCCATTAGCGGGAGACTTAGCACTCGCTTTGGTGAGGTTTTTATTCCTTTGGCAATTGCTACATTTTTTTATTAAATTAAATGATTTACAATCCTGAGAACAAAATACATGGAAGGAGTGAGTGGCAATGTAAAGAAACTATACACAAAGCTCAGGGGTTATTGTGAATGACCACCTATAGCAGTTCACCAACTAGCTCAGCAAGTAGTCAAGCTACTTCACCAGGGTTCTTTGCATATTCCTCTTTTACTATACGACTATCTGGTATGACAGAACCTTAATGGAAAGACATGTTGCTTTGACTCTTTAAATTGGACTTTTTAATGCAGCAAGCAGCACTAAAAAAGGTAACTGTGACCCAGGAGGTAGAGAAAGTTGTCCACCAATCACAGGGTCGGTGGTTTGATCCCTGTCTCATCCTGTCCACATGTTGAAGTGTCCTTGGTCAAGAAACTGAACCCCAAATTGGTCCAGATGATCAGGATGATCAGGCAAGCACCCTGCATGCTAGCTCGCTTCCGTTGGTGTGTGAGTGTGTGCGAAAGAAAAACCCTGAAAAGCATTTTGGATTAAAGCGCTGTATAAAGGGAGGCATTTACCATTTTAACAAAAATTCATTTACATCCATTGTACTGGAGTAGAGGTTGATCAAAACCTGGTCAAATTAAACCAAAATTGTCTACACTGGCCAGACACCACCAAGGTATGTCAGGAAATAGTTCTTTTTTGTTATTTGGGTGAACAGACCCCTTAAAGGCTTCCTATAGTTACCTCTTGTATGTTAACGTGTGCTAATGGAATGTCCCATTTTTGTTAAAAGACCCACGTGTCTGTCTAACCTTTGCATTTATTTTCACCTGCACCTGAGCTTTTTTTTTTTTTTTTTTTTTTTTTAGCACTGTGTTGTGTGCATGTTCCATTTAGTTGCACACAACCTCTGTAATGTTTTTTTTTTTTTAATTATTATTATTATTATGTTTTTGGCTGACTTGTGCACCCTCCCCTGCTCTGAGCTGACTTCCTCCGCTGCGTATCGCTGGCCTGTTGTCAGGAGAATGGATGGAGTCCGTCCCCCCCAGTGAAAACCTGGCCAGACACAGAGCGCTAACCCACTGGATAACAGATAGACGCAGACACCCCACATCCCTTTTGGGGATTTAAAAGGGGGGTTCGGAGTCTGTCTGTGTGTGTTGTGTCTGTGTGTGTGTGTGTGTGTGTGTGTGTTCCAAGAACGATCCCATGGTCGTTTGTAACCCTGGCACTCTCATAGCACCTGCTGCCCAACCCAGGCAGCCTAGTAATGATGCAGACTGATGATGTTAATAAGAAGAGGTGCCCCCCTCGGCTGCAAGGCTCAGGCAGGACACACGTGCCCACTTATCCACACACACGTACACACATACATGCGCAAATGTGCATACATGAGCACTCTAAAATAAAAACAAACAGTGCATATAAGCACTTTGCACCGTTCTGTAATCACACGGTTCAGTCGCGCTCACATACAGTACGTTGCATCCACGATCCTTCAGGAAGCCTCTGTTTGGTGTTGGTCGAGGTGGGAGGCGGCTGAGCTGAGAAACACTACCTCCCTATCTCTACCCAGATACAGAAATAATAATGGAAATAAAAATGTGCTGGTGCGTGCGGTGAAAATCTTTCCGCTGGAAGGAAGAAAAGGGAATTATCACACATAGTGATGTCTTCATGCATGTAGCAATACTCTGTCTCTTTTTATTTAACAGATAAACATCAGTAATTGGTGGGTGATGTACGGTTTCTAGGCTGCATTCGCTACAGGTACATATATACAACCGTTCTCTTTTAATCTGTGTGTGCGCCGTGGTTTCACAGGATTCACATGTTTGTTTGCGGTCTCGAGAGCTTAATCTCTTCTCTCAGTCATGATGCTCCCATGTAGTAAAAGCTGGCTGGAGCCCCGGCTAGTTCAGGTTGGTAGTTACTTTATGTCTCCCTCTGCAGTGTCTCCTTTTTTTATTTTGCCTCACAATCCGGAAGAATTGATGGAGTCGCTGTGTTTATTCCGGCAATGTCAGCACCGCACACACACACACACACACTTTCGCTCCCTCTTTTTCTCTTCCTCTGTCTCTCTCTCCTCCTCTCTCACGAGGTAAACATATTTTGCAGAAAAGCTGACGGAGAGCTTGTTTTAACAACCTCAAGGTCAGCAAGTCAAAGCCTGCAGTCGTCACGCCAGCCTCGCTGTGTGTCGGTGGCCTGTGTGTGTGTGTGTGTGTGTGTGTGTGTGTGTGTGCGTGTGCGCGTGCGACTGTGCGTGTGCGCATGTGTGTGTTACAACAGTATGGCATCTCCATGGCAGATTTATACCTCACCGTGCACCTTCAATAATTCAATAACAGTGCCTGTGTCTCCTCCCCGGCTCTCAGTGTCATTATAGAACAGGGCTAAATGCCACCAGGCCTAGTCCATTTCTCCGTCGGTGTCTCTGTGCTGCAGAGCCACGGCACACACACAATGTGCCCACACACACACACACACACACACTCTGGTGCTCTCCTCTGCTGCCCCACTTTCAGCCGAGCTCCCACAGCTTAGCAGGCTGTCTCCTGTTGCAAATGTTGCTAAAAGCCTGCTATATTTGTCCTATTATTAAACCTGTTCATTTCCAGCTACAACCTGGTCAGTTTGATCAAATCCGTCTCTCCTGTTTCTCTTCTGCACCAACAATACTCTGTGGTGCATTTGACCATGATGAGCATCAAAATCAGTCAGTTCCGCTGCTCCCTCACCTCTTTTATGGCCTGTCGATGCCTCCTCCCTGCGGTGCGAGGCTGTTTTAACCCTCCTGACCCGTCTCCTAGCCCTGCTTAGCTGTATCCTGGACATCCATGACTCCTCTGGTATTACGGAGCTCCTTCAATCTCTCCCATCGATCCGGCTCCCCCTCTGTTGCTATGTGCTTCAACCTCTCTCTGACCCATCCTCTACTGCCTCATAGTCCTGTCTAGTAATGTGCCCCCGTGCAATGCCCTCCCTGTGGATGCTTGTATGTGTGTGTATGTGCGCGCATGTGTGTGTTTTGCCGCTGACCTGAGTGATGAGTGGTGACCCTCTGGCTGGCGCCTGGCGTCCTCCTCACTCCTATTGATTAGATCTGAGGTTTCATACAGTAGCCACGTCACGTGACTCTGTCATTTACTGTCTCTCCTCTGTCTCCGACCTGTCTTGCACACACACACACACGCACGCACGTGCACATGCATTCATTCAGCCACTTATGAAGCATATGTGTAAGTGATGAGCTGGTTCTCGTCCGTGCTAATGAATGCGAAAGAGGTTAAAGGGCCGGATTCTGTAGCGCATGTATGGACACACACAAAGCCATCCAGGAAAATGAGTTTAATTAAGAGACAACAGATGCAGCATGCTAACTGCTCGTATCATTTAGCTTATAGCTACAGAATGAGTCAGCAGCAGAGTGAAGTTCAAGTGAAGGATCAGAGAGAAAACGAGGATACAGCTGTCGATGTTAATATACATCTTTGGGTTTGATTTGATTTGATGGAGTGCGATTTGCGAGTCTTTCATTTCTCAACGTGCCAGGTCGTTTCCAGCCCTCACAGCCTTTGGTAAACAGCGTCCTCAGAAAAACTAGACCTTTATGCGTGTGTGTGTGTGTGTGTGCATGTGCCTCTTCCACTCAGTCTTTGCCACAGTAATGCTCAGGTTAAGTGTAGTTGCAGGCTATTATACATCATTAGGGTAAGTAAGGCTCAGGCGGCGCGGTAAGAGAAATGGACTCTTTCAGATGCTTCATTCCTCACCGGGCATGGCTGAAATAGGACCTGACGTCTCACTCACACACATATACACACACATGCTCGTATACAGGCACATGCTGCTGCACGGAGAAAGCAGCTCGCCACTTAACCAGTCAGTCAGTCACAAATCACCCTGTCAATCAGGTGGTTTATAGAGGCTAAAGTCTCCTGATTGCTAGTCACTCAGTCCTGCCTGCCACTCTACTGCCACAGCGGAAATTAAAGCCTTCTTAATGGATAGATGTGAGTGTTTTATTGTTTTTCCACGTTTTATGATACATGTTAAACAGCAGCCTCGCTGGATTTAGAGTGTGGTAATTTCTTCTAACTATATCAATTAGAGTCAGGCTGGCTGGGTTAGATATAGGCCTTTCATTAAAATTTGAGATTAGCCACCCAGTATGATAGATAGAATGCAGTTTATTTATGGGATTGTTGTGGCATTGATTAATAATGAAACTTTGGCATTATTTTTTTGTCCATCATGCCCAGAAAACAAAAGGTATGGAAAGTATAGACAAATATTAATTAAAATAGTAATTTTGAGGAATTATTTTGCTGTGAAACACATCATCAACATTGTTATTCAGAGAGATCAGACTAGTTCTGTACACTCCATGCTTAGTTTTAGGCCATAGTCAGGTAGATAAAGCAAAATTTCCTCTGTTATCTCCCTTTGAACTTGCTGTATTTCCTATCCCGAGGGGCACAGTGGCGTCCTCTGCCCAGAGGATGGACCTCCAGCTGGGTTTAAAGACAGTGGCTGGCTGGGTGGCAGAGCCACAGGAACATAGAGGTGATAGATGAAAGGAGGGCAGGAAAAAGACTAATTGTTCTCATTACAGAACAAATAAAAATCAATACTTCTCAAAGCGAGGGGGAGGTGGTGGTAGTCTTGAAGGGCACTGTAGTTATTGCATAGGAGTGGATTTTGTTGGAATTACAAGCGGTGCGAAGGCGCAGTGGAACCGATCACATTTGAATGCTAATTCCGATAAAGGACAGTTAGATTAATAGATGTGGTGGTCCGATGCTGGTCCTTCCCCCCATAAAGCAGTGGGGGTGTTTGAGATTGAAGTTTCAAATGCAATTAAACGAGAAAACACAAGGCAAAAAAGGGGAGATATTTCCCCAATTTTTTCAAATTAAAGCAGGAAATTTCATTACCAGGGGAGCATATTTTACCCAAGCAATTACAAGGTTAATACATCTTCAACATCCCCCCTTAAAGCCCTCATATATTTGTTCAGGGATTTAGTTCTTGCGTTTTAGTTTATTTGGCTATGCAGAGGCTATGCAGAAGGTCCGGGTTGCACACACACACACACACACACACACAAGCACTCGAGTGCAATAGATTCTTCTACATTAATTCCCTTGAGGTTTAGTCTTACCTTAAACAAAAGCATTACATAGATAACTGTGACCCGTGCTGTAACTTTTACCTAACCACTGTTCAGATGCTCACACTGATTTGACCTGTTCACTATCATGAACAGCCAAACTGTCCAGCAAACTCAAAATGTCCTCACAAAAGTAGTGAAGAGCTGTCAAGTCGGTCCTCGCAAGTGCAGTTAAACCAAACACACACAATTCCTTCATAGAGAGCTGCAGCAGCATATTGGCAGCAGAATGTGTGTGTTGCTCAAACAGAGAGTGGCTCTGGTCTGGTTTCTCTCTGACACAGATGACAGCATTGTGTGCATGTGTTTCTCAATGTGTGTGTGTATCAGTGTACGCATATGTACTGTATGTGTGTGTTGATGTGTGAGCCTGCAGGCTTGAAGAGCAGCTCTCACTCACGTGTTGACTTTGAACTTTGATTTACTGGAGGTAATGAACAAAAGCATGCAAACAGTGCTCATAAACACTTTGGTAAAAACTTAACACAAAAAAGGCAAAGTTGTAAAGTTTGCAAATCGCTTAACAGAGCTTTGGAAAACAGTCAAGCATGAATTAAAACAAGGCAAAGCAACAGAATAAGATTTTTTTTTTCTTTTTTTCAGAAATCTGGTTTAGGAAAAGTGTTTTAATAAGAGGTTTAAGATACAAAACTGGTGTGCACTGTAACATGTCGATGCCAATCTCCTCAGAGTTTCCTCCCTGTCAGGTTGTTTCCCTCTGATTTGGCCCGTCTTACAGCCGTAGAGACACCACACTGTATGATAGAAATTCAACAGTGAAGCAAATTGGCAGAGCCACAGAGGGCGGATCGACAGCGAGAAGACAAGCTGGGAAGGAGGCGGAGAGCAGAGGAGGCAGTGTGAAAGATAAAGAGAGAGCGAGATGGAGATGATGATGGAGGGAGAGAGAGGCTGTGGTGGTTTATATAACATCTCCAGGATGGTCTTTGGCATGCGTCAGGGGGCTGAGCCATCAATCACTCCATCTGTGTAAAATCACGAGCTGACTCCAATATTGCTAAATATTTATACTGTCACATACACACAGGCGTGCAGATGAAAAGAGCCATTCATTAGGGCCTTCTCAGGCCTGTCAGCCTGGAGATGGAGATTAGAGAAGCAACCTCCCACCGCGCCTGCCTCTCCTCTCACCGAGCTCCTCAGCCCTATATATAGAGCCATCAGGACGATAAATATCTCCAGCATGCCTCTGTTAGGTAAATACCCAGTAAATATGGCAGGGAGGATCGGAGACTAAGCTAAACAGACCTGCTTGTCTGTGAGCGTGTGTTGTATATGAGTGTGAGTCACTCAACAGGGAACAATAGGGACTTGTCATACAATATTCTGTATGGATATCCTGTGTGGACGGCCAGGCTATGATATAGTTGGCATCAGTGGTGTTTTGGTGAATAAAAAGGTGAATAAACTGTTTTTTCAGCTGATGATCACAAGTCAAACTGAAGTCAGTTCTGTTTTCAGCAAAGCATTACTGTACTGGAAGAAGTCGCTCCTATAAATCTGTCCTTGCAACTCACCTTGGTTTGATACTACAAACTTTGATGTGCACTCTGAGGTCTGTGTTTTAGTGTTGGGCATAATGGAGTTCTTTTTTTGGAGCTTGACCTCTGTTCACACCACTTTATGAAACTGCAACACTAAATTGTTGGAATGGCCCTTTAATGCATTGCGTTGCCATCAATATTTTCTCACTATCAATCTGTTGTTGCTTCACGCAACACCTTTATTTCAATACAGGAACAAAGGAGAAAGAAATCTGGACCATACTTACTTGTAGGTAGAGGAATAACTTTGTCATTTGTCTTCATAGATTAAGGCTGCAACTTTCATTATCAATCAATCTAGTGCTTTTATCTTTATTTTATAATTTTTTTAAATAATTTTTTTATAATTGATAATCCTTTGGTCAATAAAATGGCAGAACTTCAGAAAATAAAAAAAATCAAGGTAAAAGTGTTGGTGAGCTCGAAACACACTAGTTTGTGCAATATGTTATCCAGGTGTTTATAGCTGTAACGGCCACACTCAAAGGCGGAGTGAAAAGTGTACTGTCATCGAGATGAGGGATGTGATAATAGTTTATATTTATGGATAATGGCGGACACTTTCAAACAGTTTCTCCTGGATGGACCTTCATGGTGTTGCACTCATTTGTACACACAAGAGTGATGAATAGTTTGAAATGAGAAAAGAAAGGTTGATGGAGAAGTTCAAACCCTGCTGACTTTGTCACCTCCACACACCGGGCCAATCTTTTCAAAGCTGTTTGACCATCAGAAAAGATTTTTGGTTTGAGTATACTGATGCCGTGATTTCCTCAAATCGCTTATAGTGTCCGACCAACGATTCAAAACCCAGAGAAAAGAAAAGCAGCAAATCCTCACAGTTTGGAGGCTGGAACTATAGAATGTTTGGCAATTGTTTTTGCCAAATAAAAAGTAATTCTTCAAACTAAAATGCCAAACATCTGGTTAGTCTATTTGCTGCTTTTCTTTGTCTTATGTCTCATAAATATTACTCTTCTTTTGTTTTGGACTATTGGCTGGATAGAACAAACACATTGATGATGATGGAAAATGTGATAGGCATCTCTCACCGTTTGCTGACAACTTGTACAAACAATTAATCAAGAGAGTTCTCAGCAGATTAATTGATAAGGAAAGCAATCATCATTTGTAACTTTATATGATATCAAGAATTTTTGAACACAAGCTCTGGATAAAGAAAGCACTCCCTCTCATGACTGGTGGTTGTAGTCAAGCTTGAAGATTAAGGCCTCTCTTTGAATCCCGGTCTTAGCCTCTGTTCTGACATCTTCCATAGAAATCTGTTTCTGTCTCTTTGTCTATATTCTTCTTTTATTCTCTTTCTCCTCCAACCCAGTCCAGTCTGCTGTGACTTCATTACTCCTCCCAGTTTTGTGAAATTCTGAAACCATTATGTTACGATTATTCATTTCATCCAGCTTGACGGACCTCAGATCAGTGCGCGGGCCAGGCCTTGGCTACAAAAAGACATCAGCAACATCATCTTCACACTGTAATTACGAGAATGGGGGGAAATTTCATTTTGATTAGCGAAAAAGCTTTTATTCTCAAACTCACATCCATAATTAATCATTAAATCATGGGAGAGTGAATGAGAGGGATAGATAGGGGAACAAACACAGTGAAAGGAGGATGGAGGGATGGATGGTGGGATGGAGGAAAGGGGAAAGGCATGTAATTATCTGTAGAAGTTCGACATCCCCAGTAAATCCACGGAGCCGTCTGACATGGCTAATTAAAGAAGCAATCAAAGGTCCACCTCCAGAGATTTTGAGAGAGACGAGAGAGAGGAAGAAGGACACAGGCCAGAGAGAAAGAAAGAGGGCCTAATGGGGGGAATGAGAGAAGGCAAAGGAAGGAGGGATATGTGGAAGAGGAGTGTTGTCATCTTTGTTATTGTTTCATATGTCAACCTTCCCTCTTGGATTCTTGGATGAGCCTCTTAAACGCCTTCTCTCCCTCTCTTTTTTTCTACTTGCATCAGGCCATCACGCTGCGATCATTTTCTAACCTTCATCTGCAGAGTGCAAACAGCTGCGATTTACAGCATCGGGGGATAACAGCGGGCGCTCCAACAAAAAGTAGTACATTAGTCATATCTGGTTAGTCATTTTTAAAGTTGAAATGATGCATCTTCCGATGCTTTTCTGGGGCACGTAATCAGTGATGTAACCTGCAGTCGTCAGGTGTTTCAGGCCTTTCAGCATCAGACGCCCTCTCACTGGCAGCCCTGCTGAGGCTGATCAGGCCTCACTTTGTGAAACTGTAGCAGCCTCCCACACGTTCACTCTTTTTATCCATAGCCAACCAGATGAATTCCCAGCACCCTCTGTGTTTTGGTAGATGAGGCTGGTCTTACTTGCCCCTGTGATGCAAAGTGCACTTTTCCTGCAAAGGCGCTGCATCCTGTATGAACTGTATTGACTAACCAAGCCTTCGTACTTAGTCTTCTTTATTTGAAAGCCTCTCTCCATCTGGTTCTCCCAAGAAGTGGTTAGCTAAACAGTTTGATAGGCAACTCTGGCACAAGTCTAACATTTTGTTTACCCAGCTCTGCCATTAACTGACAGCAATGGTAGCTTATTTATTCCTCCCTGAGAATATTTTTATGCTGGGATTTCTTACACTCAGATGCCTTTAAGCTTCCCAATGTTTAACTGAACCACCTCTTCTGAAAGTAGGTTTCTTTTTCTTCTCTTGTTAAGTTTTGCTGTAGTTTCTTGCAAGTTATTTGTGTTATGAAATTAAAATACAGTGGCATGTAAAAAGAAAAAAAAACAGCCACATTTCTACCATTTTTTTTGAATACATCTCATAATTTAAAATCTGGCCCCCAAAAATTGGTCATGCCTTTACTTGTTTACTGTATGTACTAATGTCGTAATTGAAAATGGAATTTACCATCCTGTAACTATGTTAATAGCCAGAAGAGAGACAGAAACTACTCAAAGGAAGGAAAGATGAAAAGTGTAGGTGTAGGTGAAGCTCTCCAGATGATAGTAGGGGTTTTTTCTCTCTTCACCTTTCACCTCTCTCTCTCCATCTCTCTCTCTCTCTCTCTCTCTGGGGACACAGACCTCGGGGACATTAGGTAGATAGAGTTAGTGTGGACCAGATTATACTCACACTGGGTCATCCTCTGTCAGCAGAAAAAGAGCTGAGAGCAGGACACTGACCTGTGTTTCCTCTGACCACTGTGTGTGTGTGTGTGTGTGTGTGTGTGTGTGTGTGTGTGTGTGTGTGTGTATACTTTTCACCTCCTGAGCCCTTTCCACCTCAGTCATTGGACCACTATATTTCATTGTCCAGCAACCTTTGGTTGTTCTGATATTCACTCTGAATGACCATCACTTCCTGTTTTTAGATTTTTGTTGTATTACTATTCAGCATCATACAAGATCTGTTTGCCTTGATATACTATACCAATACTTAAGAGAAAGTACACCGTTCGATTTTCTTCCTGCTATATATATCAGGAATGTGTGATGGTCAGTACATTGAGTTATTTTGCAGTGAGTGGAGCACCTTAATTTATCGGTGTATCCATGTTCCTCAACGTCTCTTGTTTACTTCTCCTTCAGGTAACGATTTCCTGTTTGTGAGAGGGAATACACACAGTGTTTTACTGGAAACATGGGTTGTCTTTCAGCTGCATTGCATTTTGCTCTGTCGAGACCACTGCCAGTAAAAGAAATATTGTTATCTTAAGCTCCTCTGCAACATATTTTCATCCTGTGTCATTGTTGAATGTAGGTGAAAAATACCAGCACTCCGCTCTTTGATTATATGAGGTTGTCTTAAATTTATTACTGTATGTATTCTGAAAAATCATTTGTATATATATTTTTTTGTATTGAGTGTTTTTTTTTCTTTCTTAAAACCCTGGTTGAACATGTGTTTTTTTTCCAATCTGGTGCAGCAAGAAATCCAAAATCTCCCAAGTCTCAAAATCCACATCAGTTTTTGGCTTGCCTTGCACTCCTATCAGATCTTAGTAATTTGTGTTCATGATGCCACAATCTGCATATAGCAAACAGCATCATTCATCCTCTTAGCTTTCACTACACACAGTACACAGTCAGGAAACATGTAAGATTATGTGGATATTCTGAGACTTGCAGCTTTCCAGACCCGCACTCTTCTCTCAATCGTGGGAGACTCTTAACTAAACAAAGTAGGAGACTATAAAAACTGTCCTCTTTTCACAGGAACCAGGAAACACTATAGAAAAGACTTAACATTAAACACTTCCTGTGTGTGTGATTTATGCAAGAAAGACATTTAAGAGTCAACTAACAACACAGACATTCATTGATGTGAGCAGATTATGTAAAAGATGTTCACTCTTTCTTTAGCCTCCAACTGAAGCCACTGATTAATATTGGCCCTTCAGAGCCACCATATCGGTGTTACAGCCCAGAAGGCCCTCTGTCAGTCCGTGCCCTCATTCTCTTCTGTTTATTCGTCCTTGGGGTGTGTTCGGCGCGTCTCCATCTCTCTCTCTGCCCTGTCCACCCGGTGTCAATCTGGCTGCTGTATAATTGGTTGTTTTTTGGTCGGCCGGCCTGTCCTCCCTGGCGTTGATTCATGGCGTTTGTAAAGGTGACAGTAGCGGCTGTCCCTACCAGACAAAGTAGAGCCATCACTGGCCGGACCTCGGCTGACCCGATAGTTTGTGTGTGCGCACACACGCTCGCACAGAGGCGGACACACACGTATACACGCATAGGAAACACATGCAGCTTTGCCTGAGGCCTCACAAGGGAGGAAAGACAGAGGTCATCATGTACACAGCTCCACCAAAGAGGACCGTAAAATACACACACATAAAAATGAATAAACACACACTCATACGGATGATTGTCTTTCATGTAGTATGAAGAAATTCAACACACATTGTTGTATAAAAAACTAAATACTGTTAACACTCACATACACAATCACACACACAGTGTAGCTTAGAGTCTGTATGTAATATGTAAAGACATTGTTTGCATGTAAGTCTTTATATTCAGACATTCTGTATATCACTGAACGTATCCTGCACTAATATATGAAGAAATTCACACTATGAATAATAAAACACATAATAAGAATGATGATCAAAATAGCATGAATATGTAATAAATATAAAATAACAATAAAAGTTTGCTTATATAGTATGTTTGTAAAAAGAATTTGAAAAAATACAAGTAAATGATGCAGAAAATCAATCAACTGTTTTATGAAGAAAATAATGAAATGCAGACGGCAATAAATTTTTATAAATTAAAATACGTGCACAGGGACATATAAACACCTATAAACACACAGACACACACACCCACACTCATATGCAGGCCTTCCCCAGTGACCTGGATACACCCAGAACTGACACTTTATCTACTTAGCAGTGTCACCTTCAAAAGCCTGCACAAGTGACACACACAAACACACCCCTCGTCTGTAAAAATCCCCCCACAAATAACAGCCACACTGTATGTGTGTCAGGTTTAGGGGTCTCCATCAGGCTCTCTTTAAGGCAGCGGCTTCATATCTATAATTGAAGGTAATCGGCTGGTAAAAGGATTGTAAATGGTTTTGTGCTGTAGTTAAGAATTGATCATAAGCTCTGGCTTTTTCATGGTCCTGCTATTGACCTTGTAATTGATTTGGTGAGCAAGTTTTTTTTTTCTCCTCTCTTGTGTTATGGTTTGATATAGTATAATTGACTTTGCTTGCTATGTCTATTGAGGTTGGTTTCTTTGTCTTTCAGTGTATTTTGTATGCTTCTATCCTTGTGAGAACCAGCTGGGATTTAGTGTGGGGTTACATTTAATTTAAGGAGAGAGTTAAATTTAGGTTAAGGGATTACAACCAGTGCAGCGTCAAACCTAACGTGTAGTCGTGTGTGCGCTCGCTTGATTACATGTGCATGTGAGCTTACATTTGCAGCAAGCTGACCTGTGTTACAGTGAGTGTAATTGATTGTGTGTGTGCCGGTGTCTCGGTGTTAAGGTTAATTTCTCTAACTGCTGGTAAGTGCTGTCTGACCGCTCCCCTGGCGGCCTCTCCAAGCTGAAGTAATGCCACTTAGAGGCCTCGGGCCCCCGCCACTGGCCAGCCCATTGATCCGCTGATCAATAATTGCATCTGTACCGTGCACTGAGCAGGCAGGCTCCCGCGCTGACCTAATGCTAACACAATGACTGGTGGGCATGCAGTCACACCACACAAACGGTTAGCAAACTGCGGCCCTGGGATCGCCTCCTTAAAGAGTCCTTATAGGGCTTCCACAGGAGTCTCCAGCAGAATTAGCTTTAGTTTCATTTCAGTGTAATTTCTTTCATTAGATGGTATCCCATTTGGAGAATAGATTCACTCTCATCATTATTATCTCCACATACAGTGCAGACAGTTGTGTTCCCCTCTTCTGATCAACACTTTAAAAAGACTGTGAGCACAAAGCAGAGCATGACAAAGAATAAGTGTATAACCATTTCAACTCTGCTATTGCTTCTTGCAGAGTACACCAATTATAATTAAGCAGATTTTTGGGACACTCACTTTTGGACCAGTTTGACTTTTTCTATTCTTAGCGGCCAGGTCTGATCTTAAAAATCACTTGTGGTGCCAAATCATTGCAGTTGTTAATGGTAATTTGAAAGAAAAACTATGCTTCAACCAAGTTTGGCATTTGATTTATTGCAAAATGTAGAATGCAACTACAAGATTTTGCTTTATTTTCATCTGTCATTGTCTTGTTCCTCTCCTTCCCTTCCACTCATTCCATTTTCTTTTCTCTTTTCCCTCTGACTCTTTGTCTCTGCCATCTTCCATGTTACTGTTTCTACTACAAATTCTCACATTAACCGCAGAGTAATCTAGATAGAGAAATACATTGGCTGTCACACCTCTGCAGGATATTCCAATCTGAAAATTAGTCTTCATTAAGTTCATAATATAAATAGAATTCCCTCCTCATGTATTATGAGCTCTCTACAAGTTTATTATTAGTCACTGATTCAGTTTTACTGTAAGACATTACTGTCATCTGGAAATCAAAATGATTCTGCATCCTTTTCTTCCTCCTGTTGTTTTATTCCTCTCAGGGAGCCTCCATCTTGTTTCAGATCACAGCCAATAAAGCAGCCTGCCTCTCTCTCTCTTTCTCATCCTCTCTCCTACTTCCTGTTAAAGGAATCAGTCAGTCAGAACACTCAAAACACATATTAAACAGGCATCAGCCTCTCGCCGGGGCCAAATCACGCTGTTCAAATGTTGTTCTTCCACCGGGAGCGCAGGACAACTGAAGAGATGGGATCTGCAACATTAACTTGATTCACGGCCGCGGCGACTGAGTGACACTCCATAAACCTCAGCGGGCCGCCGCTGGGCCTCGCCGACAGCACCCCATGGCTAATGTGAGACACACTAGCAACGCATAGCTTTACCACCCCCACAGCACTACACGCACTCTGACACACACAAACACACATATATAAGCTAGCACATGCAGGGACTTGCATACAAATACATATAGTAGCACATATTGTACAGATACACACCACTAACGCCTGACCTTAACACACCACCCACATATTGACACGTACATCCAACATGTGAGCGTCAGCGGTTCGCATATATGCAAACATGCATTAACACATATTTGGCACAAACTGGCAAAACCAAGCTTTACCAAGCTCAGTCAGGAGTTCATGCAGTAGTTTGGTCTCTTTCTCTTAAACACACTTGCACGTGCACACACACACACATACACCTGCGTATAAACAGGTTTTATGGTAATGCAGCAGAAACTGCACAACCACTGAGTTATTGTCCTCTCCAGCCGACCTCTCAGCTCGCAGCGCTTTGGCGTAGGTAGTTAGCATCGGCCCTGTAGCTCTGTGTAAATAGGTAACCTCTGCTGCTCAAAATGCCAACTTCCTCTGGCTGTCTTCGACAGTGCTGACTCCCTCCACACACTAACTACTGTTCTTGTCACTTGAGATACAAATAGTACAGTCCAAAATGATATTTACTACACAGACTTGTTGCCTGTGTAGTGCAGCATTACAGTGATTTTTCTCATTTGCCTTTAAACAAATGCACATTGTTATCTTCTACAATATGTATAAGGAGAGAGTCATACAGTAGATATATAGATAAACAGAGACCAATAGCATGAGAGAAGAGACGGGCAGAAAGACAAATACAGCAGGAAGGTCTGAAATCTCTCTCTGTTGGTCAGAATCATGGAGTTATGCACTTCATGCAAAATCACATATTTAAGCTATAATGAAAAATGTAGCCCTGATATCATTTTAAACAAGACTTCAGAGTACTAAGAAACATCACTCTTAACAAGGCCTAGGTCTGATTGCCCTGTTCTCCTTTACACTGAAAGGAAATGGTTCCAGAGTTTGTAGTAAACGCTCTCACCAGGTATGAAAACACACCAAGAGAAAAATCTTCTGAGTGGAAGAGTGAAAACAGCTTTATCCTCAGAAAATTACCCTGTCCATCTACACTTAAAAGATTACACTCTCTCTTGACTCTCCCAATGTCAGCTTTTGTTCTGCGACATGTGGATTTGTAAATTCTCCATCATTTGTTAAGTCCATTGTGATTCAACAGCAGAAAACACTGGCTAACTCTTCTCCTTTTCTGCATAAATCAAACAAGTCTCTGTGAAAAGAGATTGTTGAAATGGCTGTCTTTTGTCCTCTCTTTTAGCTACTCCCTAAAATAAACCTGGCAGGTGTAGACAGGTGTGGGTGTATGTGTGCAGATGTCATTAAAATAATGTTCTCACCTTCTCACTTATTGGATAATGCCAGTTTTTGATCATTTGTCATACTTTATGCTTAAGTTAGCACATGGAGGATTTATACATTGGAGACACAGAGATAAGACATCTTTTGTTCGTCTTCTCATTAGGATATTGGCCAAGGTCAACAATGAAAATGAAAAGTTTTTCATCAGTGGATGATGCATTGCTAGAAAAGACTGCACGTACTGTATTTTGGTGGTTTATTGAAAATGCTTTAAAATTGAGTTCTTAGCTGAACCTGGGTGTGTGTGAACAGGTGTGTTCCTTGAAACTAGCATGTGTAGTCCAGGTCTCAACAGTTCACACTGATGTTACATTGTTAACACATCAAGTGTTTACTGGTTGCTCCAGCGCTTCATGTGCAAGCTTGTAAAATGTACTGAGAGTGTATCTGAGCAGGATGAACAGGCTTGCTGTCACCAAAGGACGACTGGTCACTGCCGACTTATCCAATAAGAGAGAGAGTTGATGCTCGCCCATTTCTGTGCCAGCTTACACTGGAGGAGAACAGGACCCAGCGGGGTCAGAGGCTGTTTGCAGCACAACTCTGACTCTGACTTTCTGATCACATTGTCAACCTTGTGAGTGCAGGACATTAAATGTCTGGGGGAGATAGGAACATCAATGATTGATGAGTTTGTTCCTGTATGAACTGTGAGATCTGTGTGATCTTGTCGCTGCTCTTAGGGGTGAAGCTTGTACCTCCCAAAAAAATGTCAAGTTTTCAGGAACCGAGCTAAAAACAGTAAAGATTTTTGTTATTTCCTGAACAGTTTCAACTCTGAACAGAGGGTTTCATATGAATTAGGGTCTTCCCCTGGCAATAATGTGTGTGTGCCTTCAGTATTTGTGCTGAGAAGCCAAGGCGTGAACAGAGTCCTCTCCTCACTGTCTCAAATTCCCATTTTTCTGCATAGATTAGGCTGTGAGTGTCTGAGCCAGCCGCTGTTTAAACAATGGCATTTCTAACACTGTTCCTATCACCCTGGAAACACCATGGCAGCCTGTGATCTGAGAGGGCACCGTGTGGCTCAATTAGCACGAGCCGCATCTCACCGCACTCATCTGCCAGCCTAATATCTCCATATTCTGTCTCCTTTCAAGCATTAAGTGACACAAACATGTGAAGTGTCACATCACCTTTTAGATCAACATAGCTCTCCTTTTAGCTTTTTCCCTTTTTCTCACAGTGATGGCTGCAATAAACGTAGCAAGTTCAACAGTTGTGGTTACTGAGAATATTAGGCAAGAGGATGAAAATGACCGTCCATGTGTGGTACTGAATGTGCAGTAATTGCCGTGTCTATTTTTGTTCTTTTGGATGTGATCCTGAACATCTTGCCAATAAATTATTTTCCTTTCGTATTCTGCGTTTGGACTCCATCTCTTAGTCTGGCTCCTGTTGTCTTTGGCCAACAGAAGATTTCCAGTCTTTTAAGGCCTTCACCTTTCTACTCACTTTGGGTTTAATTTCAAGTTTTATTTTAGACTCAGCGTATTAACAAAAGACCAAAATTGTGAAATGTACACTAACATCAAATGTGTCTCTGTGTCCCCCAGGTATCGTGTCTAAATCTTTCGAGTGTCGTCTGAAGGGTCAGGGGGCCACCTTTGTGGAAGCAGAAGCCGTGGACTCCGTGGTGAACAAGAAAGGCTCATCTGAGGTGGCCGGCCACGATGAGCCTGTCCAGCAGGTCATCATCATCCAGGGCTACGGGGACGAGGAGGTGGCCATTGACCAGGCCCTGGAGGAGTCGGCCGCTGCCACCTTGCAGACGCTGGCCATGGCTGGCCAGGTGGCAGAGGTGCTCCACATCACCGAAGACGGGCAAGTGATCGCCTCAGGCAGGGAAGTGGCGTCTGCGGGGGCCCATCTGGCCGGAGGCAGCACCCAGTACGTGGTGCTGGAGTCGGGGGAGGCCAGGAAAGGGCTGCGGGCTGTGGCTAGAGGAGGGGTCGCGGCTGCAGGACAAAGTCAGGTCGTTTCAGAGTCGTCCACAGCTCTGGATGCACTGCTCAGTGCTGTCAGTGAAATGGGCCATCAGGAGGAAATGCAAGGAGAGGCAGCCGTCGTTCACCAGGTCTTGACCCCTGAGATAGCCGAGGCTGTGCAGAGGGAAGCGCAGCCGGACGTGAAACAGGAACAGGAGGAGGTGCAGGTCATCCAGGAGACCGGCCAGGAGGAGATGCAGGAGGTGCTGCAGCTCGCCGCATCCCAGATGATGAAGGAAGGTCTGACCCAGGTTATTGTTAATGACGAGGGAACCCATTACATTGTGACAGAGCTGGACAACTGCACCTTGCAGGTGGAGGGAGGCGTCTATGGAGAGGCCGGGGCAGGTGACGGGGAGGCGCAGCAGGCAGAGCAGCAGGCTGGAGAAGAGATGGTGGTCTATCTTGATGGAGCCCCTCATAATATAGTTCTGGAAGGGTAGATGAGAGAGAAATAACTAAAACAGGTGAATTTATCGTTTCAGTTTTCCTTCATTCTGTTAAAACCTGCATTAGCTCAAATGTTTGCCAGTAAATCTCTTGCAGTCTTCCTCTTCTCTTTCAATCTACCGTGTTTGATTAACTGTTTGTTTTTCCTCACATCACTTCTGGTTTCAGTTTTTTTTTGCTGTCCTCTCTTGGGCTATGCTAAACTCAGGTTCCACATCATTTGAGTAGAGAGACAGTGACAGAAAGAGGTTTTGGTGCTAAATGAGTTAAGACTATATGAACACCTTGATTAATGCCATGAAACTTAAGAAAATATTTTTTAAAAATGAATCTAATATGTTGAGAGTTGGCAAATATGTATTTTGCTCTGTAGAGGTAACGATGGTTTTCTTGCAAACGTTTTTTTTCTTCATAATACTATTGTTTAATATTACCATAAGTTTTGTTTGAATTTTTTGCTCATGTCATATGAGGCATTGGTTTATTATTTCTGTCTATTTTCCAAAGTTTTTTCTTTTCATCTTTTGTAGTCATTAGTATATCATCAGTTATAAAATAAAAAGTCACTGAATTTTGAAAAATTTTACAGATGATTTATATGTAACAAAATAGAGCTGATAATTCTACATTTCAGTTTTTTGACGATGTTTATGAGTTCAGCTTTTGGGAAACCTCTTAAAACCAGTAATGTAATTTCATTTCTGACAATAAAGATTGAGCCTAATTTTTAGCGACTGTGTCCAGGTTTCGTTCTTTGTCGTATTTGCTGTCAGTCATCCCATCAAGCACACATTTCAGCATCAATTCTGCAATTACATGTGCAGCACAGTGCCATCAGACAAGCGACATGCACATACATGCATCAACTGATGGCTCCCATCATGCTTGCTGATCACCAACACAGTCATTATCATCACCATCATTATCGTCATCATGATCGCCGTCATCCCGATTGTCAGCCCCTCTTCTCCTCCTCTATCAGGCCCATTCTGTTCATTGCATACAACACACTCGTCCTTTTTTTTTGCCCAGCAGTATTCAGCACTGGAGGGAGAATCAATATTCATTTAGGCCCCTACACAGGCCTGGTTTCTGATGGAGTGAGTGGGAGAACAGTATGACGGCTGCAAACACAATGGCCAACCGCTGAAAGTAGAGAGACAAAGCACTCATACACACCGAGGGCATCAAAAGATCATCCCTTTAACACACACACACACACACATACACAGCGTACGCAGAGCGAGAAGGTGGGCTGAGAGAAAAAGTGGTGGAGGAGTGGGCAGGAAAAATGAGAGGATTACAGATGGATGTTGAGAGTGCTGAGGCCAGAGAGAAGTGAAAGAGCAGTGAAATCCACAACCGCACAGAGAGAAGGGAGCCTGTAATTTCATATAACACCTGTCTGCCTTTCAGCCTGTCTTTGTCTCCTGCTCCATGTTGCATTTATAAACTCACGCAGTCTTTTCATACTCTTCTTTCTCCATTCAGCCAAGATAGGCACATTTAACAGAGGTCAGGCTCTCTTTGTGAGCATCCATACGTGCCTGCGAATGGGAATCCAAAGTTTGTTAACACAAAAAAAACACACAAAAAAGGCAACAATAACATTTAAATGATACTCTTAGCGTTTACCACACAACCATATGTTATTCAAGATTCATATTATAATATGGACAGCGGGGTGTTTGAGTGTGTGTATGTGTTGGTGGGAGGGGGTCAAATATTTACACTAAACGGAATTGGTTTGCTTTTCCTGATGAACTGCAAAAATGGATGCATTCTTCAAGTTAGTAACAAGCATTGTCTACATTAAATAACAGTTAAAATGTTTTTTTTAGTTTCAGAGTTGTAGTTTTGATTATGTCATAAATAATTTCTAATTTTAAGTCAGAAGTTTAGCTGTATCACAGTGTGTTTTGTATGTCTCTGGCTAACATGAGCATGTACAGTATTGTGATGTGGTGGTCATAGTGAGTGACCTGAGCTAAGTCGGGTTCATGCCCTCCACTAACGCCCCCCGGTTCACTGTGTGTGTTGGTGGTTTTGCTCTCAATAGGAATGTCTGTCTGCGGCCGTGCTTGCACATTATTCTCCATGTCTGGCTGAGTGCTTGTGTACTATATTGTGTGCATCTCCACCCTCCCCGTGTATGTCCCTAATCAGGGCTGGAAGGCTCATTATTAACTACAGCAGGCCACTCGTGTGACATGGAAGAGAGAGAAATTAGCAGCTGTCACCCAGTGATGAGTTCATTTCCTGACAGGCCTCTGCTCCGAAGAGTCCTGCTGCAGACGACCAGACGGCTGATGGAAACCTGCTGCTGAAGCTTAATTGGAGAGCCGGAAAAGGGCAGGGGGGAGGAGGGGTGAGCGTGGATGGAGAGATGAGGGTAAAGAAGTGTGAGCAAGGGTGGAAGTAACGCATTAAAGTATTAAGTAACATTTAGAATGTAACTATTGAAAAAAAAAATCATTTCATTTTAACAGAACTGCACAGCAGTGATTTGACTTCTTAATCAACAGAAGGCTACGGTGTTGGCATGATCACACTCATTCCTGTACAGCTGGGTGCAGTAGAGGAAAGCAGCTACGTACATTTAGTCAGGTACTGTACATATGTACAAATGTGAGGTACTTCAATGTACTGCTGTAGTTACTGGTTAATTGCAGATAAAAAAAGTTTGCGTGCAACACGTGATGATCATCTTGTGAATATGATGCAGTGCTATAGATGAAACCATCTAGAAGTATGTAAAAGAGATGAAAATAAACTCCATGCTGACATTAAAATGCAGCTAACTGAGATGCATCAGTCACAATAATCAAATAATCTGCTCTATATAATAATAATAATACATTCTGAAAGGAAATATTAGGCATTAAGATTACTTTGCATATGATACTTTAAAGCAGTTATAATCAATATATTCATTCACTCATGACTAGTATATGTTAAAGGAGGTCGTTCATGCTCAACTCTGTCGTTTCCCTCAGTTATAAATATTATATGTATTTTAGCTCATTCTTCTGCTTTTCCATGCTGAAACTTTCACGTTTTCACTCTCGTAGCTTAATTTTTGAGTGCGGCTGTTTTCTGCCAAGAAGCTCTACAAATCCACTGTATGCTACCTGCTCAGCTCTGAACAGCAGACAGACAGAGGCAGCAAAGAAGCAGCGCAGGCGAATATTTCCTCCAGAAGACAGTGGAGGCCAAATCAGATCTAAACACACAGTACATTTTGGACTCACATGGCCAGAAAAAAAAAAATCAAATGAATGTTAATGTTACTCCGTATCTGCAGGATGTGTAACTATGTAATTTTTTGTTAATTTGTTAGTCATATCAAGTGGAAACATAACATAACATGTTTACAGCTCGTCTCCGCTAGACCAGAAAAGTCAGTTATTGCAGGCTTAAATACATATTAACACCCACTCAGTTGTATAGTCTGCTCATGAATTGTGCCTGGTTTATTTTTATAACAGTAACAAAAATCTAATATATTGATAGAGTATACTACATGTTCATATTCACTTCAGTGACAGTCTGTGTAAGTTGCACGTTGTATTACAATCCAGCAGGTGGTAAATGGTTAAAGCCCCTGTACTAATCCTTCCTCTAAATGTTTCTAACCCTAACCCACCATGGTTGGGTATAAGAGTGGAGTCAGTATGTGTGTGACACACACACACACACACACACACACACACACACACACTCATCTGGACCCTCTCATATACAGAAACACTAGCTCGCACCCTCTCCCGGGGGCAACTCTCATCACTCTCCTGGGGACAACTGAGAGGGACAGGAGTGTGTATGGGGGTCTCTCTTTCTCTCTCTCTCTGTTTCCCTGAGTATGATAAATATGGCAATTCTGTTTAGTCGCCATCTATAGAAAACATATCAGCCCAGGGATCATTTTCTTAATGTCCCCACTATTAGTTTTGCCTTCCCTTTGGCAGTATTAGCATGCCGGCTGATATGCTCTGTGTGTGTGTGTGTGTGTGTGTGTGTGTGTGTGTGTGTGCACGTGTCCTCGGGGCTCCAGGTACAATTCTATTAAACCCGACTTGTTTGTTTATTTCCTGTCTGTCTCCCTGTACATGTGCCCTGCTTGCTAGAACCTCGAATCCTCGTATGCGCATACATCGATAGGCCGCGTATAGCTGCATGTCCAGTCAGAATCCAATGTTTGTTTTTGTCATTTTTGTTGCTCTGAATCAATAGTTGTTTGAGGCAGAGGTGGAGTGCAGGGGAAGCCACGGTTCAGTTACGGTTCATCTCTTCCATGGGAGTTATTATGGGAAAATGGGGAGGGGGTGTGTGGGGAGCCCTGCATGGCTCTTCTCCCTTTCTCTTACTTTTCCTATGTGGCTCTGCATTTGTGTCTTTGATCATGTTAATCCCTGCCTAGCGCCCACCCCCTCTCCCCGGTCTCCCTGCCATAGACTCACTGCCACACACACCTCAGCGCCTGACAGAAATTGACAGCCCACTCTATCCCACACATACACACCCCCTACAAAATGGCAAGCATTCTCCATTCCCCCATGGAGCAGCTTACCCCACCCCAAAAAAGAATAAAATAAAACACCAGGCAGGCAGACAGGCAGTCCCACTGATGGTCTGCAGCACTTCATTAAGGCGAAGCAGTGATTGAAAAGGGATCTGATTAGCTCACTATGATGAGATAGCAACGTTTCAACCTTGAACCAGAAACAAATGTAAGTGCTTTTTAATTAGGCACACAACACTGAGGAATAGCACTTCAAAACATAAAAAAAGAGAGAGTGAAAGACAGAGTGTCTCAGGCAGAAGAGGAAGTAAATGATGAGGCAAAGAGTGGCCTATTCCCTCTGCCCTTACAAGAGCATCACTTTTTCAACACCGTGCACATCATGGAAGAGAAACTTGAAATTGAATTGAGCTGAAATGCTCTCAAAACAGTTCCAGTTTGTTTTTTTCTCCCCATTTAGATTTACAATATTTAAAATTATATAGGCCTCCTGAGGGGAAGAAAACGTCATGCCTTGAATCTACCCTCTTGAATTAAACAATCTGACGTCCTCACTTTTATATCAGCAGCCTTCACAGAGTCTGATTCACGTGTAGAGACTCGGAGAAGTGGGCACGCTCCCCTCCACCAACACGCCACTCTGTTTAAATAGCAGATCTTCACTGTCAGCCCGCGATAACACCTTTCTACATAGCTGCTGCAGCCATCTGCTTCATGTCAGCCCCGCCATATAGGGGTTAACTCTGTTGGTATATTCATTTTAGCAAAACAAACAGCGTGACAGATGAAGAGTGAGAAAAAAAATGGTATGATAGGTTTCCTTGATTTGGAAAAACATTTCATGATAAGGTGAAACTTGTTTCCTTGGCAAAAAAAAAGTTGGGTCACTCCAGCAGTAAATACTGACAGCATACAGCAAAGGGAAAACAACATCCTGCGCCAACACTGAAAATGCCTGTAAGTAATGCGCCAAAAGGAAGCAAAGTAAAATTGTAACCTAGGTTTCCTTTCCTCATATCCA
Source organism: Holacanthus passer (assembly GCA_025331565.1). Taxonomy (NCBI): domain Eukaryota; kingdom Metazoa; phylum Chordata; class Actinopteri; family Pomacanthidae; genus Holacanthus; species Holacanthus passer. The sequence continues at coordinate 177,652 of JAFREQ010000103.1, forward strand.
GTTAAATCCTTTTGCATGGATATTCTCTGTGCTGCAACACAAATGCTCATCATCATTTGGGTTCACATCCCCACTTCTTGCACATTGCTTCCAGTCAACCGTTAAAATAATGGTATTGTAAATACAGTGATATTATATGAGAGTGCAAGGTAACAACAGCAATACATACAGAAGTAATGCATGAACGTCCATACAATGGATGGAAAAGATTCCTTGGATTCTTCTAGGTTCTAGTGAACATGCACACAGTGACAATGCTATCAAACTCATGGTAAGCAGGTTTGACGTTTGCCATGTTCACCAGTTTAGTTTAGTGTGTTGGCATGCTAGCATTTTCTGCTCAGCACAAGTGCATCTGATGTGAATGGAAAACAAAAGATTGGCGAGTATTTGATTATACACCAGAGTTCTGAATTTTGCTTTTGATGATTTTTTCAAAATCAAAATTTACAGATCACCAAAGTTATTCATCCTGAGGGGGGCGTGAATGTCTCTACCAAATCCAAGCCATCCAATAGTTGCTGGAAACATTTCTCTTAAAACCACAAATCTGGTGGTAGATGAAAATCATGATCACCAAAGTCATAAGGGTTCATCCTCTGGGAATCTGCCTATCTGTACAAATTGTCATAGTAATCCATTCAAAGGTTGTTGAGATATTTCAGTCTTAACCAACATTGTGGCTCAGACCAGCCTGCATTATCATCCCTACAGTCATTCCACCAGCAAAGCTAAAGACACCAGAAAGGAAAGTGTTATTGTTTTCTATGAAATAACTACCTGACATGAAAGCAGAAGCAGCTTATATCATGTCTGTCCACCACTACCTCAACAAACATCATCCCTGTTGTCTCTCCCATATATCGTGAAGAAAAGTACATTCTGAAAAATATGACTAACATTTTTCGACACAGAGGAGCAACAGCAACATGACCAATATTAATCCAATCCTGAACGGCTTCCATTTTTCTTGCGGATGTGCCTTTTTTTTTTTTTTTTGAAATTCACGAAGCTGATTGATTGAGCACAACTCGGCCGGTGGAAACCCAATTCAAACCTTATTAATCTTGCACCATTTCAAAGGGTTGTTGAAAATCTGTTTGTCAGCCCGACGGAAACAAAGCTGTTGGTATCCTTTACTAATTTAACACAGTGAGGCACCACCCTGCGGCTTCAACTAACTACATATTGATACGGCGGAAAACTTTGAGCAACACATTTTTTTTTTGCTTCACCAAGAGAAACAGGAAAAGACTCATGAGCATTTTTAGGGCAGATGTGACAGCTTTGAGATGAAAAAAAGGTCCCACAGATTGCTCTTGCAACACAACTCTGTTTCCATTTATTACACTTAGATTCCAGTCCAGTTGGACCATCGTCAGTGCGTGAAATGTTTATAAATGGGCCCATGTGTGTTTGCAACTTTACTATTAAAATGATGTGACTAAAATGAGAATGTCAAATATCTCTGTGCATGAGCAAAGTTTTATTTCGCAGCAGGCTTTCCTCTTAGTCACCCCCTCATGTCTGTTACTTTCTTTTTTCGGTCTCCTCCTTCTTTCTCCTGATGTACAACAAGGATGTCGGGCCTCAACTCTCGGGGTGATCTCATTTGCTGGATTGAGTTTTAGTGTCACTGATATTGGATTAGATGCGATACTACTCCTGACTGTGCCACCGCAGAAGTGCAGTCACGAATTTATGGCGCTGCCAATGGGTGGTGTCTGTGTCATTCAACAGGACTCATATTATTGGCTAATTCCCTCATCCCTGGTGATCTGGTTGGCATTTCAGCCCTCTAAAAAACCCTACATGGGAGTTAGCCTTTGAGTATAATGTTCTCAGAGAAGTGGAATGCGTCATTTGCGAGGATTTATTCCCAAATTGATCTTAAACATATCTGAGCTTGTTATAATTTCTCTGCTTTTCTCATAGCCGGGTATTTCAAAGCAGGACATAATTGCGGTGTGCTTTCTTCCCAGCCACCCTGACCGTCTGCCTTTTAACCATCTTGCATGGTGAATTGAGCCCCGCATTTGTGAAGTGTAGCCCTGGGAGTCCCCTAGTGGCCCCTGCCTTGCTGTAACAAGCGTGGGGGGCCCCTGTGGTAAGTGCTCTCTGGGGACCCCGGCTCTGATTTGGCCGTCCCTGGGGCCCTGTTAATTCCTGCTCCGCTCAGAAAGCCTCGCCACTCTCCACTGCTCTCCTCCTCCTTCTCCTCACACTGCTCTCCTCCTCTTCTTCATCCGCTCATCATGCTCTCTCCGGCTCTCTCTTTCTGTTCTTTATGTAGAAGGTGCGCTGTCAACAGGGAACTCGGCCGGTCTCATTAAAAAGATAGTGGAGGTTGTGAAGTTGTGACGGTGACAGAGATGTGCAGATCAGTGGCAGGGTGGTGTCGTGGTTGAAGAAACAGTCCATTAACCAAACCCTGCTGATGTCCGCTTAATATATGATTTGGAAACAGCCCAGTATCCTCAGGAATTCTGTCCATATTGGACGAAGCTGCCCCTCACGATTTATGCCGAATGCCAACACTGAGTGCCAACACAGGAACTCGTGTGCTCCATGTAGCAAGGCCAGAAGTCGAGGTGTGAAGATTTTGGAGGCGGATGGACATGTAGCGTGCCCTATTTACATAGAAGAGACTAGAGCTCACGTTCATCCATTACCATGGTCTTTTCCTGGCCTACTGCAGTAGCCACGAGCAGATATTGTAGAAAGTGAGAACTTGCATAAATGTTGCAATTGACATAAAAAAGCAAACAAACACATGTAGCAATGGGATGTTATCTGGGATATTGTCTGTCCAAAGTGTGTCAATGTTGTTTTGGTGATTTGAGTGTGTTGCACATAATGTAGCTTCAAATGAAAGTTGAGCTCATGTTCGTATCTGTCCAGAGGAGCTACCTGCAATCTGTGTTCAGTCAGTCTAATCAGTTCAAGCCGCATTTGACTTTTTGCTTTATCTGGCAGTGACAAGCAATAAGAGAAAAGAGACAGTAATGTACATTAATGTAATGTACATTAGTTGACTGAACGACCAGGCCCCACCGGCTTTTCCATACTGCGTGGTCCATCACAACAAAGTGTAAAATACTAGCACTGTGACTGAACTTCAGCCAAACCTGTGAACAAAACACTAGAGCCCTAGTTTTTCTAGATAAGGGCATCATCCAAATGAGGCACAGAAAGGCTGTCATGATCTTCTAACCATCATCTGTGTCTTCCTGTAAGCTTTTCTATCTGCCCTCTGCCCCTTCCTTCCCCTCCCTTTCTCCCTCCACCCCTGCCCTGTGGCTTGGCTAAGAAGAGGCTGGAGCATTGGGGTGGAGTGGGGAGGGGAGTCAGGGGGAGGCATGTACATGGGGGGAGGAGAAAGGGGGAGGTGCCCAGATCATGCAGGGCGACTCCACAGGAGTGATAAGAGCGAATAAGCTGTCAGCGTGGGCGTCGGATGGGCCTTATTGTTCATATTTAGATGGAGGAACAATGGCGGGGTGTCAGGCGCCTATAGTTCATAATCTGCTGATGCTGACCAAGTGTCAGTGTGATCCATGAGCACCGAGGCTCCTGAATCCTTAAGCAATCCCCCGTAGGAATGTCATGGGGGAGAGTACAAATGGGACAGCATCTGCCGGACTATAGATAGATAGGTATAGCAGAAGGGGAGGGAGGAGAGGGAATGGAAGGAGGGCGAGGAAAAAAGAAAGGATAGAAAAAAAAAGTAGAGACAAGAGAAGGAGGGTGAGACAACTCCGGAGAGGATAAAATAAGAGGCATGAAAGGGAATTTGCCAAAAGAAAGATGGAGCAAATTGCCCCCCCCCAAAATGAAAACTGCTAATTGTGAACAAGTGTGGAGGAAAGCACCTGTGAGGAGAGATGGATGGATGAGGGATTAAAACGAAGAGGCAGGAGGGAGAAGGGAGGGAAGGGGAGAGAAAGAGGGCGCTGATTGTGAGGAGGCCTTTAGCTGTGTGAGCTCCCACCTGCAGGTGAGACAGAGAGGAGAATGGGCGTCAGATTAGAAAGGGGCCCTGAGAGCTCCTTCCCCCACAATGAAGGCTTGATTCTGGGCAGAGAGATGCCCCCGAGGCGCCAGACGCACCCCGGAGCCGTCACAGCCTATCAGCCGCTTTTCTATCCTCGTCTTGATCGAAATGCAACCGCGCTGCCCTCGCGCCGCTTCGGCTGTGACAGATGACAATTAATGGTGATTCTTTGATGGAGATTTTGAACAGATCTTATCAAGCTTGAGCGTCTGTGTTTGTGTTTTGTGACAGCACTTTGAAGAATTGTAAAGAGGCACGCAAAGCTGCACGCACACACGCGCGCACTGGTGTCACGTGTTTTTGCTGGCGTTCTTAAATGTGTCACAATGAAAATGGCCCCCCAGGCATTCTTCATTTACTGTCACAACTATTAGACATGGAAGGGGAGAAAAATAAGAGATGCTATCAGTAACGCATGAGCTACAGTAATTAGCCTCCTGATGCAAGTAAGAGTACGTGTTTGCCTGTGTGTGAGTGTGTTTGTGTGCGAGAGAGACGCTGTGTTAATGCACAGTACACAAATGAATACCAGTATATTCCTGCATCTGCTGAGGGCTCTCATCAACAAAAGCTGTGTAAACTGGAATCACTGTTTTTAGGCCTGAGTCGCACATTCTCTAAATTATACATCATCTCCAATGACTCATAGTCAAACTATAAGCTATGCTAATGCGTCCATTAGTTTATGAGCTGACATGAGATGTAATGGGAGCCTTGTCATGCCATGCTGATTCCTGCCAAGGCCCCAGATCTTCGCTTTCTCTCCCGCCTTGTTCCCCTTGCCACCACCTTAACGTCTCCTCACGCCTCTCCTGAGCCGATATGTGTGTGTGTGTGTGCCTGTGTGTGTTTGTGTGTGTCATTATTTAACCCGGCTTTAACATGTCAAGAAGCTGTGGGGTTTTGTTAATGCTTACTGTCATTAGTGGCTTGTTATCGTGGAAGCCGCAAGCAATCTCACTGTCTTTATATTCGTTAATAGCTATGAATAATAATGGCCTACTGATTTCTAATTTTTGTAAACGTACCACTAATAGTCGTGGTATGTTCCGAATCTTATTTTTGCTAAAGTATAATCTCAGTTGTAGTCGAAGATTTCGATTGAAGACTCTATTACTATAAATACCATGAATAAACAGTCAGTCCAGAGGGTTGATCTTTTTGGCAAAAACACTTTTTTCACTCTAATTAAATCAGATAGCTCTGACTGTATTTTGTGGTTCTTTCTTCAGTTAAGTATTAAACTCCTGTACATGAAGCTCATCACTTCCTGCTGAGGTTTGATATTGAAGCTGACCAGGAAAGGGGAGGATTATGCTCTTGGAGCTGCGTAACACAAAAATGGAATCTACTGCAGTATATTAGTGAGTGAGACTCTAACGGTTATATTGTTGTTACGATGGAATTAATGCTGTGGAAATGTACGTTATCCCAAATTTATTAAGACAACAGAGGAAGCTTCGTATGCATCAAGCGCAAATTAAAAGATATAGAAAGGCCTTGTTCTTTCAGTTGTTGAGGCAAGCCATAAAATAAATAATTAATAATTCAAAGTATTTAAAATTGCAAGCTACTCAGTTCTATTAAATGCATTTTGTTGCTTTTAGGTTTGGTCGTGACAAACTAGATTCAGCCTTGGACATGCTGCATATCGACTACTCTCTCACATAACTTTCTATTACTGGATAAAGCAAAAATGACATCAAAGTAATGTTTAAAAAATAAATAACATGGAGTACAGAAAGTGGAAAAGTGACCCTAAATTCCAACATCATGACAGGTTGCCATGATCCAGCCCCAAGTCTCACCGGATCTCGTTACCCAGCATGCCATAGGTCCTTCCGCCCGTTCCCCTTGCACTGTGTTGGTCTGAGTCTGGGCTCTGTTCAGCGTCAAGCGTCACGAGCTGACGTCCAACACAAACACACAGCAGTCAGAGTTGGGTTCAGTGGGCGACACTGCAGAGGCTTTCCCCTCTACGTTAAACGCCACTGACATCACTGAGAGCTTAGCCAGTCCTTCACCACGCTCCCAAAGGCTGAGACTCGCCCTCTGTAATCAGCGGGTAACACAGACATGCACATACACAGAAAAATGAACTGGCACTCATTCATTTAGTTGAAACAGGACAACGCAGACACTCAGTGACAGGAGACACGCATGGGTGCAACCACACACACATACAGTATGCACACAAGACTAAGGGTTTAGTCTACCAGCATTTGTGATCACTAAACTTCAGGCCAAAATCAGTTCATTTAAATGCAATTGTTGAGGTTACTCAGAGAGGTAAAGAACTTTTGTCAGTGTACAACCCTGATTCCAAAATATTTGGGACGCTGTGTAAAATATAATAATAAAAACCCAATCCAATGATTTGGAAACAAACTCTGTTCACCGACAGCAGTTTTACAAAGTGTTCCCGAACCCATGTAGTAATCTCCTTTATACAATCATTCATACAACTTTGACAAAGTCTCCATCCTTGCTTGTGATTGACTGAGTCTTTCCAGGATGAACCTTTCATACCCAATCATGATACTATCACCTGTTACCAATCAACCTGTTTACCTGTGGAATGATCCAACTTTCACAGTCTTTTGTTGCTCCTGTCCAAACTTGCTTGAAACGCATCAATAAAGCTGATGAAGTCAAACATTAAATATATTGTCTTTGTACTGTTTTCAATTGAGTATATGTCAGAAAGGATTAGCAAATTATCACATTCTGTTTTATTTATGTTTTCAACAGGATCCAAACTTTTTTGGAATCTGTGTTGTACGTTGAGGAAAACAGAGAAAACCAGAAAGTCCTAAACAGAGAAAACAATCATAGTAGTTGTGTTGCACAATCCACAAATCACCAAACGTCCATCTTTTTTGTGAGGACATGTGAGTCATTTCCACTGCACTGCACACTCACCTGTGTGGAAATTCACTGACAACAAAACTTTAAACAACTTTTACAGGCAACACTTGTATGCAGACGCGTGTAGAGCTGATATACAGCCGATATCAGCGTAACCTCACTTAAACTGTACTGCATTTATCCCAGAAGAATGAATAAAACAAGAACATCTACTCAGTGTGCACAAAGGCAGTCATTGTACTCCGAGGATTCAATTCTGTGCCCCAAGTTAGAATAGAAAACAAGAGGCTATGGCTCATCTCTGACACTTAATACCATCTTGCATTGCATGATCAAAGGAGTCTGTCCTCTGAAAGCAAGCGGACAAAAGAGCAACCATATGACACCTATGTCCTGTACTGTATTCCACGTTGCAGACATGTGACATTATGTACATCAGTAATAAGATTATGATTTAGCTTGTTATAACTGATGAGGCTGAGCCAAATATATTTTCCTCACATGACCAGCAGCAAATTGCGATATGTGTTCCTTTATGAGGCCTATGCAGACTTCCTTCCTCTGAACTGTACACACACCGGGTCCCTTGGGTGTTTAATGGCAACAGATCTGAAATGTTACCCCACTTCACAGAGGAGCCTCTTGCCTCAGCAGAGGTGTGGCAGCTGCCTGTAGTGGTGGCCTCAGACATCACTGCAGGCGAGTCGGGTGGCGGCGGCCCTGGAGAGCACCTAGTGGAAAAACAGTGAGCACAGCAGCGACAGTGCAGCTATAGTACAACTACAGTACATCCACAGAACTGTACGTGGCAGTCTGGGAGTTAACTAACTGCCTCAGGGTCAACTTAAGGGCTTTGAGTGCAGGCCGACTCATCGTTTGCATCAGACTACATTTCTCCTCTCGTAGGCAGGTCACAACTGGCCACTACCGGTCGGCATTTGGGGACCCGGCAATATTTGCATCAGACCACAAATCCCTGGTTCCAACGCACCTTTTCTCTTCTTTCTCTGCCACAGCAGCAGCAGATGTCACAGTTTGCCGACTCTCCGGAGGAGGCACATTACAACAACAAGTTGGTGAGAAAATAAATACTGAGAAGACATTTTCATTACTCTTTGTGAGGTCCCAGGTTACTCAGTTTTCCATGGCTTTGTCTTTTTTAAATCTACTATGAGAATCAGTGGATGAATTTTTAAACATATGTCATATGTATCCACAAGAATAGAATTTCTTTAATACAAGGAGCTTGTTACATTTTTTTAATGGATGTCTTAATCAGTAAGTCAATTTCAAACCAGTCACTTAGCTTTTCTGTTGATGACGCTTGTTTCTGTAGGCGATGCTCTTCCTTTTATAAATCAAAAGACTCTATTCCTGAGAAGGAAAAAAAAACCATGCATGCCAGGTGTTTAGAATAACAAATGTACATGCTTTCACGAATCATTCTGCTATAATTAAGCAGCAAAATGGACAATCATTTACATAAAAATGTTGCAGCTTATTACTAACAGGTGAAACCGCGGTAGAATAATTGAATAAGGAGTTAAGATGAGCGACGACTCCAACGAGGAAATGATTCTGCAGTCGAATCATCCCGAACCAACACATCAACATTTTGACTAAATGATGTTCCTCTTCACACAACTCTCTTGCCAATTTAAAGGGAGAGCAGCTCGTGTCAGCTCTGGATGTGCACTATTGAAATGTTCATGTGATAGAGGGTAATAGTAGAGAACATGTTTTATTACTTAATTGAGTGGAGTTCCAGCAGGCCTTGTAAATGAGGAGTGACAGTAGGCGTTATCGCAGAGCGCCCTGGGTAATTATGTTCAGCTAAGTCTGGCTCGGAGGAGGTGAGACTCTCGCAGTGGTTATAAACAGCAGAGTTAGGCGCGCACACATGCACAGAAGCTGTTATTTCCAAGGCAAAGAGCTCAGTATGTGTGCGGTGGGAAGAATGTCATTTATTGCACTGAATGTTTTATCAATTTAAGCTTCCATCTCAAGGCTGCCACTCGCTCAAACAGGTTTGCACGCCACAATTAGCACATGTAACGACTTTGCAATCAAAAACAAAAACAAGCGTGTTTGAAGCACTCGGTCCTGGTGAGAGGTGTAATCAAGTTCAGGGCAATTACACAGGTTTGTTGTTCTCTACAGCCATGTTATGTACCTGTGGGATGCTGATTGACTCAACAATCTAATTAGGTTTCGTTATGTAGGCTCCACAACATGTTACAATTGGCATCAGGGCCCGTGTATGGTACACAGGGCAACAAGGTCATATTCTTTAAGCATCACGCACGAGTGGCCACCCTCAACATCACCGCGTCTTGTCGTTCTCTAACCTGAGACCTTTGAATAACCGTATGATACAAGAAGTGAAAGAAATGCTGCTGTAAGATTGGCTCACATTTTGATGATGATGATGATGCTACATCACTCTTACAGCAAATTATCTTGATTTTGTAAAGCATAATTTAATATTTCTTTATTATATAAAAAAGCTTTATTTATGACTTGCCAGCTAATGTAACACAGTGTTTCCTCTAACTACATTTGCTGTTTAATAGAATATACTATGGAAAAAAAGAAAAATATGCTACTAACAACAACAACAACAATAACAATAATAATAATAATAATAATAAGTTCCAAACAATTATTTTTTTGATTAGTTGATTTAGTGTTTATAAAACTGTTGGAAAATAGCAACAAATGGCTTCAATATATGATCACATATGACAAAGGAAAGCATCAAATCTTTTATATCATTAGATGTTTGAGAAGCTGAAAATTACAAATTTTCAGCATTTTTGCTGGAAAAATGAATTAAATGATTAATAGACTGTCAAAAGAGACAAATACAGCAGTGAAGTAGGAAAAAAACAAACAAAACTGTACCCACAAAAAGATTTTACAGATTATCACCTAAATGATCGTTTCAAATCACAGTCAAAAAAAAAAAAATTAAACGATCCCAGCAAAGTTCCACATCATCTGCCGTGTTGAAAATTGCCCTTCCGTGATGTGAAATATTTGACGAATAAGAAAGATAAAGACCTGGAAGACGAACAGTGTATGATGGAGAATCACAGATGTTATGGGGAGGGGAAGGCGCCGGCCGTGTGACACGTTATCTATGAAAATGGATAAAGCGAGAAGAACAGAGGATCAACACAGTGAGGGCAAAGTCTCCATAGACTAATTATTCCTGTGACAAAGTGGAAACTGTGCCACCATTGTCCCTGCTCCACCCAATCACACATGTAGCAAAAACTGAAAAAGAAAGTCTCTCTTCCCTGGTACATTTTTTTTTCTATATAACTGTAGGTGAAAGCAAAGGAGAGCCTCTGATTAAGGCAGCGTATAGTGAAGAGAATCTACGGTGTCGCCCACCTTTGGGGCCTTCCTTAAGTGGCCTTAAATAAGATAATAAGGGCGGCGGGCAGAAAAGAGAGGACTTTGTCTGCTGGCATTAGGGCGATGGCCGTGTTAGCAGTGATATCTTTGAGGGGGGATAGTGTGCCAGTAATGAGACAGGGTTGCCTTCCCTTGCCGGCCTAATTAATCCTACATTTTCATAGCGTATAATCACTGCCCACAGTGCAGCCTTCCACTGGCCAGAGAAGAGAGACGTCGGAGCAGTCTCTATCTGTTGCCCCATCTTTCTCTCTTCCTGCTCTATCTTTCCCTCTCTTCCTTCCGTCCTTGTGCAATTTATTACACTGGTATCCAGAGTGAAGTGAAACCTCCCAGTATGGACCTATCTGTCATCTCTACATTATCAGGAAAACACACTGCCTACCATATTGTGCTACAAGGGGCTCCGGCAAATTACTATTTTTATGGGACATGATAAAGGAAATGCTGCCTTATGTTCAAATATTTTACTGTCTTAGAGGAAATAGGAAGGATTGAGTGTTTTAGATTGCTGTGTGTGTGTTTTGATCATTGTCTGTGTGTGTGTGTGTGTGTGTGTGTGTGTTGGCCAGCCCTGTCACAGCTGATGGATAACGCAGTGGTCGGTCAAAATTTTTTCTTTCATTTTGTATGTTACAAGTCAAGGAAAAAAAGGAATGAAAATAACATTCCAAAATTTTTAGATTATTTTATGAATTAAGTTCTTTTTTTTGACAGATTTCAGCGCCCTCTTATATATATAATATATTTGGACATGTTATTTTTACAGTCTGGTGTCTTCAATTCGTTCAATTCAATTCATTGATATTCTGCACTATTTGAAAAGAAACCATCAATATCTAAATTGTGCTCTTGTGTCAGCTCAAAAGTCATGTTAAAAATGTACTTGTTCTTCCCTTAAGACACATACAGCATCTTTGTATATGCTCTCTTCACAGACAGTAGTATGTGACAGGGATTGTTTTTATTTCTGCAATAGCCCTTGGACTGGAAATGCATCGAGGACTGCAGTGTCTCACTGCTCGGCGGCATTGAAGCCATGTTGCAGAACGATCCCTGAGATGATAAAGAGAGGAAAGTGAAAAGTCACATCCTGTCACATCTCATGATCTCCCGGCTGAAATGTGAGGCCTGCAGGGCCTTGAGGGTGACATCCTCCATATACCAACACACCACAACGCCGTGAATGAAGGAGGTGGAGAAACGGAGGGGGTGGATAGTATAGAGGGGAGAGAGAAAGAGAGAGAGAGAGAGAGAGAGAGAGGAGAGAGGGGTGGAGCATATGGAGGAAAACAGAGTGGAGGATTTAATGGTAAATAAGCCCGTGTAGAAGCAACTGATCCTGTCCCTCCCTATCTCTCTGAAATCCTACTTCCCTCTCTCTCCCCCTCTATTTCTATCTCTCTCTCTCAATCGCTGTCGGTGTGAGACAGATACCCCAACCTCAAAGTGACAGGCCCTCAAACGACTTGGCGAGGAAACCAAGCATTAATTAAGTCATTGCCGGACTGTAATTTCCTTGAGAAGTGAAAAAATGCACGAGAAAAGGTTACTGAGACCTTTTCTGTGTCAAAATTACCATTCGTCATGAATATTAATGCACCTAATGAAGACAACCTTTGCTTCATCAAGAATGTTCTGGAGCAGGGTGCCACGCTGATAGACTCTCCCTGGCTGTTTTTCTCCTTCAGTCAGGAGGGGAAACTGGCACACACACACACACACACGCAGTAATGCACACACACACACAAACTGAGGTTTACCCATCTGAGTCACCCGCATGCATCTTTTTCTTTATGTGGAGCAACACATGCTTTCAGATGCAAGGCGCCATATTTGACCAAATGCTATTTAGTAAAGAAAGCAGTGCAGATCCTAAAGCAAGTCATATATTAAAATTGGCGATCTACTTTAAAATGCTACAATAAAAAGTAAGTATTCATAGAAAATGTATTTTTATTATTTAATGTTTTATTACGTTAGAATTATTTTATATCATCCAGTATGTGTTATTTTATTTTAGGTCAAAAATGGGTTCTAAGTTCAACCAACAGGTGACAGAGTTTATACAGCAGAGGTTACTGTTGTGTGGATCATTCATTGCAACATTTAACCTGATTCTCATGTATTACTGCTCGACATTTATACCACTGACCACTGACATGGTTTTAAAGCTATTGTTATCCATTTTTTGCCTGCAAACGTCTTAAAATGCACACATTTAGATCAGAAATCCAAATTTTTATGGGAGGGCATGCACCCAAACCCCCCCCCCCAGCAAGCTCAGATTTTGGATGTCAGTATTTCTAAAGCCCTGCGTTTGGTCCTAGTAGGACCCATTTCTTTGGTAGGAAGTACTTCCAATTATAACTGTGTACACTGATGTGTGAAGATTATTAGTAAGTAACTGGGATGCAATCTCTGGAAAAAAAATAAGTAAAAAAATCAAAGTAAATGCATGCTGATGTACATAATGTCTTCTGAGACTCTGGATGCTGCTTTGTAAAGTTTGAAGAATAACACTGATGATGTTATTGTTGTGGTGGGTCTTTGGTTTGGACCAACTAAGGCAGAAACAGAAACGGATAGGTGGTTTCAAAAAATGTCTTCAATGAAAAATGATACAGGCAAACACTCAGGTGGAGGTGACTGGAGGCAGGCTGGCTGGTGGACGGTGAAGGTGGTAGACTGGCGTGGGCTGCGGGTGGAACTCAGGAAGCTGGGAGCACGGAGGGACTTGGAGGATGGCTGGCAGTGAGGCACACACACCGGAGAACTCACTAGGAAAACACATGAGGTGAGCAACAAAAAAGGAACACAAGGCATAAACTTTTGCAAGGAGCAATCACGAGAGGAATCACAGGAAAAAAAAACAAGGCACTAGACTCTACCGCATGAGACGGAATAATCTGGCGCAGGAGTGGAGTCAGGGTTTATGTAGAAGGTGGGTTGATGACAATTGGAAGCAGGTGTGCCTCATCTGCCAGGACTCAGAGGGGGGGAGAGTCACACCAGCCACTCCTCCAGACACAGACACTGAAAAGAAAGAGGGAGGAAAAAACACAAACAACAACAAAAACAAACAAACACAAAAACCCAGACCATAACTGTTATTTAATCAAAGGCCACAAAAATCCACATACCTTCACATACTGGGATGGCAGCAAATATCCTCTAGACAGAAATCTCAAAACCAAAAAATAAGAAAAATCTTTTTATGCCATTTGAGTGAACTGACCCTTGTAAATGCAAAGAAATGTAAATGCAACTTGTTTTATGTCACTGAGTCAGGTTGTTATTTTAAACAAGAGAGAGAGCTCTGGTCCAGGTGAAATAAGAAGGTGTGGTTTTCTTTTATGTTCTCTGTCATTTCAACAGCAGGCACAATTGAACAATGACTGCAAAATGCAATTCTGTCAGGTTTTGTTGATCTTTTTAGCAAAATCAACCGTACTTACAGGGACAATATTAAAGCAGTAGCTTGTGCTGTTCTTTCTTTTAAGCCGAGGTAGTGGTGTGACTCTGCGGATGGTAGGTTGGCTGGTGCACCACTTTGATGAAGACTGAAATATCTCAGCAACTATAAAGTGGACTGCAATCATAATTTGGGTTACACTTTATAATACAGCATAGAATTAACCATGTAATTTTATTGCCTGAATCAGCCACTAATACAATTTTCACTGGTTCATACTGTTACTTAAATGTAGGTACAACAAGTCGAGTTGGCATTTTAGAGGAAAGGAGAAATAAATCATACTATTTTTGTAAGTATTTTTGTAAATATTGGGCACAGCATTGGAAAACTAAAGCGAAGTTTGGAAAAATTGTATTAATGTGTAATTAAAGAGTAAAAAGGGCAGAAAATGATATCACAGAGCACATACCTTATTCTTGGGCTTGTGTTTCAAAGACATTCATGTTCCCCAGAGGATGAAGCCTACTGATTCAGGTGATTCCCTGAAATGTTATTTTTCATCACCATGAGGTTGACATTTTTGTTTTTGAGTTGAATGTTTTTGAAAAATATTAGATGGATTGCCATGAAATTTGACACTGATATACCCTTCGTATCAAAATGTCACTTGATCACAGTTTATCAAAAAAAAAAAAAAAACCTTGCAAAACTAATCAGGCTAACACATTAAGCTAAGATGGTGAACATGGTAAACATTATACCTGCCAAAGATCGGCACAGTAAACATCATCACTTTGAGCCACAAGCTTCCACAAGCTCGGCTGTAAACTCTCACTCTTCTTGTCTCTCTTTTTGGTGCTCCCCACTTTATTGCTGGTCCTCTTCTTTTATTCCAACCTGACCAGAAGTATAAATGACATCACTTCCTGTAGACCACAGGCTTTATCCCAGAGAAAAACTACAACACACTGAGTTTTTACTGGAGCACATTCAAAAGCTCTTATATACTGGTTACCTTTATACCAGGAACATGGAGTAACAGGAGATATTTTAATATGAACCTGTCAAAGATTGCAACTTTAAAAAGATTATCCGATTCCGACTTCACCTGAAATAACCAGACAGGAAATAATGAAATTACCCTTTTAAGTGCCATTCCTACATACACACACGCTGTAATCGCCACTGCTCAGCCACCATCTTTGCCATCTCCTTACTCAACATCTCTCTCTCCCCTTGACACATACCTCTCATTAATTCAGACCTGTCACATTGACACACGCAATTAAACACACACACACACACGTGCACACACGCACACACACAGCGGTATCTCAGCAGAGGGTGACAGCTCAGTGTTGAGTGACAGCAGCTCTGTCTGTCTGCTACAGGAAGATCTTCTGCTGCCAACAGTTTTGTAAAGTAACCCTCGACTGTCACTGTGAGAGAGGGAAGGGTCATCTATTCATATGTCTGCCTCCTCAAACTGTAAATAGCTTTCAGTGATGTCTTCCCTCATCCATTATTAACTGCTTTTGAATTAATGACAGTCTTTTATTTTGCACACGTAACTCTGGTGCGGTTGTTTGGCATTGACTTATCCATCCAGTAGCAGTCCCTCGTCGTCCTCCTCTGATTAGGAATTTTGGAAATGTGTGTTTAAGGAAAGATCTTATTCTCTTACACTTGAAGACTAGATATTGTTGAGGACTTAATCCTTGTAACTTCAGCCTGACTTGTTCCGACTGAACGCCTTTCATAAAGGCTCGGAGGAATGGTGTGAACTTGTTGCTCTTAGCTTATTGCTGCCATATCAAACAAAGTGGGGACATGGAGAAGTCTAAACACGGAAACATCAAATAGAAAAACTTCTTCTATTTCACAAAATAAACACATTGCTGCCTTTTTCTACAGATGTGTTAGCCGTAGTTAAACTGTGTGTTATGATCCAGAAACATTACTAGATGGCTACAGCTCTGTATCTGCTCAGTTTGCCTTTGTCTAAGAAAAAGAGAAGTAAAGTCAAAGAGTCCTATGAAATATTTCACAACACGTAATAAAGCCCTCTAAAACTGGACCATGGTCTTGCTCATCACCCTGGAGGTTGTTGGCTGGAGCTGTCGTCAGCAAACTTGATCAAGTACCTTTTTGGGTAATCTAGAGTATTAACTAACAACAGCAGTTTGGACTAAAGACAGCCCTGATGGATCCCCATATTAATGTTTTATTCAGCAAAAAAAGGGCTCAGTTTGACTTCTCATATGTTGTGCCGATGAAAGGACATGACATCCATCTTGGAAGACCTTGGTTGCGTGCTCATGAGTCACCATGTGGAACTGGACCATAAAAACATGAGAAATCCAAGGCTCTCAAGTTGAGTATGGACCAGATGTAGCATGGCAAGAACTGTGCTGTCTTTATAGGCTAATAAGCAAAGCCAGGGGACCTACAATAGCGGTCTCCAAGCACTTCACCACTAGTGATGTAAAGATAACCCAGCAACAGTCATTGTTGCTCTCACAAGGTTTGTAAATCAACATGACAGTTGTACAGTAACATGGAGATATGGTATAACACATATTTTGATGTAATCCTTGGGGGCAATTGCGCTCTGTCGAAGTAAGTCCACTAGAAGTGCTTGTTTCTGCCACTGACAGACTCAGATTGTTATTCTAAGTATCTGACAGCATTATGGAAAGAATCCCTACAGAGATTGGATTTGGATCCAAACTAACCATCTGATTAGAATTTTATCTGTCTATTAGGCCAATGGTTGATCAAAACTTTTCCAGAATACTGATCCCTGCTCCACCGGATGTGTGACACAGACACACGCAAATGTAAACCAAATATTCAACTATTCACATCATATTTTCAGTGTCACGTTGTAATTGAGATAATGCCAGGCCAAAGACGGAAAAACCCCCAAAAACACACCACACCACTGAACAATACAGAGCACCCAGAAGTGCAAGGTACACTGCCAATTATTTTCAAATGTTTTTGGCCAGATTTGTTTCTTTAAGGATCCCTCTTCATGTTGTGACCTTGTATGTTCATTATGTGGATTTGGACTGAGTTCAAATTTTACTACAAGGACTACAGTATATACTGAGGATCTCTGGCATCCCCTAGGTGAGGAGAATAAAACTGTGATTTGTAGTCAGAAGTTCTGCCAAGGAAGCCCAGAGCTTGAGGGCTCGGAGACGAACGAGACAGACAAGAACATAGAGTAAACTGGTCCAGCAAACGTCAGAAACACAGCTTTTTTCCCCATCATTTGATCCGTTCCGCATCAGTCTAAGAGAAAAAAAATAATTGGCCGTTTAGAGGCACAAAAAGAAAAGTTTGCCTTTGTTCTGAATCTGCATAAGAGTCACCACCATACATTATCATGAATAATACATCCATATCTCCTCTATAGCCACGGGTGGTGGGGATTAGATAAAGCGCCATAAATAAGCTTCAAAGCCTGCTGTATGCCATTTTGTTACACCTCGCCATAGAGGCCTTTCCTTTAATCACAAACTTAGCCTTAGCTGGTGGGGCCCTTTTGTTGCGATTGTGCTGGTGTCGCTATTAGTGCGGGGCGGCCCCGTCTGTACACACATATTCATTTACCTAATTAACACGGAACTCACACTGGGAGTCAAATGAAAGCTACCGTAGGGGAGTCACAGAGAACAAAGCCTGGCGAGGAAGCCCACCACTGGAATCACTGGGAAATGAAAGGCAAAGACGCCTGGACGGGCCTTTGGTTAACTGTTGTGATTTATCTAAAGACACGACGCACTGACAAGTCCTGTCTTTTCCATTTGTCCGTCCATTGTCTCTCATGCTGATTATATCTTATATTAGAAAAGAATTAAATGTATTGGAGTTGATTTAGTTGATGCTAAAGTAGAATTTGCCAACATATGTAACCAAAGTTTCTCTTCTACCTGTGTAGGCTTTTAACCTTTTACAAATACATCAGGTTGTAGACATACAGTCTTGTGCTGATATTGACTTTGTTCATACAATAAGATAACATCTTCTTGTCTTGGGAACCTGCAATGACATTTGACTGTGTTGCATTTAACAGTTTGATAATGTTTTCTGTGAACTTGTACTTCACATAAAGGGAGAATGTCTCCTGGAAGTTCCGCTGAAAAGGTCAAAAGGTCACTGCCTTTACCTTAGAAGTGGTGACCTGATGGTCAAAATACCATTTCAGTATTTGTCATTTCACAAGAATGGGAAATGTTCAAAATTTTTGTGGTGTTAAAATCTAAAGGAAACAGCCACCCCTGACCTCAGGTTGAAAATATCTGTGCTGGGATTGAACAGACATTTGTACTTGATATGGGTGAAAACCTAATTACTAAATCAGGCACATTTCTTTGTAGATCCTCCTCAGACAACATGAAATCATCAGTTGAGAATGAAGTGTAACCACATCTTGTGCAATGTTAATCAGTTCTGAAGACAGAGTTTGTTATAACTCTGTTCTTCATTCAAAAAATGTATACAGCTACTTCAACTGTAGAAACACACCATAATTAACATTTAATTTTTTGTGACATTTCAAAAGTTTGCTTAAAATTTGCTTGACAGTCGGATGGAAACAGCTTCTGTCTCTATCTGCGTTAAATCTCTCTGTTCTTTGTCTTTTTCCCTCTGAGGTGCAGGACTCACCATCTTGTGTTAATTTAAAGAGTTGGATGTCTTTAAGGACTGATTATCTTTAATTAACACAGTAAGATAGATGCTCATTCTATCTGCCTCTTATCTCTGCCTTGTACTCTGTCAGGTTATTTTCACGGCTTATCACCGACTGCAATGTAACATGGGCTTCCTGATGTGTATTATGTGAAACGTTATACTGTCATATTGTTTTCCCAAAATGGATTCTAATTAAGTTTTAAGGCTTTTCTTTGCACTTCTGTCTTTCTTTTCATTTTTTTTTTAGGAAGATTTCATACACAGATGTCCTGTGACTACCAGTGGAGTCCAGAGAAGAAAGAATTAACAATATACTATATAATTCAAATATCAACACATGGAGATATTTGACAGGTGGACTTTGTTATGTGTGTCAGGAAATGAAAAGCAAAATGGTTATTTAGAAACAGCAAATCATGGAATACTATAACTGTCCTTTGAAATACTTTGATAATAAAAAACATATTTGTGCATAAGACAAGAGTATTCTGAAAAAGCCCTGATTAGGTTCATGCAAAGTATTAGAAAAGGATGAAATGTGTTTATTGTTCTTGTTGATTTTGGTGATACCAATAGAAATGATACATGATATGTTCACATATATAAATTGTGAAGTCTTTTGCATCCAATGGCAACTTAATTCTCACGTTATCTAATATCTGCTCATGGCAATTATGGCATGGTTAAGGTTGGAGAAAACTATGGTTAGGCATGGTCAGGGTTAGGCAACTGAAACACTTGGGTAAGGTTGAGGTTGGATAAAAAGGCAGGTCAGTGACAGGTCTGTAACTTAACCCATAAGAGCCCTAAACTTTTTTTGTCTCTTGACCCTAGAGTTTTACAGTAATGAAAGACTAATACAGGTACTGTCAAAAATATAATCAAACTAATATTGTTACCCAAGAAAATATAGTGAAAGTAAAGATGAGTGTGAAGGTCAGATTTTGCATTTCAGCAATGAAGTAAACATATCTATTTAAGGTCTTACCCCATCAAAACCAACAGAGCCTTCCTTTATTTCATACCATAAAAATTGAGTATTACATGATGCATAAAGAGGTGAGCACGTGTTGTTTGTGATGCACACAAAACCACGGAGATTAATCACAAGGGGTTGGATGTTGCATCAGCCGCCAATTATCACCTGAGGAGAGTCAGTTGGCCTCTGACGGTTTGCGGCTCCCCTTCTTTCTTCTCACGCCTCCCCCTAAATCAAATGCCCATCAGCCGCCAGCAAAATGGACGGGAGCCAGGAAACATATTACCACCCAAATACACAGTGACAACAAATCTGGGATTGCAGTAATAAACTCTAATCTATCAGGAAGAATGAAGGATGAAGGATGCAGCCTGGTCAGAGAGCTGCAGCACACTGAGAAAAGAGTGGAGGGACATGAGAGGAAGGAGCGATGTGTTTGAACTTCATTCATCCAGGGAAGGTCTACAGTGATTTACTGGTGGCTGCTGGGTAGTTTCATGGGAGCAGCTGGGGGCTTCAGTGGCTCATTCAGAAGTACTATCAAAGAAAGGTTTTCCAAGCTGATGTGGGAATTTGAACCGGATCGCAACAGAGAATGGTTGTAAAGGTAAAGGAAGCGATGGTGTCTGTGGAAGGACAGTTCAGACACAGACACAGTGACAGACAGACAGACAATGGAGGGCATTTCATGAATGATTTCAGTGAGCGCACATTCGCCTCTCATCAGCGGGCCTGACCTCCTCTGACTTGGATGATCCTTGTTGTCATGGAGACTGGCAAAACAAGTGTGACACTTCCCTGCCCCCCCCCGTCCCACCGTCCCACCCCCCGTATCTGAGTGATGAAAATGAATGTGGCCCCAGGATCAACACGCAGCCATATTGGCAAAAAATCAATACTTCTTCCCTCTGTCTTGCATCGGTCCAGTAAGCTGTAACATATCAATCCATACGTGCGCAGCCGTCTACACTAATCCTCCCTGTTTGTGTGAGTATGTGTGTGCGCGCGAGGGAAGAGAAAAATGTTGCATTGAACAAAAGCTGCCTGGCGCGTTTGAACTGCTCCATTAAAACAATCTTTGTTTTTGATACAGAGAGGGAGAAAAAGAGCAAGCTGACTGAACACAGGCTGGATGTCAGTCTAAGATGGAGGGTTTTCTGTTGTTTTGTTTGGCTTTTCTTTAAATTCTGTTTCTCATTACTGTGCCGAGCCTCAAGCAGTGAGGGGAAAAAAAAAACAAACCCCGAACCAGAGCAACTGTGCCTGAGCCCAGGGGCCCCGAGGAGCCATGGGGGGTCCCTACTTTGATGGAGGCCTGAGCATCATTAGAACAGATAGCATGATGGGGTCAGAAACACACTACTACCACTGCACCGCTTCTGCAAACTCCTAGCAGCGCTCTCACTGACAAACACAGACAGCAAAATGTGTTTCCATCCAGCTATTTCTGTGTGAGTTACGATGGATCAAAACAGGAAAAATATCACAGAAATATTTTCAAACTTGCTTATGGCGGAAATAAAGAAAATGCGAAGCTTTGGAAATGCCTTCATATATGCTGGCAGCAGAATGGTCGAGTTGGTTTGGTTTAGATATATAGATAGATAGAACACAAAGTTGAAACAAAACCAAAAGAAAGCAAAAGAGCAGGACTTTAGAATATATGGTGATGGGTTACCAGAAAGCAGAAATTAATTATGTAACCCATTGCAGTTCTCTCCAAAAGTTCACTCTTCATGAAAAAATTAATGTGCGCTAGCGCTTCCTTTATGGCCATAATAAAAATTATACTGTTGTACTTAAATTTTTTAATAAAGTGACTGAGAACATTTAGGGAGACTGGCATATGTTAATAAGACTGAGAGGAGCAAGCTGTCTAAACAGCATTGGGGAGGAACAATCCTGCTCTAAACCATCCTTGGTCCTCAAAGGTCAACCATATTTTTATAATAGCGGCCCTATGGCCAAATCTAAATCTGTCCTCAGAATATGGAGGACGCCCAGTGAGAAGGTGGGGGAGATAAAGTCTAATTCCTGCGCGAGGCATAGTTACGACACTGTCTTTATAGGTGAGCAGGACAGAGAGATGGGACTTGTGGTACACCTCATGTTTTATAGGCTGGCTTTAACTAAATTTCTGTCAAGTGAGGACGTGCGGAAGCAGTAGTGTTTGCTCGCCTCTGTCTTAGTACGTGTAGATACTGTATGTGAGGACTTGACCGATACATGGAACAGCAGCCCCCACAGCTACAAGGCAACAGTTCTGGGATAATGGTAAATGCTATATTACTACTACAGCAAAGTCTTTGCATTTAGCTAAAATACTAAGCTGTTGCAGCAATAGCACAGGTGAAGAAAAGACAAAAAGTCAGCAAAATGACTTGTGATGACTGTAATTTCAAATTTCCCCACTGAGGGACAAATAAAGGTTTATCTTATCTTATCTTAATACAATATTTACATAAGGTTTATATTAGCTACCATAGGTTACTGGTCATTATAGATCAGAAGTAAGACTGGAGCAGAAACCCCTGCAGGTGCATTGCATTGAGCAATGGTGTCATTTTAAAGTATGAATTCAACTTTTTTCCACACTTCATGATAAAGATTGTTTTATTTCTTTTCTCAAAATTTAGTCTTTTAGCATTTAGCTGCTACAAATCATACAATTAAAAAAATTTTTTTAAACTATTTGATCCTTTCAGGAACAGGTCCTGAACCTTGAGGACATACTGTCTCAGGTAGGGACTTGTCAGTCCACCTCAGTTCTATGTCACACAACTTGTTGCTACATTTCTCAGGTCTATCTTTGGAGGAATACAACTTTAAATTGAAGCCTGCAGTACAGTCCCCCAGATCAGTCTAAACACTACTGAGACATGAAAGAAATACATACACTGCATTTAGTTCTTAAATGGATACTACCGTTAAGAATACTTGAAAAGTACTACTAAGCCTGTGAAAACTACTGTATAATGACTTGAGATTTTAGCAGAGAGTCTCCATTATAAGATGGAGGTGTGGGGTTAGACAGAAGTGGGCATTTAGCAGGCAGAGAGGGTCTGATGAAAACACTATTGAGTTGCATTATGGAAATTGCTTAAGCTTGACTCATCCTGGAGGCTAAAAGTCAGGATATCTCGGCCTCTAATGCTTCGACCATTGTTTTTAAATCTGTTCCTTGTCCCCAACTTTATGGAAATGCAATAAATTACTGGAGTCTCTTTTTCTACCTGAGGTCAAGTTGTAGTCTAAAGTAATAACACCCATTATTAGTTATTTTTTAGCAAACTCTTTGTGACACCAGATAACATAAATTTACACACAAGACTGGGATTTAATGCAGTGGGCAACAATGTAGGTTAACTGTGCATTTTTTCCTTGGTCAGGATAAAAGGAACAGAACAACAGCTGGGAAAGTAAATCTAATTCCTCACAGTAGTGAATATTATTACTGTTTGAGGCTTTGACAAGACAGCACATCAGCAAAACTGTTTCACTACTTTTCTCATGTAATCATCTACCAATCAGCAAAAATGTGATCATTCAAACTATGACAAATATGTGACACAAGAGGTGGTTCACAGTTGGCTGGTTGGTACCTTAGTTTTAGCCACTTATCTGTCAATATTCCCAGCATGTGTGTGTGTGTGTGTGTGTGCATGTGTGTGTGTTTATGTGAGAATGTATGTTGGGTGTTGATGTCGGAGCTGTGGGGATCTCTGATGGGTTGTCTGTGTGTGTGTATGCGTTGTGTGTGTGTGTGTTCCCTGGTGGTGATGAGACCCTGTCTCTGACACGATGCTGCTCTGTTAAGGTCAAGCCCTACAGAATGTCAGGGATGATGACATGCACTGAAAGGTTTCATCTAATCCCTCCATTTCCCCTCTTCCCCTCCGTCCCTCCGATCTGTCTCCCCCACCTCCGTCTCCAGCCGGCTCACTCACGAGACAAGACAGACATATACCGGCCTTCACCTAGAGTCTGCATCAAGACTCTTTGTGGGTGTGTGTGTGTGTGTGTGTAAATAGCATCAAGTCATGCCATCCCACTAGTAAGGCCAATTCAGAAATGCCTGAGGCCACTGTCTCTGTGTCTGTGTGGTTGGCCTGGTCTTTACAACCCACTGTCAAACATCTTTGCTTCAGTCTGCGATGGCTGCACATTTACTCATACTTAGGTTATACTTTGTTGCTTTAATATAGTGGGACCTCCAGTGAATGCAACAGTAGGATAAGCAGCAATCATGAAGATTCCCAGCATGCATTCATTATATGATGATGTGCAAGAGATCTTTATTTCACCATTCTAAAGATTACAACACTTTTGAAAACAGTTTTGAAATAATCTCAGAAATTTAAGTCCTGATATTGACTTTTATTCTCATATGAATCAACATAATCTATTTATGTCGAAATCTGATTAACCTTTGCGTTTTTGCATTTAAGGCATTTAGCAGAAAGAGCTTTAAGTTCTATTTCAGCTGAATAATGGACTTAAGTACAGTCCTTGTGCAAAGTGCAAGAGTAAGAGCTCTTCATCAAGGCTTTGGGGAATCCTGTGTGTTTTCAATCATTCCCACATCTGATCCCCTCCCAAGTTTAATTCCTCTTCTTTTCACCTTTACAAAGCGTGCCTCCTGACAGTCTTTGGTTGCATGTGAAAGCAAATCTAATTCTGTTATTTCTAAATAGCGTCAAATGAATTCAATTAAGCTGCCATGAAAAAGAATGTTATTTACACCGTATGAGATTACCTGGACTTAATTTCCTGGGGTTTTAAATAATTGACAAACAGCATGTGCGTACTTAACTAAGCCTCATATTATGCGCACAGTTGAACATGTCATCAGTTAATCTTAATGCTTTTTACTCCTACATTTTCCATCATTTTTCCCTCTTTCCCTCGCTCGGCTGCTCCATAGTTAACACTTATTAAATTAGCAGTCATCCAGTGATCAAACAACAACCCTTTTCCATCTAGCCGACTGAAAGACGGCAGAGGTCTCGTCAGCATCTGGTGAGACGCCTAGTTTGGTACAGATGAGCACAGAAGCCCTGCTAATTATGATATTACAATTCCAGTAAACTGCTTTGTGAAGGCACTACAGTTTGGATTTGTTTTTAACCCTGGTAAGCAAAGAAACAATGCCGGATTCAAGATGCCAGGCTTCCTTTGCACCTTCTCAAACTGTCATTTATCCTCTCACCTCTGTGGATTGGGTCTGGATCAGTGGAGGAATGGCAGAGATGGAGAGAGCAGAGGGAAGGGGGGGGGGGGGGCGGAATGAAGGATTATATAAAGAAGAAGCAGCCCTTGACGGTAACTGGTTGAGATTAGCGCCTTAGGGGTACAGCAGTGGCTGTGATTTTGATACTGCGCCCCCAGCTAAACGCTGAAGGCCGCCTTGCCTAGAGGAGTCTGCCTTCACCCACAGGCAGTCAAAGATTGTTTTCTTACCAGCATCTCCTCCTCCTCCTCCTCCTCCTGCTCCTCCACCCCACAGACACCTGTCATCTCCAATGTCAAAACTCACAGAAAGGAAAAGACAACGCAAAGAATAAACAAAAGAAACATGCTTTTTTAAAGGCACCCTCTGCATACAGATCTGTGAGGGTGAGGCCCGGGCTTCACCTGCAGCAGCCTGAGCCAAACACATTCAAAGTCATGACAAACGGGGCTCTGCTGGCTATTTAGGATGAAGTCTAAATACTAAAGCAGCCATATTATTCTTGCACGGTTATGAGCTGGGGTTATCAATTCATTCAGCCCCAACAGTAACATATTTTTCATGTCTGATTTCTGATTGAAAACACATTTGACTCTGAATGTGTTATGTTTTTAATGAAAAACAAATATTATATCAAACAACATCTTTATGTGAATGAAATAGTGCAGAAAAGTAATTCATGCTTAAGCAAGGCTGTTATTTCAAATCTCGATTGATGACAACATTCCTGCATCTTTTGAGAAGATCGCCACACTCACAACAAAACACTAAGGTGCAAGACTGCAATATAATCAAATATGGAGAAAATAAGGCTCTGCTAATTTAGACCCAATGCAAGTATTTAATGAAAATGATAAAGGATAAAGCTTTTTGCCCTGATGATAGTGTTGTGACTGGACCTAATAAGTGTGCAGAGCCTATTTTCCCCATACCTAGCAATATGCATTTAAAATGATTACTAATCAGAACTATCAAACCAAAATTTCTGTGGACAAAGTGAGGAAATGATCTGCGGTTTACAATATATTATTATTTTTAATGGTTTTATGTTCAGTCATCATCAGTTAAGAAAGAACACTGGAGATGCTCCAATAGCCTAATAATCAGACTTCTTTGAATTTTTTCCTCCTCAAACTTGATAAAAACAACAAGATCTAATTTGAACTCACGCTGGCTTAGAGAAATGATTTTTTATCAAATCGTGTATGAACGACCTTTGTTCAAGGAAACACAGCTACCTGAGGAGCAAGAAACAGAAAACCCGTCCTGGTGTGAAGTGGCCCTTGTCGTCCATGTAGTTAAGCAGAAGCATGAGATGACGTGACACTGGCAGCCCTGCCAGGCGGTGCTGTTGCAGCCAATGGGGGGCAGAGGACACAACGGAGAGTAATGGCTGCTACATGCCATCAGCCTCACAGCGATAAAAACACACCGGCACGTTTCATCTGCTCTGTTTTTCTCTATTTTAATTCCTTCTGTTTGTTTGTTTGTTTGCCGACCTTGCCGTGTCAGCTGACCTTCCTCCATCCAGGACCCTGAAGAGAGGGGAAAGAAAAAAAAAAAAAACCTCAACAACAATGAGCAGGACGCTGACATTTCTGCACAGAGAAAGAACAAACAGCACATACAGAATGCCCCCCACTCCCCTCAGACAAATTTACTCAAAAATATGTGTGTGTCTTGAATGTCCGAGGCTGTCCGGCTTGCAGCCACCATTGCCAAGGAAGTGTCATGGTGTCGTGACAACTTCAGCGACTGCGGTGCGATGGGTGACCCTCGGCCGGCGAAGGGGGGTGTTGAATCCTCCACCCACCCTGGATCCTGACAGATGTCATATACCTCCTCCATGGGCACCTTCTGTTTCCTGTTCACCTTTCTCCATCCTGCAGCGTTAGGGCTCCTGTCTCCACCTCGTCAAAGCGCACACACATGCACACACATGCGCGCAGAGGGAGAGAGATAGACAGAGAAGGAGAGACATTAACTTGACCGATAAAGGTTGTTAAACGCTGATATTTTTTAATTGACAGTGGTGATAGAGAATTTTCGGTCCGTTATAGCACAATAAATGCAAAGACTGGGCTTTTTCCAGCTGAATTAGATTCTTGATAAAACATTTACACCATTGCATCACACTAAAGCCTGTAGTTTGATTAATAAAAGCTCAACATTGGCCTGATACATCAGTTTAATTCTCATCGTCTGTTTGCACTGACTCTATTTATGCCTTTTGTTTAAATACTGTCTGCTCAACTTAAAAGGCAAACGTGCATCCTGCGCTCTCTGGCATTCATATCGCCTTCTCAGAGGACGTTTCCTGTTATTTACCAAAGGCTTTTCTCTGAGAACAGTTGGTATTTTAGTCTTAGCACACCCCACTCAAAACCTGTTTGCACAGATTTTCCCAATCATCCTTCAGCCCATAGTTTGACAGAAACACTTCAACAAAATGAGATTCTGCCTCGTTACATTGTCTTATACTGTTACATCAAAAGTGTCACCAGCCCACTCCATGAATAACAAGTCTAACAAACCAAAAAGCCTTATGATATTAGATTTCCATAAACCTTCTGCTGGCTGCCTCCTCGTAGGGATTGTGTATCATCCACTCAAAATGCCTCGCCTAGATGGAAATGTGCAGACTAAATCTGATCATGGTGCTAGATAATGTTCACTTCTCACTCCTGAAACACAGACTTGGGTAGGAAACGGAGGGGATCCTGTGACTAACCCATCAATCACGCTGACGTTGCGCTCGAGTGATGGATATTCTAATTTCCCTTTTATATACAGGTGCACAGGATGGATGGATGACGATTAATGGACGGGCAAGGCTGTTTCCAGAAAACAAAGAAAGACGCAGCACGGCCCACGGCGTCACTTTGGAGGACGGGGAGCTACATTTCCCTATGTTTTGAAGACGATACCTCACATTTTAGACTTGATTTCCCTGTAAACACGTGAAGAGGAAGTATACATCCTGAGGTGACAAAGGTGTTGCTAACACTACAATTGTCTCCCCTCCACAGGGACCTACAACACGTCCTGCAGTCACATCTGTGACAGCCCTCGACACCCTCGCCTCACCTCATTTTCACACAACCTGTTTCTCGCATTCTGTCATTGCCATCACCTCCATAATTATTCCTTAACTTTCACCCCACCTCAGACTGCTTAGACCGTAATTTATTTAAAAACACCATCCTCCTCAGGCCAACTCTTCCAACACGCCGCGCTTATCTGTCAAACTCTTCAAAGTCAGAGTTGTGCCAAACATCCTTTTGATGAAATCTTCTGACGTATCAGCGCTGCAGGCTTGAATCGCTGAAGATGTCTCCTCGACAATCTCTCATCCTTTCTTTTCAAGCACAACTTTCTTCTCTCTGTGTTCGGCTTTTAAGCAAACACCTCTTTTCATATCGGTCCTTCCGTCGAACCGTTTGCGCCATGCTGGAGGTTAAATGGTTTTACCCCACTAATTGGACAAAGTCATCACTGATATTGAGACAAAGTGGAAAAAGAGACATATTCACCAAGTTCGTCTTCATGTTTCCACTTAAATGTATTGTTGAATGTAATTTAATTTTTTTGGGCAAAAGAGTCAGAATCATGTATGTTTTTACTGCAATAATATTTTGCATTCATGTCATGTCAATTGATTCACTGGACACTGGACACTCATTTTTGGTCTTTTTGTTGGACATCAGTTGCAAACTATTTCCCCTGCGATTTCCACTTCTTCCCTTCACAGCTGACATTGAACATAAGCATTCATAAACCATCCAGCGCTCAAGACTTTTCATAAGACTTAACAATCCAGCCTGAGATCTCTCTTCCACCTCCGTCCTTCTCCCTCTCTCTCTATCTCACTTTATCTCTCGCTCTCCATCCCTCCCTCCCTGTCCGAAGCTGTCCTCCCAGCCATCTGTCATGTGATGTTTATGGGCCCTTTTGCTTTTGTGTCCTGATGACCACTGTCACAGAGAGCTCCCCATTACCGATGTGGCCTGATGAACGATGTTACCCAGACGCATTGCTGACACCCCTGTGTCCTTGGCCGCAGAGACGCTGCCTCGCTAGCCAGCTCGGGCCAGTAAAGAATGAGGACAGGGGGACCTGGGGGAGCTGGACTGAGGACCTGTCCGTCATCCTGCCGACAGGATGCACGTACCCCCTCCCCTCTCTCCCGCCGCCGTCTTTCCTCTCCTCTTTATCCAGCCAATGGAAATATGGGGCTGGTCAGCGCAGCGATGGCGATGATGTTGTCATTAATCCTGAGGTGCTGAATAGTGCCCTTGCCTTTCACCTGAATATATATCTACATCTTAACAGACACAGTGAGGGACCCTCGCTCCCCTCCAGAGGCAATAGAAGGTGCCTAAAGGGTTAATGTGGGTAGAAAGAGATGATGGATGTTGCTGAACGTGATTTTATCTGTCAAATAGAAATGTTAGTGCTTGTTTTGATGTTTTATTCAATACATTTGTAGTGCAGCGGGCTAGAATAAAGTTTTATCATAGTGTGTTGATAGTGGTAAATATAAGCTGTGCTAATATGATTTTTTTTTTTATCATGTTGTTAAAATTGTGTCCTTGTTTGGGTTGCTCTTGAACTTGGCCGCACCTCCCAGCAAATTATCATCTGTCAAATATTGGCTGGGTTACAATGGTTTGATCTACATGGCCGGATGTTTCCTGCTACAGTAAGAACTGAATCTGTGATTTGCAGGAAAGGTGTCTAGTTTACAACCAGAATGGATTTAATAAGTCACAGATGTCTAGGTTACATTTAACCTTTGTTTTAATAGCTAACTGTAAGATGCAACCAAGACCTGAGAGACCAAACCCAGGACTCAAGACAACACAAAGGGGTCACCAGAAAAAAGGGAGATTGTTGAGCAGATGAAAAATAAGAAAAGATAACCAGAATTATGTTAAAGAAATTACTTTTTGAAAAACCATGATCCACTTACATTTTTTCCCCCAGATCTTTCAACCACATCTCATCTTCCTCAGCACATGCTTGTGTGTTAACAGTGAATTTATTTTATTTATTTTTTATATTTTTTCTCTAATCTTTGCCCGTTATTGTAAAATAATGGATAACATAATCTCCTCCGGCCTGTAAAGATTACTCTAACGAAATGTTCTCAAAAGGGACCATGAGCGTTTGGTTGAACGGCTCAGACACATGCAGGCCGTGACAGAGGTCAATAGAAGACACTGCTTCATTTTAAAGTCAAAAATGTTGGGAGCCGCTGAGCGAGATGTTCAATAACCTTTCATTTTTCAACCAAATTTAGCCTGCTTTTAACCTGCACCTCAAGATGTCTTCAGACCTGCAAATCACCCAATCAGTTCTTACTTAGTCACCACAACATATCATAAAGATCAACCTTTTTAAATTCTTATCTGGTGATTCTAAAGGAGGAAAACAAAGAAAAGATAATTCTCTCACAATAGCGTAACATAATGTGAACAATCTGCTGGACAAAATAAAAATCTTATTTAATCAGTGAGGCCTTCTCTCTTCTTGTGTCAGCCTCCCTCCCTCCCTCTGTCTCTTTCCGACTCTCTATAAACGTCTTTACTGGCCGGTGAAGCCACTGATGAATTCTTAAGCAGATCACACTGATAATTGCATTTCATAACTGTCAGCTGTGCGAAGGCTGCCAGTGTGCCCATGAGCTATTTGTGTCTCGGTATGTCCTCCACACACCTTCCTCCCCCCCTACTCTGTCCAACCTCCCCCAATCACCAGGGATGTGCTTACTGTCTCCGGCCTCGAATTACTCAATCAGGAGGACACATTTATGGATGACACCTTTATTACAATTAATCAGGGGAACTTGATTAAGAAAGTTATTCCTCCCCTTCATTGAGACTTACACAAGTGGTTCTGCTGCATATTGTAATTTATGTCCCACTGAGCTCCCGCGCTGCTGATAGACAGAAAAGCCGACAGATTGCCAGCCATACTGAGACACATGTGGACGTGTGTGTGTGTCTGAGGATGTGTGTGTGTGTGTATGTGTGCAGCCCCCCGCACACATCTACATATCCAGAAACACATGCACAGCCACAAACAAACACATTCCCCTATCATTCTGTCATGCACAACTCAGGTTTCGCAAAGAGTTTAATAAATGACTTTAATTGGCTGTAGAGATGTGCTCGCTAAAGGAGGCTTGAATATTCCATTTCCCTTTCTTCTTGTCTCTTTCTTTCACTCTCCCTCTCTTTAACACACATACACTCACACGCTCCTGAATGAAGCCATCTCTTTACCTTTACTCACAGTTCCTGGGTCTGCTGTGGCTAATTAGTCGAGTGGGGTTTTAGGTTTGGTAATTAGGCGGAGGTAGGAGTGACGGGGGCTCGGGGAGTTGGGGAGTTGAGGGGGTCTGACTGACTTGCAGAGAAAGAAACTGGACTGTCTGGATCCTGGCAGCACCAAGCAACCAGCCAGTGTCCCTTAGGCGCCTGGAGGTAGACTACCATCCCACACTATGAGGGTGATGTCTTTGTTATGTGCCACATGTTCCGGCAAGGGAGAGCTGTGGAAAAAGAGGGTTTAGTGAGAGAAAAAGAGAGAGAGAGAGCCCTTCTGAGAATTTTACTACCCTAATATGTGAAAGTGCAATGATGAAAACCACCTCTGTGCTGTGCTCACGATTGAAAAGCTACAAAAAGACCCTTTTCCTCCTTTTTTAAAATCACTAATATAAAGTTAAAAAAAGGAAAAGACATTTTCATTTTAAAGAGAGAGTATTTAACCTTTGCTGAGCAGCAGCCACTGTGGCCACAAGTGACAATTACGTCCTGATAGTAACTGCTACAACACAGTGAAACACGACCACAAATAGACTAACAAAGCCATGTGAGTAATACAGCAATACCTATCTTTAGTTTGCTACCATTATCCAACATTAGTCACCATAAGCTGCTGGTCATACCAGGCCGAGTAAGGCAGGTGTGTTGAAATGAACAAGGACGTGCTTTAATTCTTACGAGTGCATTTGCAAGAGGAAGAGTGTGTTATTTCTTCTTTTAAATGTTACACAGTCTCACTTTCAGGTACAGTTCCACCAATATCAGCAAACTCAATTCAAGCCATCCATTTTGTGGCCTTTCGGAAGAGATTTATTGGTAATTATAAAGTTACATTAACTATAAAATAACCCTTTGCATGGGAATAAAAATCATATTCACCAATGAAAAAAAGAAAAACTTCCACCATTTTTCTATTCTATGCAATCCATTTGAAAATACTTGTTATAATCTGCACTCTGCATTTAAATCATACACATTTACATCAGGTGAAAAAGGGTAAACTTAGTTTGCTTCCATATACATAACTATCTGAATTTAACTGGTGTGTTAATGGCCCTTTCTGAGGAGAAGTACTTGAGTAACCCTCGACTGAAATAAGAGACACTTAGCATAATTCCACGAATGAAGAAATGTTTCCGAAGTTTTGCCATCACACAAAAGTCTGTCAATGCTTCTGAAGACCTCCTCTATCTTTAATGTCTTGTTTACGCTCCACAGTTCCAGGTTGCTTCAATACGTTGCCAGTTAGCAGCCTCCGACTGCAACACAATCCAATTAAATAAAGAGTGTTGTCTCTCCAGGTTCCTGTGTTCTCTAATTGGGGCTGTGACTGCTCACTAATCAGCGGAGGTACAGGTAGGCCCTGGAGGACGCCGAGACGAGGCCTCTCCTGGTAATTGAAGAGATGCTAAACCTGGCCTCCTCCTCCTCGCTGTGCAACATGGATGCATACGGTACTCATGCATGCTAAATTCATCTAAACATCCATGTGCATCATCATGTCTCTGGCTGGCATGTACAAGCTTGCTTTTGAATCATAACGCCTGACCAGATAAACTAAATGCATTTATCATTGTCTCTTTTAATCGTTAATTATGATATTAATTAAATTCAAATCAAGTCACTTGAATTTGAAATCTCTATGTGTTTAACTGGCACAAGAGGTTAAAGGTCATGGATATGTGTGTATGGCAAGATGTACCACACCTCAACCTGAGTGAGTCATAATTTTAGATTGTAAATTTTAATAAATAAAGACAAGTAAAGATGCAACCTACCACATTACACAGGGATACACCCACTGCTGTGTCTGTGTCTCTCTAATGATATACAATAGTGACAATACATTATATCAACAAAATCAGTGCAAGACTTTTTAACAGTTTAGTGGATATAAGAAGGCTTGAAAGATTTGGAGGAAAACTAAGAGAAAGAGTAATAAAATATATTGAAAAGTGACAAAATTAAAGTGCAGAGTTAGTTTTCTAAATTAATAATTTTATTGTTGTGTTTATGTAATAATTTAAAAAGTGACACTTTAATGTTTTCACAGTCATCCTCATCACAATAGTTCCTATTTGACTAACTACCCCTTATTAAAACGCACTGTGTATGCGAAAGATATTAAAGGACTTAAAATGTTGGTAATCACTGTAACTAAATCTGAAAGTATCCACCGTCTGTGCCAGAGACCATCAGTTTTGTTCTCACTTCCTACACTATGGATTCAAAACGGCCTTGGCCTGGTGTGTTTCTGATTTCCTGCACCGTCTGGTGAAGGTAGCAGCTTTGCATGCTGGGGTCACACCTGTAACGTATTTCACACTGGGTTATATTTTGAGTGGCCACCTGGATGAGGAAATAACATGTTCACAGTGCATGAACACTACAGCCCTCCCTGCCAGGTAGGAACAGGTGTTTGTTTTATACTACATACAGTACATTAATACGACATGGACGGCTTCAACGTGCAGTATCTCATTTCTGCTTCCTGCTTTTATAAAAAGGGATTACTTGAATGTTCAATCTTGTGAGATCTTGGACATTTTCCACCTTTTAAAGTTGTAATAAACATGTATTTTTTTTTAAGTTTAATCTTTGTGTTTTAAGTAGAAATAATCTGCCATGTGACTAAACTTCCTAACACATGTTGCGCTGCTTTGTTCCTTGTTCCCAAAACTAAATTAAACACAAAAAATGGAAATGAAAAAAAAAATGTCAAAGGGCATTCTACAATACATTCACTATAAGTGATTTTTTTTCTTGCAGTAGGGAAAAGTAATGGCATTTTCTAGTCCAACTCCTGGTTAGCCGGACTAATTTTTTTTTATTATGTGCAGCTTCTGGGCATGTGAATGAAAAGACTGATTGTGTGAATGCCGTTTCTGTCAGCCACAAACAGGCCATGAAATACCAAGCACACCTGGAGCAGCACTCACTTTTGACAAACACACACCAATGTAAGCCCCTATTAGAAAAACAATGAAGTCTATCATAAAACATTTATGGTAGATAAAGTGCGTGAGCATGCTAAAAGCAGGCACATCATGGCAACAGGTCTAAAATCATTTCAGATGTGGACCAGAGGGTGGGCACACAAGATCAAGAAATACTGAAAAATATTTTCTGGGTGAAATTACAGAGGCTGCGGTTTCAGATTTTTAATCAGAATATTTGTGCAATATTATTATTAATGCATAGTTGTTAGTTGATTTTCAGATTTTTTTCATACTAAATTCTGTCTTGCAAATGAGGGACTGTTGAATCCTCATATAAATAATTAAAAAAGAAACCTGTATTGCACATAGTTTCCAAAACCATGATAACACGAAATAAAGTTGCTCATCATGTTTATTCATTAAAGCAGTGTATAGCTTTACTTATAGTGCTTATCAATCATCTTACAAAAATAAAGAACATAATCTGTTTTCTAAATTATTAAAGCTCTACAATTTTCCATTCTTTAGCAATCATTTGAGTTCAAGTATGATTTTTTTTCTGTGCAATAACAATCAGTAAATCACAGCTTACTATTGTCAACAGAGGCTGGTGCCACATCCACCACCACCTTGCCCAGGTTTTTCCCAGCATACATGTAGTCCACAGCCCGGAAGACTGACTCCAAACCCACGAACCTCCCCCCCTCTGCCAAATCCCCACCATCCACCTCACACACTAGCTTCCCCTTGGCAAACATCTGTATCATGCTACCCAGAGCCTCCCTGTAGTCGCTGAGGAAATGGGGCAGGAAGAATCCCCGCATGCTGGCCGACTTCTGGAGCAGTTTGACTGGTAGTGTTCCCCCTCTGAAGGGCGGGATCCCTGATGCGGTCTGGTACCCCGAGATGAAGCCAATCACGATCAGCCGGCCCTTATTGGCCAAACTGTTCACTGCGAGTTCTAAGACGCTGCCTCCGACCGACTCGTACACCACGTCTATGCCTTGTGGGTACTCTTTCCTCAGCACCTTCGCCAGGTCTTCAGTGGTGT
Organism: Holacanthus passer; assembly: GCA_025331565.1. Classification (NCBI taxonomy): domain Eukaryota; kingdom Metazoa; phylum Chordata; class Actinopteri; family Pomacanthidae; genus Holacanthus; species Holacanthus passer. The sequence goes on from JAFREQ010000103.1 coordinate 212,650, forward strand.
AGTTGATAGGCCTGTCGCAGCCAATGGATTTAAGGAAGCCGGCTTTCTCGTTGGACGAGCAGGTCCCAATCACGTGACAACCGGCCTGTTTGGCAAACTGCACGGCAAACTGTCCCGTTCCACCTGCAGCCGCCGTGACCAGGACCGTCTCACCTTTGGCCAGGTCGCCCAGACGTTTCAAGGCGATGTAGGCTGTGGCACCGCTGACCAGCAGGGTGAGGAACTCTGGCTTCACCGCCGGGACAGGCACACTCTCCTTGGCTGGCACCACCGTGTACTCGGCAAACGCACCGCTGCCGAAGTAGGCCACCTTGTCCCCGACGGTGTAACGGGAGCTGGCGCTAAGGCCAAGGCCGACAACCTCACCGATACCCTCGAAACCGGCATCGAAGGGGGGCTTCACCGAGGGGTCGTAACGGCCTGCCGAGTAATTAATATCAGAGGCGTTGATTCCCACAAACCTGAAATACAAACACGGAAAAACAATAATTGTGGATTAAAGGTGAGAAAATAACAGTTATATCATGAAGCTGTGAACAAAATGAACACATTCACAATCGTGCACAGAAGCGTTTACGTGGTCATTATTGTGAGCACAGATTTCACTGAATTCCTGTCTGAAGGTCAAGACTTCAGCTTCCTTCTCTAGACATGTCTGCACGGGGCACAAACACTCTGGTTTGTTTTGGCAATGATTCCTTTTTCCCTGGAAGAGAACAGTGTAGCACTGACAGGGAAAGGTTTGTATCACAAAACACATTGCATGATGTCATGATTCATTGTCTTCAGAGACACCCATAACAAACCGCACTTTTAAAATCTTAGTTGCTTCTTGCCTCGACACGAAGACGGCCGTTTTCATCTTACTTTGGTAAGATGTTGGAAACAAATATGTGAAAGGGGAATGTATAAATAAATCATTTACTGTCTTTTAGAGCGGCACGCATGCTGTGCCTCATTACTGTGCATGTCACACGTGTACTTTGAGCTGGGAGATAATTCTTCTGTGGTTTATAGATGGGTCACAATGACATAGCAGAACATCTTGATTTGACTACGTTACATCTGTGAATCACTTTTGTACATAACTAAAAACACCGAGGCATCTGAGTTTAAACATCATAAAATAAGCTTAACACCTTTAAAAAAAATCCAAAAAAAACAACAATTTTGGAATCAAACAATCATCTTGCTAAGATGATGTTCAGCAAATTTAAATCCACATTATAATTTAATATACATGATAGGTGCCATTCATATACGTGATAACAAATACAGATTGAGGTTCAAAGGCCAGTTTTTTCATTTACAGCAAAACTAACAATAAAATGAATATTATTCGTCTGGAGTGCATTCATCTAAAACAAACAAAAAAAAACTCCAAATAAAAATAAACAAATTAATAAATAAATGTAGAATTTTGGACCAAGCACTCATGATTGTTCAAAAACATTAAAAAGATCATCATCACACAATTTGATTCCACCTCTGTCCCTCTTGTATTTGTGTATATTTACGTGACTACAGTCGAGTTACAGTCAGAAGTGTACCCATGGATCAGGAGTGAGGGTGTGGAGCTCTCAGGAATCTTGGGACTCGAGGATTTAGTGTGTGTTGAAAAGATGTGCTTCACTGATGTCATCAGTAACATCTGAAATAAAGTTTCATTTCTTCCTTGTACATGAATCCGCCTCTTTCACCACAGTCATGATCTTTTCAATCATCAATTTCTCACAGATTCCTCGTATAACTTTTTCCTGTTTGATATTAGTATTGCTCCGATGCTGTTGAGACAAGTGGTTCTCATTTGCAGCACAGTTCCACAAACAGAAATATTTATTTTGTTAGCTGTCACTGATCCCATGATGGTGATGCCTCAGTAACACAGCAAACCTAATGGTCAAAGGTCTTAGTTCACAAGTAACTGATCACTGTCTTGCAAGGAAATAAGACACTAATGTATATCTAATGTATATATTTGATTTGCAGTAAATAGTATAATAGAGCCTGAGGTGCATTTGTGTAACATTAATTTAACATTTGAAATCTGATCAGGCTTACGTACAGTCAGTAATGTAGTAGTACATCATAATGAGGTTATGATCATACCTCAGGCTGGAATCAGAAACAGAACCAGAAATTCTAATATTTTCAAAAAGAGCTTTCATTGATGCCTTTTTCACCTTACATGAGGAGCAGGTGTAGTTTAATACTATTTGCTACTTTATATAATAATCAGTGAGTCTTTGTCAGGCTGCCAATGAGAGACATGATACTGCAATTCACTGCATCTCCATCATCTCCATCATCTCCATCTCCTGGTGCCAGTCTGAACCCCCCCACCTCCTCCATGACTTTCTGTTCGGTGACGTAGAGAGACAGGAGGACTGAGAGAGAGAGAAAGAGAGAGAGAGAGAGAGAGAGAGAGATGCCGAGATGGATTGATAGACAAATGCAGGGAGGGCGGAACTTGGAATTACAGTACAGCGCTTCTTCTTCCTCACGTATTTTGCCATCTTGTGATGATGATGATGATGGTGGCGGTAGTCGCAGGTGCCGGACATGCGTGAATCCAGGTAAGCTACAACTTCTCAACATCACTGTGATGGATCAGACAGTGATCCACAAATAGACTCGCTGTTCTGGAGAGAATTCAGGGTGTCAACAAACAACAACAACAACTCACCGGTTTCTGACGAGCAACTCCGCGTCCCCGGGTGTCGGGACCGGGGCAGTCTGCAGAGACACGGCCTCTCTGAAATTGGGACTGAGCTTGTTTACGACCAGCTTTTTCATGCTGCTCGCTATGGAGGATCCTTTAAAATCCATGAAGTGCGCCGAGTAGGACAGATCTATGATGGAGCGCCGCGCCGCCGGGTGAACTCCTGGAAGTGCGCCGGAGCCCGTGCGCCCCCCGCGGATCAACGACCCCGCTCTGCCGCCGCTCCTCACCAGCAGCAGGCTGGACATGGCTTCCAAACGTGACAAAGTTCAACTTGTCCTACCTTCGTGCCAGCAATAAACCCGACTGCCATTAGCCTGCGCTGTAGCCTTTCCCCCCCTGTCTGCACATGCACGTCGCGCAGGCCAGGCCGAGCCGTGCAGAGCCGTGCAAAACACGCCGATACACGCAAATAAAAGCCGGGATGCTTCGCAGAAAGACTCTCGGTTACTTGTGCATTCAAAACAACAAGCAGTGAATCGAGTATTTCGGCTGAAATCGGTCGCGCTGGTGCAGCCTTGAGAGTAGCACAGCAGCGCCCCGGACTTGTCGTCGGAGTCCCTCCCCTTCCCGGACACCACGCTCACTTCCTAGTAAGGTGAAACAAATCAATCCTCATCTCCTAACGCATCCGCCGTTTTGTCCTCCCACCAAAACAGCACCGAGCCCCCGGCGGAGGCGTCCAAACCTCCACAAAACACTGAACGTAACGCCGGTGCGCGGTGCGTAAAACGCGCGCTCCTTCAATCCGCCTTTTTGTATTTTAGGAGGCGGCTGTTGTGCACATATGTTTGCGCCCACATGTTACACCTGTAACCAGAGCCTGCATCCGCCACAGTGCTGCATTCACTGTTATTGTCATCTGATTATCTGGAAGCATCATCCAGAATAATCATACTTCAACATATTGGATCATTGAACCCTGCCCTCATCTTCCTCCTCCTCCTCAGTGGGAGTCGAACCTCTAACCTCGTGTCACTCAGTTCCTCCTCTTTTTTTCATGATCCAACATCTAAATTGTGACTCCAGCTTGTTTTTTTGTGCTACATGTTCTTATAAGTTTGGTTCTGCGTTAAGTTCCGAGATCCCTTTCTTTGTCGAGTTTTTTAGAGCAAAGAGAGAGAGAGAGAGAGAGTGCGAGAGAGAGTGAGAGAGAAAGAGAGAGAGAGGGGGGAAAACAAGACAATTAAAAAGATTGACAGGTAGGCTCCTCTGTCAGGGGTGACGCTTGTGCAGAGGGGAGGAGTAAAAATGTAGCAGGAAAAGCCACTCGATGCGTCTGTCTATCAGTTGAGACTGTCTGAAACAGCTTCTGGATCCGCCGCCTTCCCATTTTTTCTTCTTCTTCGGGAGACCTCGGATCAGTCCCTGGAGTTTTTCCTCCCTCCTTGATTTTTCTCTTTTTTTGCCTTTTTAAAGAGACAAAATCTTTCACTCCATGTCGACCTGATCTGTTGTTTTGGCGAAGCTTGGATGCGCCTGCGTCCTGTTTGTTTCCCCCCTCTCTCCCTCTCTCTCTCTCCCTCTCTCTCTAAGTGATATCCTCTCCACCGCATCAGCCACCCCTCCAAAAAAACCACCGACTCTGTCCGCGATGCGATGAGATGAGCGGTGGAAATTATTTCCACGACTCCTGAAACGTAAGTAAAAGAGAAGGAAAGCGTGTTTTTCATCTGAATGGGGAGAGAAGGAGGGCAGGAGGGGAGGGAGAGAAAAGTCTCCGCCGGACTGCTGAGGCTGGATCCGGGCTGAGGTGGCGTGGTGGTGACGGGACTGACATTAACCCATCTAATGCCTGTCTGTCTGTTTCTCTCCTCTGCCCCCTTCCTCTCTTTCAGGTCCGTGGCACAAGAAGAGAAGGGGACACGAGGATACGTTACTGATCCGAGCCGTGCGCTGCGCTCACGCGGGACTTATTCCTTTATTTATTTTTAAGGTTTGTTGTGCGTAAAAGGCGCAACAAAGTATCGCCCCCCTCCAAACAGCGCTGGAGGTTAGGGGGAGATTTTTTTTCCAAGGGGGGAGTGAACTGAAAACTTGGCTTTCAAGGTGCTTTCTTTTTTTTGCCACGAGAGACATGAAGGAAGATGATCTGTGATGGACGTGAAGGTGTCACGAGCCGCGTGATTTTTCTGCTAATTCTCGATCCAGCCACCAGGTCCAAAAAAGAGCAGCCGGTTTGAGAAGAAGAACACACTCCAGCTCCGAGATCAAAGCCCCCCCTCCTCCCCCCTCCTGAAAAACGGGATGATTTTTCAAAACTGACAGACTTGATTTGTTTGTAATCCCTGCATGAGAAGCACCGTGGAAAGTGACGGTCACTATGCCGAGGAGAAAGCAGCAAGAGCCGCGGCGATCAGCAGGTATAACCCGCCCCTCCATTCCCCATCCCAGCAGCCAACTAGTTTTTATCCACAAGTGCCAAATGCAAAGATCCCCCCCTCCACACCTCACTCTTCACTTGTGCTGCATGCTCACATTTATTTTACACCTCTGTTTTAAATAACATTTGCTGCCTTATTAACGCAGCTCAACCTCTGACCCGCAGTTTTAAAATGTGCCTAATTGCGCAAATGACGCACACATACGCGCAGTGATTTTTTTTTATATCCTCCTTTGCCAGGAAAGTTCTCTTAAGAATGGTGAGATAAACTAAATGGCATGTTATGGGGGATAAAAGGGAGCTTTTGAGGTTCAAGAGTGAGTAATGATGAATAATTGACTGGGAAAGAAGGGGGAGAAAACTGGTGAGAGCCGGTTTTTCCCTTTCTTTCTGTTTTATTAGAGGATTGCCATCCTTGATTTGATGCGTGATTGATCGCCTGTCATGTGGCAGTCTTTGATCTATTCATCCCTGATAAACATCAATAAATCCTTCCATGAAGACAGGCATGCCTCTGGTAGGTTTAGCCACTCACACACACACTCCTGTTGTCTCAACCAGGAATGAAAAGCCAAAAAAAAAAAAAAAAAAAAAAAGTTGAGAATTAGGGTGGAAAATCACCTCATTTTATTTTAAGGGAAGACACTAAACGCAGATGAAAGGATGGTGTGTATGTTGAGTAGATGAGAGGGTGAATCAACCCAAACACTCCTTTTTTAATCAGGTGTTTGATTCCCCTCTTCTGCCTTTTCTTCACAGGGATAAATGTTGAGGTTTTTTTGCGCGTTCCCATCCAAATTCAGCCCACATTCACTCTAAGAATCAGTCCAGTAATGAAATCAATATCCACTGCTGGAGGGGAGTATTATATTTGCAATGTGACCAACTGATAAAACCAGGTCTTGGCAGAGGACCGACAAGGTTGACTTCTAGTGGTTTGGATTTGGACTCCCCCTTTTTTTCCTCTCGTCTCCCTGCAGCCTTTAAACAAATGTAAATGAGTGACAGGGGTTTCTACCTCTGTGCTAATGAGGCCGAGCCTTTGAAGTTAGGCATTAACAACTGGAGTGAACAAAAGACAGTTACAGAATTTTAAAGAGATTTTGAAATATGAGGTGCAAAGCGGGTCGAACAGGAGGGCCAGCCGACGAAGACTTTGAACTCAGCAGGTTTTATCATTTAAAGCGGGGAGCTGGTGGTGATGATGGTGGTGGTGATGAGGATGAGGAGGAGGATGAGAAGGAGTGTAGGATGGAGAACATTCAACCGGTGCTCGCTGTCGACTTCTTTCTCTCTCCCTCGCCTTTCTAGCAAAGCACTTTTCACATGATTTTCAGGCCCACGATACGAAGAGAGGATTCAGATTTAGATATTGAGCCTCACTTGACTTGTCTGAGTGTGTGTGTGTGTGTGTGTTAGTTTTTGTTGTGTTTTGGTGGCCACAGGAAAAGGTCGGCCATGGTGGGAGCAGAGTGAATCCCGTTTAGTTTCTGCATCTAGATGGAGGCATGAAAACATGGCATCGCTGTGACCCCTCCCTCCACTCCCTCCTCTCACACACACACACACACACACACACACACACATACACACACACATTGATCCATTACACTGTCCACTGAGTGCCGTGCGCATCATGGGTTGTAATGGTCAATCACAGCTTGGCAGACGGGATGCTTTCCATTCTTCCATGAACATGACAGTCGGTCAGAGATAACACCCTCCACTCCACGCTCCCAGTAGCAACAAATAACTAACACACACACTCACACACTCACACTAGGCCGGCCTGATGCTCCACTGGGAGCTGGTACTGACCTGTGGCTTTCCTCTCTGTGCTGCTAGTCAGAGAGGAAATTGCTCATGGTGGGACTATGCTTGGAAATCGTAGCTCAGACAATTAAAACAACAATAGCAGACGTGTCTCGACAGGTTTCTTTTTTTTCCTCCATGTGCATGTTTTTTTTGGAGAATTTAATTTGTTATGTAATGTTTATTTTTCAAGGCCAAATCCTGCATAAAATATCCCACAACACCAGAAATGGCACAAGTCATAATTGTGGAGTTTTACAATCTATTATTAATATTACATTAGTACACTGTGTTTTGATATAATGTAGTCACCTTATATTTTTGTATTTCCTTTTCTCCCTTCAATTTTAAATTTTCTTAAAAAATTTTGGAATGTTTAGGGCAGATCTTACAGTCACAAAGACAATTCAGATTTTGGCACATCATTTATTTTTTTTCTCAAACATTAATTTTCCAAATGATTTTCTCAAGTACTGTTTTGAAGTTTTGTGTGTGTGTGTGTGTGTGTGTGTTAAGATCCACAGAAAATGGCCAAGACCACAAGGCCTTTTAAAAATTTTTTATAGATGAAACAGAAGTAGCTCTCATGACCATTTAAAAAAATCTTTTTATAGTTTTCAGAATCCATTTTTAGAAATCCAAATGATTAAGCTAAGTTGTAAAGAAGCTTGCATGAGAAAGTGTAAAAAAGTATATGTGTTTTTCTCGTCTTCCCAGTATGCATTTTATTGTGCACAGATGCACGTTCCCGTGTGTGTTGTTACACTTGTAGCCTCACATCCTCACTGAACCACTTGATTAAATGGTGAGGAGGACAGGAACAATTAAAAGTCAGGATGGAGTGACGCTGTCTTTCATCCAAGGCAGGCTTAGAGGAGGAAGATGAGGAGGAAGAGCAGATAAGACAGTTGCTCTTATTTCTTTGGAGCACAATGGTTAATTATAAGTAAGTGTGTGTGTGTGTGTGTGTGTGTGTGTGTGTGTGTGTGGGGGGTGGCGGTAAGGTTGCTTCCCGTTGGCTTCATTAGAGAGAGCCCTAATTATCTGTGGAGCTGATGGATTTGTGACAGGCCCTAACGATTAATGCTGACAAATTCAGTAAGGTGTCAAGTCCGCAGCTGCCTTGATGTAATCAAGTTGATATTATACAGTCCCCATAGCCTCTAGTGCAGCACCAACTCAATTTGCCTGTGCAGGTGACAAATGGACTTTGCTACCTGACTAATCACGTCAGGAGACAATGCCAGTTAATGACCTCAGTAAGCCCCCGCCGCCCCCACCACCACCACCACCAACCTTGTAATAAGCAAGCCAGACCAGCTACAGCACATCGCAACCTTTCTCTCTCTTTTTATTTTCTACCTCGTCTCGTTCCTTTGTTTTCATTCTGAATGCTTTCAATTACAGGGATTAATTTTTGTGTTGAGGTAGCACTGCATTTTCGTAAAGTTTCCTCTTGTTTTCAGCCAGAATGTGAGGGTGGAAATTCTCCAACTGTTGCAAGAGATTTATTTATTTTTATATTAATGGCACAGCTCAGGCCTGCTCGAACCATTTCGTATGTCAGCACTCCGAAGCAATCCCAGGATCCCTTTTTTAAAATATAGACATTCAGATGAAGTTTTGACACTTTTGCATGTGTAGCAGCCCCGCTAGTAAATCACCGCCACATCATAACACGGCCTCCACGTACTTTGGCTGAACGTCCTCCCAACTCAGTGCTGTAGCCACCTCGCTGAAGGCCTGCAGTTTATTCCGAGCAGGAGAATCACGGTGCCCAGGGATTAATGATTTTGCATGCCCGGGGTAGCTAAGATTACACAGCGACCTTTGTGCTCTTACTTGACGATGCTGTTATGTGATATTCTCCCCTCGAAATAATCAGCATGCTGAGATTTTTGTGCCCCCTGCCCTTCTGTCTATACCAGCGTCCTGAGGAGTACAGCCGTGTGCAGCCTTTAGGTGTGTTTTTTTTCTTTCAGTTTTAATGTTGCCTGATTTGAATACCACCCCCCTCCCTGAGAATTAGAACAGTCTTGTTTTGATGAAAAGTTGATTTTGAGCAAAGGAACTAGTGTCTTTGGCCTGAAAGTTGGAGCGTCTTATAACTTCCAATGCCTTAAAGGCTCTGCAGCTTCTGAGAAATGAGAAGTTTATGTTAGAATTCAGTGAAAAAAAGTGTGTGTGTGTGTGTTTTGTGTGTGTGTGAGAGAGTGAGCCGGGGGAGACACAGGCAAAGAGAGCGTATGTGTGTGTGTTTGTAGCTTAGCACTGACCGGTGTTAGTTTTCCTGGAATGAATAACTTGAACGAGTGCAGCGGTAACTACGCCACGTTAGTCATCCTGTTTAGCAGGGCCTGCCTTCAGATCCCCTCTCCGATCTCCCACAGGAGCATGAAAACAACCTCTAACTACAGATCCACATATTTCTCACTTCTGACTGTCATATCTGCACACTATTCCCAGTCAAAACGAGGGACATCAGACAGAGCAAGAACACATATTGATCCACAGCAGGCAGTTTTATCCCCCCCTTCAGTCGTGCTGTATGTTTCCTGGCCATTCCCCTTTAGTGTGTGTGTGTGTGTGTGTTTGGCGGTCAGACTCGGCTAGAGGTTACGCTAATTGGAGCGGTGGTGTCGTTAGCAGGTGGCATCGATCGACCTCGTCGATAGCCACTTTTGCTCCTTCGCCACCCTCCGAAACTATTAGTTAAATTTACATCTGGGATTTGAGGCAGTCAAAGGTCAAACATGCTCAGCTCGCTCTTCTAATGCCTCCAGTCACCACAAGTGCCCCTGTGTTAGTGTGTGTGTGTGTGTGTTAGTTTCTTAGCTACATGTATTAATTATGTTTATTATCCTTGTAACTGCAAACCTTTTGCACAGGCATGGCACACAAAAAATTTTCCCCGTTTACAGTTTCAAGATGAACATGAAAGGTTTTTTTGGTATTGATTATCAGTGAGTAACTAATATAATCAACTGGAAAGTATTAGCGAGGTTTAAGCTGCATGTGTTAAGCTTTTCCTGTTCACAAAGATAAGGATATATTTCACACCAGAGCTGTAATACCCCTCCTCATCTCTTTCTTTCTCTCTGAGTCTTTCCGGGGCATTCTCAACAAAAGCTGCCCTCTGGGCACGCTGCTACCATCACTAGCACTGTGTTGCCCTCACTGCTCTTTAGACACACACACACCGTCAACCATAAACACAGACAGTCAGACTGACTGACAGACAGACACACACACACACACCTACACCTAATGCTTAAGTGCAGCCAGCATGTCTCTGTGGGAGGTCATAATGGAGGTGGCTTAGTATGATGGGAAATCATATCATTAAAGCAGCCAGATGTGCTTTGTTGCCTGCCTTGCAGCACATAAAAACAGCAGCAAGTCATGGGATCCAAAAAAGAAAAAAATCCAAGTCTGAGAAAATCAAGTCTGAAACAGATAGAAAGCAGCCCTCTGGGACTGGGCTGACAAGCAGTCTTACTCCTGACTGCCATAGAAAAACAATTTCCCCCCAAATAAAGAATATATTTGTTCTCATTTTTCAATGTTGCAGCGGCATAACAAACTCGTTTTTTCAACTTCAAATTCAGATTGGGCTCAAAGCTTTGATAAACGGCATAGCTGTTATCAGCTCTTTGTTAAGTGTGCTTAATTACTATGTAATATTTGTGTTGTGCTGAGTAATTACATTTTGTTAAGGCTCCTCAGTGGGGGTGTAAGGCTTTTGAGCTCATTAATGGAAAATTGTTCGTATGTTGTGTTTAGTTTTTTTTTCCACCACATAATTTGAGACATGAGGAAGATAAGAGGGGAAGCATTCAAGAGAAGTAGTCGTGCAACATTTAAGGCACAAAAATTGACATCTCAAATTTTCTTAAGTAAAGCATTACATTTGCCGAGGGTAAATTTGCTCTCTTGATCAGCGCAATGCCTCCTCGAGAGGCCATAGGAAAGTCTGCTAGAGCCAAATTTAACATGTTACTTCTATCAATAAAAGATGAGCAATTACAGAATATTTTGTCTAATAAGTATTTGAATTCCTCAGCGCTGGGAAAAAAAAAAAAAAACCATGTAGCTTACCCACTCATTACATCAGTTAGCAGGGGGAGTGAGAGGCAGCTCTTTGATGCCAACAAACAAACAAGACAAACGAGATGGGCCCACTACAGAAGAGCAAAAGCCCTATCCAGGGACACCCAACCCCTGCGCACTCCTCCCTCTCCTCCGTCTCCTCTTCCTCAGCGCCTCTCTACCTCTCTCTCTCTCCGTCTCTTTCACGTACCTCTCATCTCTCCTCTCGTTTTCTCGGCACTCCCTCTCCCTTTATTTCTTGCTCTTTTCCCCTCTCCAGCATATTTCTCATCTCTCTCTTCTGGATAAATACTCGCTCTTTGCCACTCAAAAGCAAAGAGAAAGGAGAGAGGAGAAGTGTTGTTGGTAGAGGAGGCGGGAGGATGGGGTGAGTGAAAAAGGGGGATGAAAACAATTTTTCCTTTTTCCTTTTTCAAACTGTGCCCCGTGTCTGTTGGTTGTACCTCGTCAGACGAAGTCAGGTGGAGATCGTCGGGGAAGTGAAAAGCTGAAAGGGAAACAAATGAGGGAAGGAGCTAAAGAATTTAACCGGGCTTTCTTGATTTTTTGGAGCTGCTTTTTTTGCCAAATACTTCATCTCAACATGGTCTGAATGCATAGAGCATTGTAATGATGGTCTCTTGGTATTATTTATATGGTCATTCCAGTAATTGAATGGAATCGAGAGAGATGGGAGGAATAGTCGATGATGGCAGTGGGCCCCAATGTTTAGTCCAACAGCACCATCAAAGAAGGCAGTGTTAGTGGGTAGGGGTCTGTGTGGGTGGATGGATTGCAAGGTGAGGGGTGGTGTTAGAGAGTAGTGGTGGGGGTCAGCTTTTAGGATGGGTATTAGAGCTGACAGATGAACGGGACGATGGACAAATTCTCCCGCAACAGCTGTGACTGCCGCCATTATCCTGACAGGTGTCAATTAAGAATTACTGCCCGGCCGGCCGAATGCCCCCCCCCTCAACTCACACACACGTCTCTCCATCCCTACAACAACCCCCCTCCAACCCTCCCACCCCCTTGTCCAGCTGTCGGCGTGCGAGCGAAATAACACTTTACCCTTGTCAGTGTTGTCACAGGCCCCGCAGCGCCGGCTCTCTTCCCCCTTTGAAACGGCAGCCAGCGGCAGATGCTCGCTGGTCAATAGCTCGGCGTATTAGTGATTGCGGTGATGTGTCTGTAGGTGGATGGGTGCGAGGTGGACGGTGTCCAGTTTTGTCCATTTGTTCAAACTGTGATCTACTGTTTGAATCTTGCTCCACCATCAGGTAACTAAGCATTACCAGAAATGACGCATGCATGGAAAAATTTAACTTCAGTATGAGACCCTTTCATCGCGTCGCCTATTAAAGAACCCTCAGCTAGATTTAGATCAAGCTGCAATATGGTGTTTAACTCCATTCTACAGGTTAAAAAGGCCCCTCAGTACATCCCAGGTCAGTGTGTGTGTGTGTGGGTGCGTTTGTACACAGTGTGTGGTGTGTTCACCTTTTGCAAAAGCAGCGGCTGCAGACTAACCTAGATCCTGGTTCCTCCGCTACTCACCCTGTTCGCTAATACAGGGCCGCTTTTATTTCACATTGTAAAGTGGGGAGCTGAGGTCAATGAGTGAGAAAATGAACAGTTGCCGTTGCCCATCTCAAAAGGCTCCCTTCCAGTAAACCCGCTGGCTGACAAACACATTTTTGGGTCGGCAGGCTTCTGGCTTAACAGCGAAAAAAGAGAAATTTCAGCATGTGTGTTCTCCATTTGCCATATTTTCTCAATTTTTTAGGGGTTTAAATCAGTGCGGTGGCATGCAGTTTAATTTCCCTTTAATTGTCAAAGTGTAACAGAAAGCATTATGTGTATGAGAGTAGGATTCAGTTGGCCATAGTAGTGACAGTGTGTGTGTGTGTGTGTGTGTGCGTGTGCATGAGTAATACAGAAGGAGACATGAAGTTTCCTGTCACATACCTTTATTTCTAATTATACACCATATAATTTACCCTTACATGCACATATGTTGTATGAATTTTAAAGTTATTATCTGCTCGTGTGCCACGCTGTTGACGCTGTGTAGTTATTACTTGGCTTCTGTAATAAATGCAGTTTTCAGTGCCGGCGCAGAATAAACATGAGAAGCTTCAATCGGTAGACGGAGGAAGCAAAAACAGCAACGCGAAAAAGCAACATGAGAGCGAGCGCAGAAGGCTCCCCAGGAATACACAGATGGATTTGCATGTTCACTTGGGAGTTGCAGTTTTGGATTTCCTCCCTAGAAATCATTTGCCACAGAAAATAACCGAGGAAGATAATATCAGTGTTATTTCGCTACTCCTGCTTTATTTGCATATCTCTTGTTTTAAATAAGGCAACCCCTCGGAGTGAAATTCGGTTTGTTTTTCGGAGCTTCATTCTGCATCACCTTTTTTTTTTATATGCCTCAACCTCTCTGCCTCTTTCTCTTTTTATTTAATTCTTTCTTCGGGCCTACCTCCTCTCTTCTGTCTCACACTGGCACTAGACTGCTCCGAGCGATTATCAAACCTGAGAATATTTTCCATCCCCATGCAAATCACCTACCATGCTCTCTTATCATTCCTGCTTTGCCCCCCCCTCCAACCAACCACCCCACCCCATCCACCCCAAACGGTTGTGTGTAATCAAAGTAAACGGCAGCTAAAGCTAAAAGGGAAATGCTCTTTGTGGAGATGGATGGAGGGATTAAATATTAACCGGATGCGGCTGACTTAAGGCAAGTGTTTTACATAGCTGCTCCCACCGCGGATGCCGTGCATTGATCCCCTCACCCTGGCGCCTTTACTTGTTTGGCTGCCTGCCGTTAATTTTTCACCATCATCTCACTGGCCGGGCCTTTAGAACGGAGAGGGAGGCCAATGAATGGTTCACCCAGCCACCACTGCCCCCACCCCCGCCCCTCCCTGTGCTTTTAACAGGGGCAGGTGAGATGGATGATAGCAATTTGAAATTTTGTTTGTGCGTGTGATCATGGAGATTGTTTTTGGTATTACCATGGTGTAACAATTCCAGTGATTAATTGAGGCGAATACTCAGCCAGGATTGGACGAAACTGTGGAAGCGGGAGGTTGCGGATTCTCCACCTTCCTCCGCTCTCGACTTGTGAATGTGGCGTTTATCGGCTGACCTTGGAGTCCAACACTGCTGCCTTCTTGCGCACACATGCAACAACACACTCCCAGGATCCTGCCTCCACACACTGCCCCTCTTGTCATATCACTTCCTTCATTTCCTCATGCCTCCCTCTTCCTCTCCTCCAGCTGTGATTAAAGGAGAAAATCAAACCGCTTAAACCAAACTTTGGGTAAAAAGGAGACTAAACGAAAACAAAATGGCCACAGTGGCTGCACTATTCATGTAGATGGACATCAGCGGTAATGCTCTTCCAGTGGCAGCGGCTCTGTGTGTTTTCAATGTGTTTGTTGTCTACATGTGTATAGCAATATCCTGCAGGTCACAGAGGCAGCTTGTTAACAGGGGGGGCTCATACCAGTGGTGGTTCAACCCCCCTACTCTAACCACACACACACACACACATAAACACAGTTGTTGCACTGGTGCTGTTGATGGCATTGTGAAGGCCTTCTGGCATTTATAAATGCAGTGTTGGCCCTCTGGCGGAGCTCTACCCTGTAGTCATCAGACATGGCCACCACTCATCACTCAGCCTTAATGATGCCTTGCCCCCCCAACCACCCCACCTCCTATCATGCGCACACACCCCCCACCCTGGCCTGAGTGCACATCTGAAGGGGTCGTAGGCAGGTCATGACCCCCGGGTGGCCGCAGTCTGGACGATTGCTGCGCTTCTTTATGTGTTTTTGTTTGTTCTCCTTCTCTCCCCGGCTCGGTTTCTCTCCTCCACAGCTGACTTTAGGTTCAAACAGACACAAGCCTTTTACAGCCCGTACCAGTGCCTCGCTGCTGGAAGGTGCACGTAGCTGATATTTATAATTCTGCATGGTATTAATTTGAATAATTTTCATGCCACCAAAAATTCCAAATACTTCCTCTATCACACAGAATTACATGATACTAAAATGCTCTAAGCCAATAAGCCAATCATAATAATAGCAATGATAATAATAATAAAACTAAAAATATTGTTGCCTTGTTTTTTAATCCAATCAAAATGCCGCATTGCTATTAAATGCGACTCACCTCAGACAACAGTGTAGCATCTTACAATAAACAGGATGAAATCTATCCATCATAGTGGACCTACGGGTCATCTTTTCATGAATGATAAATATTGGTAAACAAATGTATTTATATGTCTGACCCCACTCTGTCTTTTCCTCCTTTGTCTCTTAGATCCTCCCCAACTTCTCCTTCTTTTCCATGCTGTTTTCTTTCTCCTTCTTTTCCATGCTGTTTTCTTTTTTTTCTCTTCTCCCTGTGTCTGTCTGTGTCTCTCGCTCTTTTGCTCTCCTTTAGTCAAAGTAGCCCTGGTCCCCATAGCAACACATAGTGAACTCTTACTCATTAGTGTGTATGCCGCCCGGCTGAATGGCCTGAATCCTGTTCCTCATTCCTGTGATTTCATACCCACACACCCGTCACCTCGTCATGATTTTAGCAGACCGGACTGAGTAACCGCAATGTTAGTAATGATATTTGAACATTTGCTTGACTTCAAATCAGTGTGTTTGTCTTTTTGTGGTGGGTGAAGTGTGTGTGTGTGTGTGTGAGAGATCACAGGAAGATTGAGAGGCGACACTGGGAAACGTCCCTCCGTCACGCCTGACTCACGCTCGACTGTTTTTTTTTTTTCCTTTTTGGCTGTTAAATCTCCAGAGCGCTGATAACAGGTCAGCCGTTGAGAGAGAAACGAGAGGGAGGAGGGGTGTAAAGAGAGAGAGAGAGAGGGGGGAGAGAGGGGGCAGAGTGAGGAAGTGAAAGAACCAGGATATGATTAGAGAGAGAGTAAGAAAGTGTGTATGCAGAGGAAAAAAACGGGAAAGAGAGAGAGAGATTGGTCTTCTTGATGCTGGCTCACCCATTGCGTGGGCGGTGCATGGAGTGGAGAGGTCAATGGGATGCCGTGATAGGCTAATCTGCCAGGAAGGGAGGGTTAGGGCAGGCCTTACGGGAGCAGCTCATTGGCTAGACTCATTTGCCCTGTGAAATAAAATCTCATCGTGTCTTTGTTTTCATTTTTTTTTCTCACCGTTTGAAGATTGATAGTGCGGGTGTTTGCTCTGAAATATCTTTTCAAGTGTGAATATTTATCTGCCTGCATCTATACTGTATGTGCCCGTGTAAGTGTGTGTGTATGTGTGTGTGGCATACTTTTCTTAGTTCATCCCAGTTCCTGTGGGAGTGTGTGTATGCGCGATGTTTCCAGAGCTGTGTGTGCTCGTCCTCCAGTCAGACACATGGATGACAGATGACCCAGTGGGAGACACCAACCATCCTGCCCAACCGGAATCATCTCCCCCCCGTCCACCTGCCCCCCACACCTCCCTCTTTCCCTACGAAAAGTGCGTACTTTGTTTACTTCCTCGGCTTTTAGCCATAAATCCTGGATCCACCTCCGATGTGGCGTTGCCCCCTTCTCCTCGGGTTACGGCTTTGTACACGATCATAATAGCTGCGTCACTGCAAGTGTGTGTGTGCGGGAGAACAAACCGGCCGCAACCTGGCTGCATGCATGCCTGTCTATCGCTGTAAGGGGGAGGGGGTCGGGGGGGGGACTTACTGGACCAGAGGAAACCTAAATCCTCATATAAAAAGGTCATGCACTCAGCCTGGGCCGAGGGAAGGAGGGAGGGCGAAAGAAGGGAAGAGAGAGGGAGACAGAAACTGGGAGGGGGGGGAGAGAAGGGAAAAAAGTTGATTTCCTTTTTCAGCAGAGCCATACATCACAGGGCCTCCCAGCTGCAGTGTCACAAGCTGACAGAATGACATGTGTCATTTATCAAAGGGGCCAGGCGGGGGCCTTGGGAAACGTGCACCACAAAGCCTGAGAGAGTTCATTCCAACGCTCAACCCTCCCTCCTTCCCTTCCTCCCTCCCTCCCTCATCTCTACTCCCTCAGCCCGCCCCCGCCGTTCACTCTCCTCCTCGTTTTCTCCCCCCCCACCACCTCACCGACCACCTCCACCCTCCCCTCTCACTTTGCCTGGTGCCAAAAAAAGGGCCCTGTAATGTTTTCTGTCTTCCCTGTACTCACACACACAGCCGCTGTGTGCGCGCGCGAATGTGTGTGTGTTTGTGTATGCACGGCTGCCCCGCTGAGAACAGGCACTTGCCATACCTTAAAGCCAAAGTCAGTCCAACTTTGAAGAAAATCTGAAAGAATAAATCACATTAAGAGAGCATTCAAAACCCTGCAAGCTACCAGTTCAACAACCTACACACAATTTGTTTATAGTCATTCATAACATTATCACCCAGTGATGGTATTAATAATTCTTTAGTCCTAAAGTTCCGGTACTGAAAGATATTTAACGTGGCAACTTTACCTTGGATTAGTGAATTGACTTTTTTTGTGTTTGTGTGTGTTAGGCTGCTCGAGGGCAGGAAGTTGTTTGTCTCACTGTTGCTGATCCAGCCGTTATCTTACTGATTGTTATTATTATAGCCTTATTAGAGCATAGCTGTTAGCACTCTACTCAAATCATTCTTTACCTACTCTGCTTTCATTTTTTATTTATTGTATCTCCGAGTGGCCTGGAAACATTTATATTCGCACACACACACACACACACACACACACACACACTCTCTCTCCATACCTGCTACTGAAGGGTTGTTTGACAGAGAGATTACAGCTTTCCCGCCTGGTCGGGCCCCAGTCGGAGGTCTGCAGGGTCACGGCACTGAACGCTCGGGGCCCGTTTAAGAACGCATTACGTTGCAGAACAGCTTGTACATAGGAACGCCTGTTGTAACCGACGTGTCAGTTACAATAGCAAGCTGTGTCAGTCCAGTCACGGCATGCCTATCTACAACTTTTTGTGTTAATGTCTTACCCCGCTGCATGCACTCCGTTTCCAGCTTCCTCTCATCCATCATCGCCTCACCTTTCATCCCAACCCCTTGTCCACCCCCATCATCAGCCCCCGCTAGGGTTAACTCCATCGCGGCCACTTCCAGAATCAATAAACTATCTCACCTGGGTGCCCGTCCCTTCCTCCACCATGGCCGGATTAGTCTTTAAGAAAGGCCAGAGCTTCAACATTATAATCTGCCTTTTCACTTGTGTTTAGAAAATTCTTTTTTTTTTATTTTGAGAACGTTCCTACAAATTAGTTTTTGTCACAACATTAATGAGAAGAAATCAAGCAAATCTAAAATCTGAAATGAATTTATTTGGATCTAAAGAAATCCTATAATTTTGGACTAATTTTACTGTTTCGTTGCCATATTTTATTATTTTATCAGTGAATAAATATAAAATAAAAAGATATAAACAAACAAATCAAGTTTTCTGTTTTTTAAAATGAAGCTAACGCAACCAGGTTTTTAGTGGCTACCAATATTAGGTGCAAGGACATTTTCAGAAAAAATTTATGCCAAAGGACATTTTTCTTGACACATGCCAGGGATTTCCAATGCATACATTTTTATGTCTTTCAAGTGTGCGTCATCTCTGAAAACTGTGTCTGCCTGCTTACTTTCGCTTTCTAATACCAGAATAAACCTATCTTTCTAGTATCTTTCTACTTCTAGCGGTCGGTGCAGAATCCAGCCAGGTCCGGGCAGATCAGAGAGCCCGAAGAACAGCTGAAAAACTTAGGGTGAAATACTATGTTTAATTATTCAAAATCTGACTCGGTGCAGCACGAGGTGGCGGGCAGGCAGAGAGAGAGTGAGCGAGTGAGTGAGGGGAAAAAGAGAAAAAAGTTGTGGGGGAGACCTCCTGACAGTATAATGTTTCCTTGCTTTGTTTGCGGGGGTTAAAAGACATGGTACATCATTAAGAAGAATATTCAGTGGCGGTGTCACTGACGGGTGACCCCTAACAGGTCATGGATAGTTCAGTCTTTAAACCCCCCAGCCCACTAAATACTTCCCCGCCCACCTCCTTTGTACACACAGCCATAGGTATGAGTTCAGTGCTGAGAGTTTTTCCATCAGTGGCCATTTTGATATCTTTGTTTTCATTTTTTCTTGTAGAGAAAAAGTTAAAAGTAAAAGCATTTCATTGATTTTAATGTGCAGCCAAGTTTTGCTAAAGCGCAGTAGCACACTTCAGAAGAAAATTTTGGCACCTTTGGACTCCTCAGTTCATGTTGGTGATAAACGTAGATGTGTATTCAACAAGTTAAGAGCTTATAAGGAGATCGAGAATCATAGAAGCAGCTTTGAGGTGCTGAAAAACTGGGCACTCTCTTTTTCCTCTCTGCATATTTTGTCTGTGTGTGTGTGTGTGTGAGTGTGTGTCAGGGAGGTGGGGGACGGGGAAGACAGCCCCTTTTTCATTTGTCTTCATAAGCCTCATTTATTTTTGCAGCCAGATGTGAGCTGACAGACATCACTCAGTCGCGCCCACTCACTCCCCACCTTCCCTCCATTGGCACCCTTGAGTCCCCCCACCCCATACCACCACCCTCCAACTAGGAGGTCAGGCGAGCCCCACCTTCCCCAGCACACCACCCCCCCACCACCACTAGCATTACAGAAGATGGATGTGTCTTTAAAGCAGAGATTGATTGTGGATATCAGAGTTATGGCGCCATTCATCACGGCTGATATTATTCAGACGAGCGGGATTGAACAAGGAGGTGGGACTCCTGAGCCCATGGGTGGGTTCTGGGGGGACAGCGCTGAGGAAGTTTAATAGATTGAAGATGAGAGTGTGTTTCACTTTGTGTGTGTGTGTGTGTGCGTGCAAATGATGTGTGCGTTTATGCTCATGTACTTGCGCGTACCTTCATAAGTCGGCCTCGCTTGGGAATTCTGGCATGTGTTTGCGTCTGAGTGTTTCTCGTCTTTATTCTCATCTGTGTGTGTGTGTGTGTGTGTCTGTCTGCATTGATCTCCAGTGATGTGATCCTCCTTCAGAGTCTGTTCTCATCGGACTCTGATTTACGGCTTCATTAGGATCCTTGCACCACCTCCGTTTCTTTTGTCTCCCTCCTTTCGCCAGGTCACTCTAGGAGACACGCACTCACGCACAGACAACACACGCTCTGTTGAGGGAAAGCTGCAACTAAAGGACTTTTCATCTCAACACTTTGTGTAGTTTGTTTCTGTTCTGTTTGTCATCTTTATGAATAATCTCTTATTATTCATCAAGGCTCAGCACCTCATTGTGCCCTGAGAGTTGAAGTGCTGTGGCGGTTTTGGAGGTGCTTCCCTACCCCCAGGCAGCCCCACTCGGCTGAAAAGAGCCCTCATTGTGTGTGTCGTCTTTTATGGCACTGTCTGAAAGAGAGGGATGCACTCCAGTCGGCATTCAAATGCACGTGGTAAAGCAGCCAGCAGAGCAGGACAAACACCACAGGTTGTAAATGCTTTGAAAAGGAGAGTGTGTATGAGAGTGTATAAGGGTGTGCATGCATGAGGATGTGTAGATGTGAATGCGACTGTGTGCGTATGTGTGAGTGTGTGTGTGTGTGTGTGTGTGCAGGCTCTTGACTGAAAGGTTTTCACTCTCTTTACCTCCACTTTCTCTCTCCTGATACAGTTCGTCACTTACTTTACTCCCTTTTTTTCTGTCTTACCTGTCTTCTGTAGTTGCCTGAAATGACTGTCTTCTTCCTCCACCTTAGAAAAGAGCCTCAAAGTTTTTGCTTCTCATGTTTTTAAAATCCCCCCTCCCCACCGCCCGCCATTATCAGGAGTCAAGTCATGCAGAAATGTAAAAAATAAGAAGGTAATCACACTTTGTGCTGGTGCTTTTGTCGTCAGTCTGTGATGGAAATGGGTCTAAATATGAGATTAGAACCTGCCAGTGACTGATGCTATTAGGCAGATATGCCATAGACTTTACTATCTCCCATGAAGGATTAGCGCAAATTATACTGGGAGACAGGCTTGATTTCTCCTCTGCCTGGCTGGATGTGGGCATTTGAGGCACTCTAAGTTGACAGCGTCTGTCTCTGCTTAGTTCTCCGAGACAGGTTGTGTGACAGCTGATGCCAGGCGAGGGCTTAAAAAGTGTGTATGTGTGGGTGTCTATTTGTGTGTTGGACGACGTTTGGTCTGTGTGTGCGTGTGCGAGTGCGTCATTGTGTGTGCGTGAGAGTAGGAGAGTTATAAACTGACAGGCGAGTGTGTTTGAATGTGATTGCGCGTCAATGACGTTTTTTTTTTTTTTTTTTTTTTTTTTTCAGAAAACAGGTTCTCTTTGAGTAGGGTGACAATTGGGAAAGGCTAATTTTAAGCTTGGTGGCTTCCTCTTTAATTCTACACACTCTTATCTAGTGTTATTTTAAATAATTAAACTGTCTGTAAGACTGTCCAGGTGAAGCTGTTTTTGTAGCTATGAATAAGTAAGAAAGCTGGTCAGACATCTGACCAGATGCTGGATTTCAGTGTTTAAATCCATTTGTAGGAAAATTCTGATAAAAACAAAACCTAGATAACAGGACACATAAATTTCTCTTTGTATCCAAACCTCACTTTGCTCCAGAAAGCATCATGACAGCAAGCCGATGACATCCATCATGTGGTGCGTAATCTCAAATTGTTTGAACTCTGATGTTGATATAACTGGAGGAAGGTGGTCGAGCAGTTTGTTCACCTCTCAGGAATGTTGAGAACATGCAAATGCTCCCTGTTTTAGCCCTGCTGTCTCCTCTCGGCCTGCTGATTTAGGAGGGTGACATGTCCTTTAATGTTGGGTAATAAACTGGAGGGGTGGATTTACAGGCTCAGGCCTTGTTTTCCCCCCAACTGTCTCTGTCCGCTGGCTCCTGTGACGACAATACAAGCACCACCCTCGCTGCATTTAAGGTGTTTTTCAAAGCTACAGTAGTAGCTCTTGCGGAGCCGTTAAACCCTGGCCATATATCGCACAGAAATGCACAGAGCAAAAGTTTCCCAGCACACTGGAAATTAGTTTGAATTGAAAATCAAGTGATCCAGGCCAACTGCAGCAAGTCCTGGTCAGCTTGGGTTAAACCTGCCATGAATTACAGGTTAAAGCGAAGTTCAGCCTCAGAGCAAAGATATTTCCTGCACTGAATTCCACAACCAATGAAGGAAATTATTTTTTTGGTTGATACATTTGCTTTGCTTTTCATGTGAAATGCAACCGAAACAAAAAAAAACAAACCTAAATGCAGCAAAGCAACAATTCACCCTCACTCAGAACCAAAGCGAATGATCTTTGCCGCACATTTAAAAACCTCCATATCCACTGGCAGCACATCTTTGATTCAGCTCGTCCTCATTTCTCCCCATCCTCAGATTTCTGCTCTCTCTTCCCACTCATCACCCACCTCTCTGCTCTTTCCTCCTCCTTAGTTTGTGAGGTATGATGCACAGCGGTGCTTCGCTATGTCAGCAGGATTGAAACAGGTCAAAGTGTAGAGTGACTCAGATAGGTGTAGCGTCAGACTGATATGTACTGTACAGTATGTTTCCTAAGCTTCTGTAACCTATGCTTCTTGTTGGAATTTGGCCAGACAAGACTGCCCACCTCTGACATTATGTAGTGAAGATTTCTGCTTGACTACAGCAGGTGAATATGAATGTGTTTGTAATGTTTTTGTTTCAGGTGGCTGACCAGAAAATGCTCCTCAGTATGGTGTGGGAGGATTTACTCACCAACCTAAGTGTGTAAATCCTGAAATGAAACCAGCATTCCTTGTGTTGCAGAGCTGCTAAATCTAAGAGAATGACATTAGCTTGGCTTTCATGAGACTTATGGAATTGTATGATGGTTGAAATGCTGGCTTTTGTAATCTGACAAGAGTGCATTTTAAGGGGAAACACATAATAATGGAATCTTTTTAGCATGATAATTATTGGTAAAAGTATCAGCATCTAAAAAAACCCATATCGGTCTCTTCTACACAGGATGCTCCAAATCAGTCTCATCCCGTCCTCGACACAGTTTGACTGATCAGTCCGAGGCCTAGTTTGCTGCTGCCAGCATGGGACTCGATGTTCGTTTCTCTATTTATTTCCACGGCCCATGCGTTTTTCCCCATATAAAGACAGTCCATGTCCGACCGTGTCACCGCGTGATGGATTGCATAGTCCTCTTCTCTCAGGAAGAGAAAGGGGGGATGGTGGAAAGAAGGAAGGAAAGAAGGAGGGAAAGAATGAGTGAGCGCGGGAGGAAGCGGAGTGGTGCGGTGCAGCAGTGAAGGACATGGCAGCTTAGTGCTGGCCAAAAAGACTGTGCTGAACACCTGCTCCTGTCTCCAACGCCCCTTCAACCTCCTCATTACCTGTCAATCTATCACAAGGCAGCCAGATCAAATGTCTGCAGCAGCCAGGACTCGCACAGGGAGGGACGGAGGAAAGAGGGAGGGGGGTAGTGAGGAAAGAAAGAAGGGAAGGAGAGGGACAGATTGCATGTCTGGGAGAGCAGAAAATGAAGGGGAAGTAAACGGAGCAGCTGCGTGTGCATATCGAAGATCTGTTGATAATTTGGAGCAAACTTTGTGCAGAGTGCAATTATTTAAAACTTCTGGAGGTAGTTTGTCATGTTGCTAAATTTAGAATACATGGGAATACAGACTGCTTGTCCAGTTTGAATTAATGTCAATAGACAGTTAAGCGATTCAGAACATGTCATTAAGCCATATTCAGTTGAAATTTCAGGTGCAGCTCGTTTAGCATTTAAAGACTTATTAATGACCAAAACTCAGTCATATTTTTTCAGGCATCACTTAGTGTACCACATGTTCAGTAATACACCCCCTGCTCTACACAGCAGTGTTTAGACCCACCCACCCATTACAGCACCGTTTGGCCTTTGATTGGCACCTCTGCGTAAAGGAGGTGAATCTGTGACAGACGAGCTCCTCTGTAGGGAGGCGGGGCCTGTGCTTTCAGATTACAGCGACAATGCTGCCAATGTGTGTCTCTGAGTGTGTTTGTGTGTTGTATACACAACAAAATGCACATGCATTCACATGTGCGTATATGCAGATGTGTATTTTTCTGATATGTTCGTGCATATGCTCAGGTTTATTATAGGAGTTGTAGTGTAAGAATTATGTTTATATAAGTGTGTGTTCACACGTGAGAGTATGCATTTGTACGTTGTGTGTGTGCTTTTAAAGGCAGATGAATTTGGGCTCATCAAGGTGCATTAGTGCACACATGACCAGTCCCAGCCCTCTATTTCTGATCCCTTTCAGTCCCTACTCGCTCTCTCTCTCTCTCTTTCTTTCTCAGTCTTTCTCAAGCTCTCTCGCCCCTCTCTCTCCTTTAGTGTGTGAGCTGTGGTGATTTACGGTAATTATCCATCGTTGGGTCATCTATCAGGCTGGCCGTTGCTAGGAGATGGAAGCAGCTGCTGCTGGCTGTTGTCTTGTCAGGGACAGTGCATGTGTGTGTCTGTGTTGTTTGTGTGTGTTTGTACACACTTGTGTATGTTTGCGTGTGTTCCACGGGATTTGGGTGAGGGTGCGTGCATGTGTTTATGTGAATGCACTTGTGTGTGTATTTATTGGCAATGTGCGTTCAGGTGAAGTGGTCCATCCTGGTGTGGGGGGATTTAAAAACGCAGGTGGTGCAGAAGACAGAAAGAAGCGAAGGAGTCGATGGATGGAGGGAGGGATTATAGGAGGGAGAGAGACTCGGGTGAGGGTGGGGTCAGAGGTTGAAGCAGGCCAGGTGGATTTGAGTGTATGTGTTTCGGGAAGGGGGTGGAGGAAGGGATGGGGTGGCTCAAAAGGCACAGGTGTGTGTTTGATAGACTGGGGAGCTGTATGATAAATTTATCCAGGCAGATGGAAGTTGGAAGAAGTCGGGCCTTGGGGAGTAGTTGTAGTGGCTGCGAAAATTGCAAGATTGAGTGTGTGTGTGCATGTGTGCGTGTCTGTGTGTGGGGGGGAGTGGGGCTGGGTGTCTATTTTCTATTGGCAGGTGATCGTCCCACAGATGGGTGCTGGTTCAGATCCCTGGTGAGGGGCCTATTTCTCTCCATTTTGCCGTTGTAATCCACCGTAACCCATTGTGTTGCAGCCGTTTCAGGTTTCCTCATCTACGCACGCCATTCATGTTGGAGCGGACATGAATGCACCCAAATCGCACACACACGCAACACACACACATTGAAAGGTCAACTGCAAACATTATGGTCTTAACCCTGTGTTCAGTGAACATATGAGAGGGAATTGAAGGGAAGGGAAGTGCCAAGCATTATCATCAGAGGTAACTTGGAGCTTAGACAGGTAGATTGGTGAAAGTGTTTACTGCTGATGTGATATAATGATCAGTGCCAAAACTGAGAGGATACTTTCATAGTAATTACAGTATACAAGCAAGCATGATAATTATTATGATAACATGACAAGAAGTAGTGTAAATTTAGATAAAAGTAAAGAAATGTGATTGCTTAAATTGCAAGTAATAAATGCAATTATTCACTACTGTTACTCTAAAAAATGATAATAATAATAAAAAATTCTATTACTAGCAAAGAGCTAATTCACAGACAAATTTAAAAAAACAATTTAAAAATACACACTTCGACTGTTTGCAGATTGTGCACAGCCCAGAAAGGCTGCTGAGGAAACTGTCCGAGTAGTTTCACTGAAGTTATATTTTGCTTAAACTGTTGGCAGATCTGTGAAAGGCAGCTGGATATAAGCCACACGTCCATATGAGCCGCGGTAACTGTAAATACAGCCTCCACTCTCGGCTCTCCATACCGGCCTAATTAGCGCCAGTTAGCATTTGTCATTGCGTTTAGGGGTGAAGATTAGGAACACCTCTCAATTAATCTGCAATCAGCCTGTTTGTTAATTAGCTAACCTGTTCTAAGTGGCCTTCAGGGCTCTTGTGTAATTAGCTAAGCTGCTGGGAAGCAGGTCTGTGTGTTGACATTGACCTAAAGCGCACATGCACACACGCGCACACATTACACACACACAAGCACGTATATACTGTATAAGACACACAAATCTGCAGATGTCTCCAGTCATGGTCAAGAGGGACAAGAACCGCTGGCTCCCAATAAATTACATAAAGAAACAAACGCACCTCCTGTGCCTTCTGTTTATTCAGGAAAAACAAATGCTTAAACACACACACACACACACACACTTCCTAACATACTTTATTAGTTGTTGCCAGCGTGTCATGCTCATCCAAATATACATATTTGCACATTGTCATGCTCGCAGCAATACACTGATTATTCCTCCCTTCACTCTACAGCAAACCTGCATCCCTCAAAAGCATTCTTAGAAAAGGCGGAAGGGGGAAAAATACATACTGTACTCCCCATGCACGTACAGTCTTTTGAACATTTCATCCTTTTCAAGTGCAACAACATCCCCACCAAAATGAACAGCTTCTCCATTGCTGTGTCGAAGCATTTTTTTTTCTTGCTCACTTCAAAGCCATTTGTTTACTCTGCTGCCTCCTGACATTGTCTGTGGTAATTAAAGGAGCGCACTGAAATTTATGGTTTAATTATACAGGCCTTGTTATGCAGAGAAGACCAGGATGGGCTGATATGCTCAATAAAAATAAATAAATTCCATACGGGTTTATTGAACCCACGTGTGCGTGGAGGGTGCAATCATTCCAGCCACTCAGGTGTGTGTATGTGTTATTGTGTTTATGTGTTCATGTCCATGCATATGTGTGTATGTTTATTTATGTATTGCCTCGCAAGACAGCAGCAGCAGCTCAGTGTGGAGTGTGAGTGGGTGAGAATGAAATTGAAAAAAAAAAGCTAGATGAATTGCAATCGATTGGCGCTGGTTCACTGTATTGATCCCCCAGCATGTTAAAGCCTGCTGTACTCCATGAAGAACACTCAGTCAGTCAGTGTGGGCCCCCCACCCCCCACCTCCCACCCACCCCTTCACCAACTAACACATGGCTGGATATACTGTAAATGTCTCCCTGTGTTGTTACTGCATGCATGTGTAAAAAGCTGAGACGATAGTGCTTGCAGCCCCAGCTTCAGTATAAGCGTGTGTGTGTGTTTGTGTGTGAGTTGGTTTTGTGCATGCACAGTAATGGAGAGTGATCTTGGCTGTGGCCCACAAGCTGCTTCTCTGAACTGATCTTTGAGTTGGGTATAAATAGTGCTTGCTCTATAAATAAAACAGCAGCACCTTTCACACTCACTCTCTCTCACTTACCCACACACACACACACACACACACACACACACACGCACACACACTCAAACCTGCCCACATGCCTCCTGGATCTTACACCTGCCCGCACACAATCATATATACAAATACCCCACCATAGACCTCCCATCAATCCATAACCATATATCATTCTCTGGAGGTCACATAGAAGGATGTCTGTGAGACATATTGACAAATTTACATGAGAGCATGACCTGAACCAGGTTAGCACTGTCTACCTTTCTGACCTCTGACCCCAGCTCACTTAAGAGAACACTAATCAAGTCAGTTGAATGCCCCACATCAATCCATAGTGTGCACATTTTGTTTCTTAGCTGATGCTTTTATTCAAAGAGGCCCAAATGTTTCCCCAAAATGTGGATGAAATGGCATTGGCTGATAAATGCATTGAATCTGAACACCTTTGGTAACAGAGCAGCCTCTCAAAAGCCGGGAAGATTTTCTCCCATCTCTGTCTGGCCAGTGGTTGTCGAGACATGGGCCAAAGTTTTAGAGAGACAAACTGGCAGGTAATCCAACATTGCCATCCTGCTCGCAGGGCAAAACACACTAACAAACCGCTCTCTAAGAGATCACAGCGTTGACTTTACATAATGCTGCTGGCCTACTGTAAATCAACATGACATGAAGTGTTTGCATGGAGCCACCAGCGCAAACGATCACCGGAAAGGCTGGTGGTTGACTCACTGAATATCTGCCAATAATACAGAATTTCACTACTAATCCTGTTTGCACAGCACTTATTCACATTCACACCACTTTCTACGTCAGTCCATTATGTAGCTATGTGTCTGAAGAACAACATGTCCCGTCTGCCGCTGTCTGCCGAGCTCAACTCAGGCTAGAAGTGTTTTGAAATGGGGTGGAGAAGGGGGTGAGAGATAAATTGGTACAGCGAGCTGGAATGCTGCAGCAGTTATTTAAGGCCCTGTAGGTGCTGCCTAGGCCATATGCTCCCATTATTCCGCTTGGGAGGGGCCCATGTGGGCATGTGAGCAAGGCTGGAGAGAGGAGGAGGAGGAGGGTGGGAGAAAAAGAGAAAGAGGGGGTGATGGAGGGGAGTGAAAAGAGAAAGGTAGCTTGAAGAATTATTTTAAGGAGAGCCCCCCTATCAATCGTTGGAGGAATTTTAAGAACGGGATACCGGGAGAAACCTGAGATGAGATGAGAACGAATTAGCTTCTAAAGTAAATGATCGCCTTCACCCTCAATATCCGGCTCTTTCACCGTCATCTTTGCATAATTCATCTCGTCAAATTTTGAGCTGTGACAGAGTATAATTCACGAACTCCTGAACTTTTCAGGTTGATAGCTTCTCCTTGGTTAGGGCTTCTCAATCATTTTCATATCATGGAGCTGCACTTAATGAGATTCTGTACGACACGCCTCCTCACGGGTGTTTGTTTTCTCGCTTGTTGATTTTTCACAAAATAAAAAGGGATTTCCACGGCTCCCTGCAACTGAGATATGTGAATATATGGCTGTAGCAGCGAGAGTGAAATATGATCAGGATAATATAAAGTAAATTGTGAGAATAAACTGTGCCCCCTTCAGACTCTGGATCCCCAAACTTCATTTTGTCAGCTGTAATGGGTTGATTTTTCAAAAAATCTTTTTTCCTGCAGATAGCTCAATATTTATCTGTTAAGAAAACAAGGCCCGGATGCAGCTTTGTTGTTAGCTTCATCTCTCTCTCTCTCTCTCTCTCTCTCTCTCTCTCTTCTTCTCCCTATCTGTACAGTCTCTTGTCAGACTGAGGCCTGTGTTCCTGATCAGGGCATTGCTCTCATGTTAGCCGCTTCACGGGAAGCACATCCCAGCATTCCCTCTGACACGCCGGCAGCAGCATTACCATAATTGGCTTTTCTACATGACGGGACAGAGGAAATAATAATGTCATTTTATTTACAGCCCTCTTGTCCCGGTCCGAGAGCTATCACCCCCTCCTCCCTCCTCCCTCCTCCATCCTCACCGCCGCACTCTTTCTCCTCTCAGCACATACACTGACATACACCCCCTCCTCCTCCTCCCCCTTCTCTTGTATCTCATCTCCCTTTCTCCCCCTCTCCCTGTGCGGGCGCGAGTCTCGTTCTGCCACGGCGTGTAGGTCAAGCGATGGCTTTTTGATCAGCTCCTGTCCAAAGCCATCAGGGTTGAGAGGCACGTAATGGAGAGCGGGGTGACAAACAGAATCTGGGGAAGGAATAAGACTGCCAGTTTCCTATTAGGGGCCGGCCTAAACGGCCTCCGCCCCCCCACCACACACCCACCACCTACCCCCCCAGCATTCTCTGCCTTGAACCCACTCCTGCACTGCCTAAATCACATGAGTGAAGGGGCCTGTGATTGGACATTAGTGCCGCAAATGACTGCCGTGATTGCCCCCTCTTCCCAAACTCACATCAAATAAATAAAGAAATGTGTGTAAATAAATAGAAAGAGGGGTGTTGGAGAAATGGGGCTGGTGGTGGAGGTGGTGGCGAGAGGAGGCTGACTGGTTTCATCCCCTTCTTTTTCCTCTCTCTCTCTCTCGTTTCATCGCCTTTCTGCCTTTCTTATCTGGTTTGTTTGGCTTTGACAGCGGCCAAATGGTGAAGCTCCGCGAGCCTGACAGAGAGTTTTATTGATTTAACAACCAGCAGAGTCTCAGCAAAGAAAAGGGAGAAAGCAAAAAATGGGCAGGGCGGAGAAAAGATAGCAAAGTTTTGAAAAGGAGTGATATGTTTCTGCTTTACTCCTTGCCAAAATGCTGACGCGTCTGCTGGTCGTATTTCATTTGTTATCATTTACTAAAATCAAGTCATACATAACGTCAAGCCGTGTGCGAGGGAGAATGTTTTAGAGATGATCTGTACTTAGGTTGATCATGTTGTCCCGTTGTGAGGCCCATGTTATGTTGAGGCAGGATACAGGGCGTTCACCACAGTGTTTTCATCAGAAAAACCTCACATCAAACTGACGGTGTGTGTTGTGCGCAATAGGACTCAGCATGCACTCATCTCTGAGAGCTCGTGTGAAATGCACAAAACCTGATCACAGATTGTAATCTGATCTGTAATGGTGGATAAAATTCTTTTAATCTTTATACACTAGGTACAAATCAGAATGGAGGGTGCCTCATGGGTCCTTTAGTTGGTGTAGTCCTTCAGCTACTCTCTCATTTAAATAATAGTACCAATAAATAAGACACATTAAAACAAAACACACACTCTAACCAAATAAAAGTCTGTCGCCCAAAGTATATTTGGTAGCCTGAGACGTGAACACCTTTGATAACACCTACTTTACAGCTCCATAAAGAGAGTGTGTCAATCCATTTGTGCATTATGCATTTTTAAAAAGCCATCATAACATCCAAAGGGGCTACTAGAAACCCTTTTTTGGTACTTAACATATTTTAGATCCCTTTTTATGAACAGTGTATTAACCATATGTGTAGGTAGGTATTGGGAGATGCACTGAGATGCTAATTCCTGCTTCCTTGGTGTGTGTTGTTGGTGATCTGGCGTGGCTGGTGGTGGGCTTGATCGCTGCTGCTTCTGACAGTGAGTCTGCAGTGCTATCCTGGCCACGCTGCCGCCTGTCTCCTTGATGGCGGCACGTCCCCGAGCAAAAGTGACAGGCGCTTTGGCGCCCGTGCAGATGGCCCTGCTCACAGCTATCACCCACTCGGCAAACCAAACCACCAGGGACGGCACGCCAGCCCTGCCCCTTCCCGAGCCCGCCCCTCGCTGCTGGTGCTGCTCCGCATATGTGAGTCCAGGACAAGAGAAGGGAGTTTAATCTAGTCGCCAGTCAAAATCACACATCTTCAAGTTGCAGTGATTGAACAGAGTTGATGTGTAGCTCTTAATATTTTTTCCCTTCCTCCCGCTTCAGATTTTAGCATCCTGTCAGAATAGATGCAGCATCTCAAAACAGATGGAGGGATCATTTATTTCAGACTAACGTTGGCCACGTTTCATCACTGGTATTGTACATTTATGGTTTGTGAAACCGTCCACTTGCTGCCTGTGATTTTTACAGATGTCTGTCTCTGCCAGTCTTTTGTCTGTGCTTTTGATATCTCCCTCTTTGTTGTTTCCATGACAACATGGCAGGACAGGCATTGATTGACAGGGATCGTCAAAGGGTTCCCTGGCGACCTGCTCATTGTTCGAAGCCCCTCCCTGCTGCAGTCTGTGTTTTGTCACTCACCCAGGGATATTTCTGATCTGCTGCTTCTCATTCCTGCTGTCTGTGTGTGTGTGTGTGTGTGTGTGTGTGTATGTATTAAGCACTGCCAATTATTGGGGTTTAGCTATTTATTTTTTGCTGCAGCCGATGAGAGTGACTCACATAGGTAATTCCTACTGTATGCTCTGTTTGTGTGGGCTTGTAAAGAATGGATAGCCGTTCTGCGGGCTGCTTTGTATATTAAATGGCTGATATGTATTGATAGCCTCCTGTTCTGGAAGCAGGTTAGCGAGAGGGAAGGCACTGTAACAGAAGATACTCTGCAGATGTGTTGTAGAGAGTACAGCACATAATGCTAATCTGCTGTGTTAGGGATTTTCAGGAGTTTTAGAAACTGTCTCGGTCTCAGTCTGTCAGTGGGATTGAAGCGCAGCCAGGTTCTCCTGTAGTGCTCTCATTTCACTGAAATCCTGTCAAGCGTTAGGGGAGTATGTTGCTCATTTGGAGAAGGGTGTATCAGTAGCACACAGCGAACTCAGACTTATAGGCAATATTATGGTCGGTGGGTTCGGGTTTGCACTGTAAGAGCAAACATGTATGAGCTGCAGAGCGCTTAAGGTGCACGCATAGGCATGGGGAGGTGAGCATGCGGACAAACAGGCACTTACCGAGGTGCTCACACGCACACGCATGCACATCATCGCGCAGTCACAGTCGACGGTGCAGCTGCTCACCTCCCCCACCTCCTCCACCCATCTCCTCTCAGGCAGCAGTAAATGGTGCCAGTGTATATATATCAGGTATTATGTCCACTTAGATTATGATATGACAGGTTAGCGTGCCGTTTGAAGCTGACAGCACATCTGTTTCATCAGGAGAGACTGATACTGGCATCTAGGACACACATCTCACCATGCAGGAAGGAGATAAAGGAAGAAGCTAGGGGGCCGTCTTTCCTGTCTCCCTGCCTCCCTCACCCTCTCTCTCTCTCTCTCTCTCTCCCTCACCCTCTCTCTCTCGCTCTCTTCTTCCCCCTTTTCTCTCACACCCCCCTCTCCGCCCACCAAACCCACCACCTCCTGCTCACTTTTTCTTTTTCCCCCACTTCTTTTTTCCATTCACTTGTTCTCCCCCTAACCACCTCCTGTCTCTCCTACTTACTGATGCTTGCTGTGTCTTCCCCAGCATGCACACCCTTCCACACACACACACACACACACGCACACATGGTCTAGCCTTCTATCTCATTTGCCTTTATACATTTGACTGGTAAACCTGTTACATCTCAGTCTTGTGTATTTCTCTTTCTCCGCGCCTCGATCTTTGATGTTGTGTTCGCTTCCCTCTTTTAATCTGTCTCTTTGTTAAGCATTGTCCATGCCATTTCGGATCACAGAACAGTAGCAAATTTTGCAAACGCTTAAACTGTCTGCCCCAGACTCCTTCCTTCGCCGATCATTGTGGCATTCTAAATCCAAGTACCATTGTTTTGCCAGTTCCTGCTTATTAGCTCAAATGAAAATGACCTTCAGCTCATCAGAGCGGGTTAGGAAAAGCTGCGGTATCTCCAAATTAAGTGTTTTGTTTCTTTCCCTCTCTGATTAGTTGCATAACCTGAACATGTGAGGAGCTGAACTTCACGGACTAGATGAGTGAGAGGCAATAAAGCTTGGGGAGGGGGGGATTGAACATGCAAGCATGCAGCTGGCTAACAAGGCCAAACAGCCAGTCATTTCCTGGGGAACATGAGGCATGTGTGGAAGAATAGGGAGTTGGGAAGGAAAAGGACAACTGTCAGAAGCTCAGTGATTTATTTTTCCCTTGGAGGCTTTTTTCACCACTGGCTTTCAGAGCCACATGTGTGTAAAGTACACACAAACTCGTGCATGCATGCATACAGACACACACACTGAGACTAGATGAGAATGAAAGCCTACATTTTCCATCATTGAGTATTCATTCCATGTTATTTTGACAGTGGTCCGGTTAGTGTGCTGTAAATCTTTAATTTCGCTGAGGTGACCTCTTTTCCTTCTCTTCCTTCCTCCCCTTTTTTGTCTTCTCTCTCTTGCTCTCTTTCTCTCCAGCATACATGCCCGAGGACGAACTTAAGGCAGGCGCTCAAGATGAGGAAGAGCACCTGCAGGATGACGGCCTCTCATTAGACGGCCAGGACACTGAGTTCCTGTGCAACGAGGAAGAGGAAGATGCGGACGGAGGCCAGCCACCTAGTTACAGAGACTCTCCACTCAGCAATGGAACTAACCCTGACGCTGGATATGGGTCTCCGCTCAGTGATGCCAGCGATCGACTTCCGGACTTCAAGAGCACCTCTTCCAGGGACGGTCAGGAGAGGGAAGGCACAGCTTTGCCCTTCCGCCCCAACAACGGCCTCTCTTTCCAGGACAGCCTGGCACAGATGAAAGCCGTCTATGCAAACCTCATCTCAGATGCCTCTTGGTCCAGTATCACAATGGACATCATGAAATCTAAGCCTGCTGCAGCTGGCAGTGTCAACAGTGCCCTCACCACTCCAGAGCCTGCCTCTACCGCTTCTGTCGCCACAACTACAACCACAAACAAGAGCAGCGGGGTCAGTGTGGCTAGCAGTCACCATAATGGCAGGAGCTCCAGCACCACTGTCAACCACACAGGCAGTGCAAGTGGCAATACTAATGGCACAGCAGCTTGCTCTGTTAGCAGCCACAGTGCAACCAGCAGCAGTGGGAGCAGCAGTGGTGGGGCTAGTAATGGTAGTGGTGTGGCCTATGACTGGCACCAGGCAGCACTTGCCAAAACTCTTCAGCAGACCCCCTACCACCTTTTACCAGAGCCCAGCCTCTTCAGCACAGTGCAGCTCTACCGGCAGAACAACAAGCTGTATGGCTCTGTTTTCACTGGTGCAAGCAAGTTTCGTTGCAAAGACTGCAGCGCGGCCTACGACACACTGGTGGGTTTGACGGTCCACATGAATGAGACGGGCCACTATCGAGATGACAACAAGGACAAAGAGGAGGAGCAGGGAAAGCGCTGGTCCAAACCACGCAAGCGCTCCCTTATGGAAATGGAGGGGAAAGAGGATGCCCAGAAGGTGCTGAAGTGCATGTACTGTGGCCACTCATTCGAGTCTCTGCAAGATCTCAGCGTTCATATGATCAAGACCAAGCATTACCAGAAAGTGCCTCTCAAAGAACCAGTGCCAGCCTTGGCCACTAAACTGGTGCCCAGTTCAGCTAAAAAACGAGCTATCCAAGATGCTATAGTCTCCCCATGCTCCCCAGACTCTGTCCATGCTGGTAGTGGTGGTGGCAGTGTAGCCCTCGGGGATGTTGGCAAAGATACAAAATCTGCAGCTAACCCCTATGTTACGCCAAACAACCGTTATGGCTACCAGAATGGTGCCAGCTACACATGGCAGTTTGAAGCTCGTAAAGCCCAGATCCTCAAATGCATGGAGTGTGGGAGCTCTCATGATACACTGCAACAGCTGACTGCCCACATGATGGTTACGGGCCACTTTTTGAAGGTTACAAATTCTGCATCCAAGAAGGGCAAACAGCTGGTTTTTGATCCAGTGGTGGAAGAGAAGATTCAGTCTATCCCACTGCCACCGACCACCACCAGACTCCCTGTTCCCACTAGTGTTAAGTCCCAGCCCGTGTCTCCCGCACTGTCCTCTGGCTCAGAGGAAAAGAGGGAAGGAGGTGAGGATGAAAAGGTTGAAGGCGGTGAGCCACTGGAGAAAAAAATCAAGGAGGAGAAAGACGACTCAGGTGAGAAATCTGAGACTGACGCCACATCATATAAATACCTTAGAGAAGAAGATCTGGAGGAGACACCAAAAGAGGGTTTAGATATTCTTAAATCCCTTGAGAACACAGTATCCAGTGCCATCAGCAAGGCCCAGACAGGCACACCCACATGGGGTGGCTACCCCAGCATTCATGCAGCATACCAGCTGCAGGGTGCCATGAAGAGCTCCACTACTGTTTTACCCCCAATGGTCCAGAGTGTCCAGATGCAGCCAATGTTTAACAGTGGGCTACGAGGCCTGGTGAATGACCCCAACTCAGTCATCCACTCGCCTCGGAGCCCTTCCTCCCCCACCCCCCTCAGGAGCAATGTCACTGCCATGGAGGAGCTTGTAGAGAAAGTGACAGGGAAAGCTGCCACTGTGAAGAAAGAAAAGGAGGAGAAGATGGTGAGCCTTGAACGATGTCGGCCCCCGTCATTAGTAAAATCCCCCTCTCCTGCACTGAGAGAGCAGCGAGAACAATTAGCATCTCCAAATGACCTATCTATAGGTAAACCGTCTGGTATGAGAAGTAGCAGCCCAGGCAGTGTAGATTCAGAGCTCATCTGCAAGAAAGAGCCCAAAGAGAGCTTAGTAGATGGCCACAGCAACCATTCGAAGAACGGCTCTGAGGCATGTCAATCTCCAGTAACTAACGGTAACAGTCTTGGCATCATCACTGATCACTCACCGGAAAGTCCTTTCATCAACCCTCTCAGCGCACTCCAGTCAATCATGAACACTCACCTGGGTAAGGCGTCTAAACCAGTAAGCCCAGCTGCAGACCCACTATCTATGCTTTACAAAATCAGCAACAGCATGATGGATAAGCCAGCTTTCAACCCAACTCCTCAGGGCAAGCCAGCCGAGCCCATCAACCACTATCAGTTGTACGAAAACAATGACCAGCCCATAGACCTGAGTAAACATAAGTCCACCACTAACAGCAACAATAACAATAACAACAGCAGCAGTGTGCTCTTGCCCAACAATAGTGTAAATGGTAATAAACCCCTCATTTCCCTCCCTGACTCAGTCTCCTCTCCTCTGAGGGAGAATGCTCTGATGGACATTTCTGATATGGTAAAGAACCTCACTGGAAGACTGACGCCCAAATCTTCAACCCCCTCCTCCATCTCAGAGAAGTCAGATGCCGACGGCAGTGCTTTTGAGGACGCCCTCGAGGACCTCTCGCCAGTGCAGAAGAGGAAAGGGAGGCAATCCAACTGGAATCCCCAGCACCTCCTCATCCTCCAGGCACAGTTTGCCTCCAGCCTGAGGGAGACCTCAGAGGGCCGCTACGCCATGACCGACCTGGGCCCCCAGGAAAGGGTCCACATCTGTAAGTTCACAGGCCTCTCCATGACCACCATATCCCACTGGCTGGCTAATGTCAAGTACCAGCTGAGACGGACTGGGGGCACCAAGTTTCTCAAGAACATGGACTCGTGCCAGCCTGTGTTCCTCTGTGGTGACTGTGCCTCCCAGTTCAGGACTCCCTCCTCCTACATCAGCCACCTGGAGTCTCACCTGGGCTTCAGCTTGAAGGACCTGTCCAAACTGTCAGCTGAGCACCTACGGGAGCAGCAGGCTGCCTCAAAGGTGATCACAGACAAAATGACATTCGGCAGCCCCCTGTCAGCCTTGACCACGCCAGAGGACGACACGGGCTCTGTGTACCAGTGCAGACTTTGCAATCGGACATTCGTCAGCAAACATGCGGTCAAACTGCACCTCAGCAAGACCCACGGCAAGTCTCCAGAGGACCACCTGGTGTTTGTCACCGCTTTGGAGAAACTGGAGAAGCTAGACAAGCTGGAGAAGGTTTAAGCGGGGTCTCGAGCTGAGGGTAGAGACTGACAGCTGTGGAACTGATTAGAATTTCATTGCACTAAAATGACATTGTTCACAGTTACTGCACTGGGCCGAACTGAGCCGCCAAAAAAAAAAAAACGGTCTTATTATTTTTTGTTGTGATAACTGCCTGACTGGACCATGTCTTTTCATGTTGATTTGTTTTTGTTTTGCCAAGCTTTTTTTTACACTTATTTTGTAATATATTTATATGCTATTTGTCTGATCTGTGCATGTATTTTAGTGAATCAAGGTTAAACACAAGATTTTAATCTTTTCATGGCAAAAATACAACTACTGCTTCAACGGTGAAAGTGGTGAGTGGAAAAAGAATTGGTGGAAGAGAAAACTGTATAATACTTGATATGAAGAAGGTGAAAATTAAATGTATACACCAAAAGAATGAAAGAATACCCTGAAAGACTGAAGTAGCACCTTAGACAGTTGAATTTTGAATTTGTAAAGAGAACATGTTTTGAAATATCTT
Organism: Holacanthus passer; assembly: GCA_025331565.1. Classification (NCBI taxonomy): domain Eukaryota; kingdom Metazoa; phylum Chordata; class Actinopteri; family Pomacanthidae; genus Holacanthus; species Holacanthus passer. The sequence goes on from JAFREQ010000103.1 coordinate 250,252, forward strand.
GCATTTGTCAAAATCAGATTGATTTTAAAAGATCAAGGATTATCATTTCCCCTCCCTCTCCTTTTTGGTTTCCTGTCACTGCAATGTTTTTGATGATGAATGGCCTGCTCATAAATCTGTCAGTGTATTAGAAAAAAGATCACGTGAACATTTGGAAAAACTGAAATGCTGCTTCTGGTTACGAGTCAATCAGTGAAAATGAATGGCCGTCAGTATGCAAGTTTGCTCAAAAAACTTTTCCTTGTTGTGAAGTATCACCTTATAGCAATTTTCCAGTTGTATGGTTTGTTACAACTTTCTCTTTCTAAATTGTGTCGCTTTATTCAACTGTAAAGAGAACAGTCCGTTACATGTAAATGATTACCAGTGAAATGTCAGTACTCCATAAGACATATCTTACCATTTGAAACGGCTCAACATTCTTTGTATCTTAAGGTGTGTGCATTCTCTAACTTTTATATTGTCATTTTATATACAAAAATGATAAAAAATAAAAACAGATGGTGTATATAGATATATGCTGTAGAGCTACAAAATGTCCTTTTTTAAAGAAAATACAAATTTAGCTTCTTTGGCTTGGTTTACAGAAATGATTTTAATTATACTTGCATCCTATTTGATGCATGAAATGGTGTGGAAAATAAATAAGCGATGCACAATGACTATACATTTCAATGTTTTATCGACAATATTGTAAAAAAAAAAAAAATTTTTAGCACCGATTAGTTTGTTTCATTTATTTCTCAATTGTAAAATAAACCCCAAAGCAGTTGTTAACAGTCATACATTTGTGGTTGTGTGTTCATTTGTCATGGTGGTGCACAAAACTCGACATGTATAAACCTTAACTCTGTAGCATTTGCTTTGCGGCAAATTAAAGCGATCACACCCATACCAAATCCTAACCCAGTGTGAGAGGATTTCTTTTTTTTGGTTATCCTTGAACTGAGATTAAAATTTTCCTTGTCTCACTCTCAGGACATATTTTGTGTTTTGCAACAGGCCTGCTTTTATGTTTACAAAAATTTAAGAGAGCAAGAAAAGTCACTGGTGTCATACTCACAACTGATGACTGAGTCACATCATGCTGCTGAATATTATTATAATGATGAGGATGATAAGCCTGTAAGGGTGCCTATTGTATTGTAAGAAACCCATGCTTGGCTTGTGACTGGCCTTCGGAGGGCCCGTTCTGAAAGAATCAGTGTTATATTAATGACGGCAGTGTACTTTTGCCTGTCTTCTTGGAATAAAATTAGATGGGTGTCTGTTCTGCTTGATATAGCCTCCTGACTGGCCACACTGAACCAACCAGTGATTAACACAACTAATCAGATGATATGAACGCAGCAAGCTGTCCTTTTCTCCGATCAACTGCTGTATGGCTAACAAGAAAATATGCTGTGAGTCTTTCCTCTGTGCATTTTAAAATTGACATTGATATTAGTAATGGGGATGCTATAGTTAAGGGGCAGAACCGTGAATCTAGGCAATGCAGATTATAAATAAATCTGAACTTGAATTTCAGACACTGCTCATCAATTGTTGAGCCTAAGTTGCCTGCATCATTCATCAGAGCCAGAATTTAATGCACACGTGTACTGTTAATGCCATATTTTCAACACACCTGCCGGAATTTTAGCAGATTTGATGAGATAAAACAGCATCTTTACAGCGTGTCACTTCAAGCATCGTCACTGTGAACAGGTTTATTGGCTGGACGCTTTTTGTAATTTTCTAAGGTCAATCAAAAATGATGCAGTTTAGTGCAAAAAAACATTTTCCTGTCCACTGACTTTGTTTCCATCTCCTCTAAATGAATGTTTGCATAGTTGCTTGCGGAGCATAACAAAAGATCTCTGCACCTTTCTGACTAGTCAAGCAGCTTCTCCATCATCTAAGTCCTTCGGCCTCTTTTGTCGCAGCGCTTTTTTCACCTTTTCTTGCTTTTCTTAAGTTTTCTCTGCTTTGTGCGCTGTTGTTGCAGGTCAGACTTCATTTAATGTACACTACAGCCTTAACATTTAGCTTTAGCGAGAGCTGAAAGCGAGTCATTGTGTATAATGACCTCTGGATGACCCCCAGTCAAAGGTAAGCGGCAAGTTGGGGGTTTCCTTCCTCAGGCAGCCCTGCAGGTAAAGCATCTACTTCAGGAATTTGATCTCTCATCTCGCCCTCATGTCTCATGTGTCTGATAGAGTACTTACAGTACCAGCCTTTGTATGGATGACGCCATGCTGCAGTGTTATGACTTCCATTCCTCACACTCACAACATGTCTCATGTCGGCTGAGTCAGTCACACACACTCACTCTCCCAGCTATATTAGCACAAGTGTCTTTGTGCAATTACACACCTCCTCGATCTGGCTGCATCTTGCTGTGTTGATACATGGATTCGGTGACAAAGGAAACACAGGCAGAGGGCAGATTAGCCCGGCTGAAGATGCAGCTTCCTCGGAAAGGGGCTGCTAGAGTTGGGTTATAAAACATACAAGGCAGATAAACAAGCAACATTTGGAGGAGATAGTGTTCCTGCACACCAGAAATAAAAAAACACCTTGTAGGTTTAATACCCCACAGCTAAACCTGTAATTTTGCTGTGCCGTCAGATAGCTGCTGAGCCGATAGAGACTCTTTCCTGCTTTGTTAGAGATCAGTGCACTGTTTCCTGTGCGTATTCTATGTAAATTACATGCGATAATCGCCACGCACTGCACAATGCTGGTTCCCGTGGTGCAAACGGAAACCGAGGGTAGATAAACGCAGGCTGGGCAGATTTGCATAGCCTTTGTGTTTTGGGCGCTGCTGAACGTGAGCCCTGAGGATTGGTAGGGATTTCCTCAAGGTTTTGTATAAGTAAATGCCTGCTTCCTCTCAGGGCTGGGACCATTATGTACAGCAGACAGTGGTGGGTGTAGACAGAGGGCACAAAAGGAATAACAAAATTACCTGGGCTGGTGGGAACACGGGGAGGGAGTATTAACCTGCATAACTCGTGTCTGCCTCTGCCCAGATAGAGCAGGGATATATCGGTGTTTGCATGGGAATGTGTACTCTACTTTCCACTCCAGTTAGGTACATTACATCAAGTTTACTGTATGTATATGTGTCATCTGTTAGAGGCAATGATGGAGAAGTGTCACTCTATGGTTAGAGGTTACAGAGAGGTGAAGTAAGAACTAAGGGAGGGCATGTTGAGTGTCTCTGATTGTTCTCAGAAGTTCACCTCTAATGCTTCAAGGTGTGTTATTATCTCAAATGTATGTAATTCATGCAGCCTGCCAGTCTTTTGTTAGGCCTCATATGTTCATGGCCGTTGTGCCTGGTTCGTATACGACAGAGGCATGAAGATCATCTTCAACCCTGAAACAAAGACAAAGCTCCTGCTGAGGATCCCGGCGTGTCTGCCGCCTATAAACCCTCCAACTTTGCACACTACTCCGACGTATGGTTTAATACCCTTCCAAAATACCTCAAACCAAACAAACAATGTCTGACAGAGAATCAACAAACAAAGCAACAACGACTGAGAGCTTTTGTACTGGATCACAAACTGAAGTCGGAGAAATCTGTTTGGATCCTGATAAAACGTCTCATTGTGAAAATCGCATTCAGGAAGAAGTTATCAGTATTCCCGTTTTGCAAAAGACACCTGCCTCTATCTATTTTTATGTTAAGTCAGTTTGTAGACTTAATTCAATCATGTTGCTTCATACTGTAAAATGTGTAGGATCTGCGACAATTGCACCTTCTTTACAGACCAAGCAAAAAGGGTCTGTATAGTAACAGAACAGGGTTTGGCAACATTTTTTGTAACTATGAGACACTGTAATCACAGACACTGAAAAGGGATGTATACAATACTGCAATACGTTCTTAAATGGGTGCTTGATGCTGTATTTCTGATTGTGTTAATTATATCAAATGTTTCTGAGAATTTACATAATTTTGCACATAGGTTCTGATTAGGATTCTAGCAGAAACTTCCTCTCAGGGCTCAAAAACCTGTTGAGCTGTTATAGAAAAGCCTTTGGCAGAGTTAATATATACATTTACATCACTTTTACGGTGCAGCAAAAGTAGTTAAAGTTTTAATCCTTAAGATTTCCGTCCTGGCTAATTTGCTGACTCCTGTGGTTACTGGTAGTAACAGCAGGCGCGGTTTAATGCTACAGTAGCTTGTTGCACCGGCTGTGTGTAAGTTCAACCTTAGCATAGTTAGAACATAAACTGTTACAAAGTTGTGATTTATGCATTACTAAAATAAAAGCGGTTGCACCACATAAATAAGTTACAATGTAACTCTAAGTCATTAATGGTAAAAGAGCGCTTTTTTTGGCCACACAGCATCATTCATTTTCATTAATTGCATGCCATCTTGCATCACAGTAATCCAGTAGAGACCTAAGTTATTGATATGATATTTCAATATCGATCTACCTCACTGATGTGCTGTAATGCCATGTGGCTCGTGCCAGCCAGACGAATGCACGAGTGACCATAGTGACTCCATCTTTGATTGCTGATTGGCCACTTGCCACTTGCCTAATTGTAGTAGTAATACAAATTTACTAGTAGCTGATTTAGTTACAAACTAACTGGTAGTTACATAGCCTCCCAGAATTTAGGGAGCAGCAAAACAAAACTATTGTCATTTTAATAAAGAAGTTGGTTTTTACATAATTCTGTGAGCAACTGTGATCTGATTTTATTTTGCACACGGCATGGGTTTGCAAACAGCAGGGCATAGTGAAGGTTACCTGGCTGGAGGTGGAGGTGTGCAGTCTGTCATCTTCTTCGTCTAACAGCTCACTGTGGCTGCTCCTTCTTGTTCCCTTATTCCCTGCAATATTTCAAACTGATCCGATGTCAAAAAAAATGACCATATGTATGACGGATCTGATGTATGATAGAGGTCAGTACTAATCTGACTGACGATCCCATTGCACTTTCTGTCACTACTTCATAATGTAAGTCAACCCGTCTTTTGCCAGTTAAATGCAAGTATAAGTAATATTGCAGTACTTTCATCAGTGGGCCAAAGCTCAGTCACTATTGTGTTACCTCATTCTGCGACTTAACAGACATTTATTCAAATTCAAATCTTTGCTTTAAGAATAAATTATGTGTTTTTGAATCACAATAAAAAGTCTAAACATTTTTTTCAAAGATTTACCCAATAAGGGACTTTTAACCAGCCCTACTATTTTTGCACAGAGCATTACCTGAACAGGTAACCTGATGAGGTTTCTCAGATACATTGAAAATACTTATTAGAGTCATATTACATCATCATTTCAGGCACTACAGTGCGATACTCATACTGTGACACTGTCAGTAGCAGTGTGTTTGTATTTTTTTGATGGACACGCGGCAGTCTTTCATCAAGGTGGGTTTATTTTGCAGTGGGAGGGTTGATGTGACAGAGTTGTCTTTGGAGAATGATGGTGTTTGACAGCGGCAGGCTAACGGATGTAGGAGATCATCTCAGTCTGCCAAGCCTTTAGTTATGATGTGGTGGTGGATGAGAACTGCAGGTGTGTGTCGCCAGGTCCTTCATCCATCACAAGCCCGGACAAAACACAAAGCATACAGGGGATGAAATGTTTCCTCCATCTTGGTGGATGAGGGATGTGGTTTTACAAAACAAGATGTGATGCCTATCCATTCTGTTCTTACACTGCACTGTAATTTTTTTTTCTTTCATCCTTTTTTTGGCGGGAGAATATGTCTGTTTATTTTCTTCTGTATCTTTGTTTCTTCATTTCTTTTACTTGCATTCAGGCATATGATAAACCATTCTACATTATTTTCAGGAAATGATATAAATTCTTAATCTCTGAGATTCCAACACTATAAATACGTGTTTTCTATGCACACTTTCTCTGTAGAATATCTAATCTATCTCTATTTCCCTAATTACCTGGGGACATGTCTACAGCTACAACCATAATCCATACATGAAAGATTAATGATATATTTCCCATTATCCTGTGTGTATACGTATGTATGATTTAGTCACTGACCTCTCAGGGGTTTTTTTGAATATGAGAACTACCATGTCCCTGTCATTTCCTATTTCAAATCAAAGAGGTCAGCATAGAAAATGTCTCAAAACCAATTTGTGTTTCAAAAAGACCCTTGAGAAATAGTATCTTGTGTTGTGTTTGATATGCACAAAGACACTTACCCTTATCTATCTTTTCAGAGAGAAAGAGAAGGAGATGGAGGGTGAAGTGCTCCAGGAATCAGTGCTGCCTCCATGAGATATGATGCTGCTTGATTTTGATCATTGACATTTGCTTTTTCATGCATCCTGAAAAACAAGGCCTCCCTTCCATTAAGGAATTATTCAAATGACCTTCAACAGTGCATGTTTTCCTACAGTTTTGTTGTGGGAATATGAGAACACATACTGACATCTCAATTACTTATGCAAGGCTCAGAGTAGGCCCAGTGGATGCAATCACCGTGTGTGCAATCCTCAGTCACTCCGAATCACAGAGGCTCCCGGACAGACACACATAATTCAGACAAGTCAGACAGGATTTGCATACAAAGACTAAAAACAAAAAAAAAGAGGGCATAAATAAAAAATGCACCATCTTGAGTGGGAAGAGAAGGTAGAGATTTGAGGGGAGGGAGGAAGGGGAGAGAGGTAAATTGTTTTAAAAAGGTCTTACATGTCATGTTGTGCATGTAAAAGGGTTAGACCGATATACAGAGCTGATATTGGCCTTTGGCATTTGGTTTGGTGTTGTATACCTCTGAATGAAAGAGATGTGGTTGCACAGAAAACAATTCATTGTCATCATCATTATTATTATTATTATTGTTATTGTTTTATATTATATAATTTGCAATTATTATTATTATTATTTTATTTTGTATTTTTTCTAATTGTTTGAAATGAATTTTCAGCACAAAAATTGACATATATTAAATAAATACACATTACGCTATTGAGCACCAATACTGCAGACCTTTCAAATCCCATATTGGTCAAACCGTTCTATCTATAGGCCTTCAGTCATCAACCACCACAGTCTAATACTGGACCAGACACTGTTGTCCATCTTTATCCCCTTAAAACCTGAGTTTTTTTTCCCCTTCCGCCCTTCTGGAGGTGACACACTGGCTCGTCGTCGCGTGATGGGTGGGGGGTGGTAGAGGAGTGGGTGAAGGGGTAGAAGGGTTGGGGTGATTGAGGGCAGGCAGAGAGGTGGGGTGGGGTGGGGTGCATGGGAGGCTAACCCGGCATCACGTCATTAGCGTTGCGCAGCGGAGATGCAGGGGCACCCTGACACATGTCACGGACAGCCAGCCGAGAGCCCACGTATGAAGCTGACACGCTGCGCATAATTTATCCCGTGACACGATCTGCATGCCGAGTTGTTGATCTGTTGTGTTTGGTTTGGACATGGGCGCTCTGGCAGGGAAGACAGAGGGGGGGTTATTATGCAGGTGGGGGGGCAGGAAGAGGAGAGCGAGGGCGAAGAGGTGGCAGGGTGTGTATGTGTGTGTGTGAGTGTGTGTGTTTTCCATCGGCGGTGGAAGGCGGCATCTTGGTGTAGCACACACTGAAGGGGCGACACATTTGTCATGTCCACTGAGAAGCAACATATACATAAACAAGTGCATTCAAATTCACTAATGCAGACACACAGACTCTAACACACACTCACACACACAGGCACATTCTTGCTTTGGTGATATGCATGTTGAGTCACAGTGAAATCACAGCCATAATCTTGTCCCTTAAGACATCTGTTCATGAGTGAAAATGACTAATATTGGAAAATGGAAATGACCCTCTGTCATTCCATTGGACGTGATTGTTTTCCAAGTTTCAGCTGCAGTGCTGTGACACCACTTCTCATCAGCTTCACATAATTATTGCTTCAGTAACTCAATAAAGTGTTAATTTGATTATTATTTTGATGTGTTTGTGTGTTTCTCTAAAACAGTAAAAACCTTTAAAACATAAAAGCAATGCAAGGCTACAAAGGCTATGGCACATGCGGCCAGGTAAATGTGTGTGTGTGTGTGTTGATGTGTGTGTTTTGCAAATTAGCAAATATGAACATTGATAATGTAATATCAATTAACTTATGGTTAGCTTTTAGTGTGAATTGCTCTGTGTGTGTGTGTCTTTGGGAATTGCTCGTCAACCATCAACTACTTCTGCCCCCCCCCTCTCTGCCTGGCTCGTTTACATGAATTATGCATATGACCAATCTTGTTAGAGGAGCCCCTCCCTCATCACACCCCTAATCCCTGCCGTTGCCACGGCAACCAAAATTAGACATGACTGCGAGGTACAGTATGGGCCCTCGGGGCCTTTCTTTGGACAGGCCTCATCCCGGGCAGGCATGGACAAGGATCTGGAGATCCTATAGGCCTGTAGGTCACCTGTCCACTGATATTACTGTACTGATGCTGGAGCTTGATGGGAAATATTAATTTCACTTCAGCTCAGTCTGCTGCCATGAACCCTAAAGCTGGGCAGACACTGTACAGATTCAGCCAGATGGGTTGTGGTTAGATGTGCAGTTTGAGGGGGGTCACACTGCCTGATTAATTGCTTGAACGATAAACGATCCGGATCTCTGACTATCAGATGGATTTCTCGCGTGTCTGAAATTTTGGTGTGCTGTCTTTAAGTTTGAGTTACACTGATTTTTACCATGGCTGCTGTTAAACTGTAGCGAGCTTGTTTTAATATCACTGAAGTACTATTTTACTATTTTTATTTTGCTGTGATGAAAACTACATTCTTGAGACTTCTGTGCCATAAAACTGAATTTCACTGCAGAACAGACCGACCACGTTGTCTGCAACTTCCAGACATCTACAACTCCATATTATTCCTTTTCTCTTCCTCACTTTCTATTATAACAGAATTGCACAAAGTAATGCTGCTTTTTCCTCTTTTTTCAACAGTGAGCACGGCGCAGTCTTGTTTGAATAGACTATGTTGGAACTATCACTGACCATAACTGGCATTCCATGCTTAGATTTAGTGTGAGCTCCACGCCAGTACAGCTGTACTGCGTGAGCAGGATAAATGGATGGAACAGTGTTGGGCATATATCTGTGTTTTGTGGCAGAACAGTGCTCTGGAAAATGGCTACTGCAAACCTGAGTTTCGCTCTCAGATCGTTTGGTCAAACGAAGTCTCACCATTACTCCTTTTGCAACTTTGCAACCAGTAACAGAACATGTCTCTGCCATCATTTAGAAAACAGTAAAAACGCAACTAAATACGCTGCTACACCTGGCTGTTCCTTTGATGCCAGCTCACTGTAGCCCTAACCTGCAAGTTGACGGGATTGGCTCCTTAGTTATGTGACTTTAGGAACCCTGGCTGATTGTGTTTCTGTCATTTGTACAGTGCAGTTCCAAGGAAGAACTGCTCAGCCATGGCATTGGCTCCATAAAAAGCACCATATGGACACTACCACTAGGAGGTTATTGTGTCCTGTCCTACATCGTGTCCTGTCAATTTCCTGATTCATTCAGCTGGAGCCGAGTCATGTGAACATTCCTTCCCTCCATTCCTAAATAAGGAAACACACAAAGTTGACATGTCTTTCTTCTTTTTGTGTTTTTAGAAAGTTGTCTAACAGTAAAATATAAGTAACTAAATGCTCAATCAGCATTAAGGTTAGCTACTCAACATTTAATCAAGAGGAGGCCACTGTATTAGTTCAAATAAGGTTTTGGTGTTGCTAGTCACGACATTTAAGGAAGGCTTGAAAGTTTGCTCAAAGATTTTGCCAGAACTAGGGAGTGGAACCTGTGCCAGCTGCAAGTTGTGTTTATAATAACTTAAGCATGAATGACTGGTATGTTTTATACATTTCAATGTTAGACCTGTTTCTCTTTCTCTCCCTGTTAATAATCATATAGCGGATTTAATAATCATATAACATTATGGATTTGAGATGAAAGATATCCTAGTAATTATGCTCCAGAAGTATGTTCATATATCTGCAGTGCAAGATTTATGTCCAGTGCCAACGTTAGGTGCCAATGCAGGATGTAGCATGCCCTTCATGTAGCGAAGCAGAAATGAAGGGTGTGTGTGAAGGTCAGGGTGGTGGATGGGCATGAGGCACATCCAACTTTCATGTGGCAGACTATTGCATCTCTGCAGTGAATGTTGGTAAGAATTCTTGTGGGCCTTCCCCAGCAGTGGACCCTTAAAATTATGACAGCCTTTTACCATATTAGTGATATCATATGCAAAAGCAAATGTATTTTCTATTGACGTCATATTCACAGACATGACATGCAGCTTTATAAAATACTTCAGAGGTTGTAAATGTAAATAGTATACATAGTCAACAACTGACAGAGCAATGCACAAAGAAACAGTGTGAACTGAAGTTGAATTGCCAAGTTTTAATAATCACATGGGAATAATGACTGCTCTCGAAATAATTCCTGAATCTGAAATTTTTAAGAATAAAGTCTGAAATAACTGATGTAAAATTTATCGTGGTGATTCAAAAGCAGTGACATTCACATTCCTCAATTGATGCATTGTGCTATGAGATTCTATGAAATTTTGGAAATTAGCTGTAGGCATTTCAAGCTACAAGCTGGGCTCCTTTTTACAAAGATGCTGTTGTTTTTTTTTAAAGTGTGTAATAGGGATGGCAGAAGAAAACAAGTTCACTTGTGATAAATACAAAAATGTGGCAAGACAGCACTACATTCATTTAGTGCTAGACCCTTAATATGATCTCACACAGTACAGGATACAGATGATCGGACCTCTACAGCCCTGATGGTGGTTTCTACCTGACCAAAACTAGACAATACTACTACTTAAAAGGCAGAATGACTAGAATTTATTGTTGTCTTCTTATGAAGACGTCCCGCCCTCTCAACCTGCGTGTTGTTATTGGCTGGCAGCTACACACCCACTGCCCAAAGGTTGATGCCCAGAAAAGCAAAATAAGAAAGTACAAGCAGAGGGCCTCTCTGCCTATAGAGACACACACACACCAGTTGGTCATTAGTGATAATTGAGTGGGATTACTTTTGTACGAGTCTATTCATTGTTTTTAGGAAAATCCTACTCATTCTGCCTTTCAGATCGGATGTGTGGCCACAGAAATAATTGCAATGTGTTGTGGGGGACTTTTTCAACAGTCAGGAAAACCTGCAATGAAAGCTTTTTTATGGTTTTTAATGGAGAGTTTTAGTGTCCCGTAAAGCTCTAAATGCTGTTTCTAAGACTTAAATAAAATGATTATATCCCAGAGGATTTGGACCTCAGGGGCATGTATTGTACATTCATTCCCTCTCTGTAAAAAAGTTCAAAGTGTTTGTTTGGAGGCAGTTTCCCAACCAGCTCAGTCACTGCTCCCTTGCGAACCCCCCTTCATTAACGTTGTTGTTTCGTAGTCAGAGGTTGCTGACACGGTTTCTTGGACTGCAATGAAGACAGGAGACTATCAAGAAAGGCCTTTTTGTTGTTCAGATGTATAAATAACTGGCATATGGGCTTTGTGTGGCATGAATGGTGTGGTTGTTATTTCTGATTCCACCATGCATTTTAATTTGTGGGAAAAACATTTTAATTCAGTACTGTAGGTGTGGGGGTAATAAAGTGAAACCTTTGATTACAACAGGCTTTTGTATTCTCTAAATGTCCTATTGTTGTCATTTTGCTGAAGACCCGCAGGTGGACCCACAACATAGCTCCGAGAACCTCTGACAACTGTGATATCAGTTTTAATGAACAAAAGTAAAATTAAAGGAAAATGAAGCTGACTGCCAACAACTGCCATTGTAGGCAGCTTGCATGTAATCATTCTGTTGTTATTTCAGGCCTGTTAATTTCACAGCACCAGTTGGAGTTGTCCATCTGTTTATTAAAGGTTAACTGCCTCCACACTTATGAAGCGTACGTTTCTCACGATCCTCTGAGTTTACAACATGCAGTGGGTTGTCTCTGACGCATCTCAAAAGTTTGTCTTCTGCTCCGATAACAGAGTAAATGACAGGTTTTGTGTCTGGTATAAATAACTGAGAGGAACTCAACTTGAACTCGAAAAGGGATTAATGCAGAGGAATGAAAGACATGAACAAAAGTTCACATTTATTCTACATTAGTTGTATTAATAATATAAAACATGATTTACAAGTCAGACAATCAGAACGATTAATGTTCGTAATCTATCTCATATTGCTTTCCTCACGGAGCAGTCTGCAGATGAGTGCGAGCTTTGGTGAAGGTGGAGAGTACAGATGGGCAGACAGTCCAGTTAATGGCCGTGCATCACTGTAGTGTTAGGAAGGTAGAAAGCTGCAGTTCCTGGGTGTTGATATAATGGACGGGCTGTCACTTCCTTGTCACTTCGCCAAGATAATTTTACTTCACCCATTGTGAGTGTGTGTGTGTGTTCTGTATGTATGTGTACTGCGTGTGCATTCTCAGCAGCCATTACAGGTGATTTCCAATGAAGCACGCTAGTTCAGAAATATGGCAAGTATAGTAGTTGGTTTCGAGAAATCATTTCCCACGTGAACGCTACTTTGGTTTGCTTTTCCACCTATGAACATCGTAATTATACCAAAAAAAGAGAGGCTTGTCGTAGCGTTCCCACACCAGCGCTGCAGAGCTTTGTTTTGACAGAGAATCATGTCAGCCGTCTGTTTAAATCACACTGTGAATAATGGCTTAAGGCAAGAATTTACAAAAGTCCTTTCCCATGCTGAATTTTCTGACCAGAGAAAGAAGTAGCGCTCCCACATGGCACTTGTTGATAATGCCAAATTTGCTTGGTATGTGTGCCATGTGAAACACTGCTGAACCAATGCATAAATGCAGTGGTGGGTCTTGGTACAACTGATCTGGTGTCTGGATTCTCATATGGCAAATGAACCTGACAAATGCGGCAACCTGAAACCTACAACTACTGCAAACACCTTAAATGTGATGGAAAGTAAAAGACCAGCAAACTGTGTTTTTACTGTAGCAACGTGAAAACATACAAGAAGAAGGGCTGGTTGCAACAGTGACTTTTTGCCCCACAGAGTCTGTGAATTCTGCTTCCTGTTCCTGAACTGTGGATGGAAGTGACACCATGTGACTGTGCTACCAACACATTCTCTCTACAGCTAGCCCCACCCAGCCTCCGACATCGGCACCCAGTACCCCCCCCACCTCACCACCCTGCTTCTCCTTTGTTAAGCCAAGCTCGGAGTGCCATAGACACAGATGAAGGCGTGGAGAAAACACATGCCAAAAAGGCCCCCCTGCCACTCTCACTCTTGCACAGCGACAATGATAGGCTGTCATCACACAGCGATCAGCACTGTCACCCACAACATTGCCGTGCACAAACACACACACGTATAGTGCGGGCATGCACACATACACACACAACACAAACACGCATACACACAGGCGTACACACACACACACATACACAGGACCCACGGCTGTGAAAATCCGCACCAGCCTCGACAACACTGACAACCAAGTCACTGCTGTCACTTCAGTTATTTTTACACTGGGGCCTGACAACACATCAAAAATCCCTCTCGCTATGGGAACAACATGAGACCACTGCATCAAGCCCATTAGACGCCACGTGTCACATCAAATATCTAATTATCTGCTATTCAATATTCCCAATTAAGTTAGAGATGTTCACTATGCACATTCACACAATAATTTACCACAGTGTTGTGTATGCAAAGCGAGATGATAAAGCTGGCCTAGCTGTAAAAAAAAAAAAAAAAAAAAGAAGAAGAAGAAAAAAAAACCCAACACAGCTGCATCGCTGTCCTAGTGACAGTGAGAAGGCTGAGGTGGATCCTGGAGAGAGTGATCGCTTGCTGTGGTTCAATCCTGTTTTCTGCAGGTAAAGTCTGACCAGAAACAAAGAGAAGGAGAGACACAGAAAGAGCCAGTTATTCCACTATTTTTTTCTGTCCAGACCGGTAGAGGAAGAGTTAACTTTTTTGGCCCTGGCTGCTGTCAGCAAGCAGAAGGCAGCTATGTGATGAGTCTGATTGGCGGCCGATGGCGGTGAGATCAGTGGCAGGGCTGTGCGATGGATGCCATCTTGGCCGGCTTGTGATGTGCAGTTTGTCGCCCGGGCTTCACTAGGAAGGAAAGCCTTGAAAATACTGCTGGCTGTCACTCAAAGAGAAATGTGGTGTAGTTCCAAAAAAACCCTTCACCAAATACCTTTTTGTTTGCTATCTCTCCTTTTCACAGCCACTAGGACGTGATGCACAGTGTTATAGTAGTAAATAAAAAGGTGAGTACTGTTGGTGATAATCAGACGGATAATGATTACTGGACAATCAGTGCAATTTTTTCCTTAAAAGACTTCTTCCCTTTTAACTTAGGAAACAGCCCGCTACGATAGCACCTGAAAATGATTCAAGTAAACTGAAAATGCGGGGTCATCCTTAGTGATACATTTTCTCTTCTCTATTATTTTGCTACTTAGCTTTAAAAGTAATAACTTTAACACAAGAAAATATAAGTTCTCATAGAGTAACCAAATGGCAAAATGGGTTGTTTGTCAGTACTTTTCAAATCAATCCATATGACTAATCCAAAAGGAACTCATATTAGCATTGCACAATCCTTCACCTCTATGGTAACTAAAACTACTTGGTTAAGGTTAAGAAAAGATTGCCCCCATAGTTTAAAGACACCAGGTGGGAAGGAAACTGGATGCAAGCAGTTTCTGGTCTTTGTCACACTCTTTTTAAGGCCCACCATCCACCCTGACGTCCTCCATAAGAGGTTATGTGGCAGTGTAACATCACGTGTCTTTATTCATAGAACTGTGAGGAAAATGTTGAACAAACAATCAATTCTGTCATTTTTTGTGAAAACAGTCTGAGAAAATAGCATAAAATAAACCGATGCTTATAATATTTTTTTTGAAAATCATTAATATTCCGATACCCTTCATGAAATCTAGTTATTTTCCTGAGTATATAGTGCATTGTTTCAATTACAAATTAAATATACAGCACATCTTCATGTCGTAAATGGGTGCATATTTGACTGTGCAGAGGATGCAAATATCCATGAAAACCACCAGTCAACTGGCTCTCCACACTTCAGGGAAAACCCCTCCACCACCCCACTCACGACTCCCTCACCCCATTTTTCCCCATTAGCCCCTTGTTTGCCATGACAGAGTAGGATTAAACACTGCGTAAAATGTTACACTTCTGAGCAGCTCCCTTTTTACATTTAGTGACAAAACAGGCAAATTAAGCTTTTGCCCCATGCAGCCTTGCCCTCCCCCTCCCTCCCTCCTCTCTCCTCCCGCCCTCCATCCCCCACCTTGTATGTTTGTTGCCTGAAGCGAGGATCGCCGCCTCGTCGCTGATAGTCGGAGGAGGACGGCGGGGTCAGCTTTGCCTGCAGGCACGGGGGCCCCTCGGAGCCGCAGCAGCCGCTCGTTTCAACCATCAGCCAACATCTACCACAACAGAGGCCCCGGCTGCATCTGCTGACCAGGAAGTAACACAATAACATCAGCAAACCAAAGCAGACAAATGACGACAGGATCAACAGCTGGGAACATGAAAGAGGTTACATTGCTATTAACCTAAGATGGTATGTTGAGTAGATATTCATGACGTTTTAAAATACTTGGTAACACTTGAAGAGGTGCTCATTTAACAGTATTAGAGAGTTACATTGCATGCAGCCATGATCCACACTGCTGCCAGTGACTCCAACACAGTAGATCACATCTTCCAGTGCCTGTATAATTTTGAGCATCTACAAACATTTTCCTTAACTGTTGCAAAGTAAGAAACAGCCTGATAACCAGACTGCCAATTGCCTAACTTCTGCTTGGGAAGATTATTGATCTTATTGATCCCCCAGAGGGGAAATTCAGTGTAAGTTACATTGATTTGTTTTGCAAGATACATATCAGTCCCCTCCAACATAATTTTCAATTAGCTAGTGGTTGTCCGAAACAGTTAGCCAAATGTTTTTCATGACAATCAAAAAACTATGCCAACTGAAGAATTCTTATTTTAGTAAGTCGACATATAACAACCTATACAGCTTCGTCAATCTGATCCAAGTTGGTTACTGGTTACACAGTCAACTGTTTGTGCCACCGGTGGAAACAGTCTTCAATGAGAACAACATCAGACCTGCACTGCAAAAATGCTCTATTGAAGTTAAGTGAAAACATTTTAGACATGAAAAATAGATTTTCATGAGATAAGATTCCTTAAAATAAGTCAGGATGTCCACCTACCAGACAAGACCAGAAGTCTGAAATAAGAAAAAGCATTTTTATGGTGATGGTTAAAAATCACAGATGGGATGGCATTGGCTATAAGTCTTGTTTATTAAAAATTGACATTGTGAAAATGTCACCTTTGATGACACATTTAACCAATAATGAAGTGTCATTTCATCTGTCATGTGTAATTATTGCTGAAGATGTACACTGTGTGATATTCTTAACTTATGTGGAACAAAAGACAAAAGCCTGAAATTAGACACTTTGTCTGAAGAAATTTCCCCCACTATGGGACGAATAAAGGTATATCTTATCTTATCTAAAAAATTGAGAACCTCAAGCCATAAGACTAAAACTTGCAATAAAATATTTTTGACTTGAAACTTCAGAGCTTAAAATAAGCGTTAAAGCATATTGTTAAATCTGCAACACACATCTTCCTTGCATCTGGCTAAAAATAACTCTAAATAATATAAACTATCTTATTAAGTCGAGACAAATGACACTTACTTAAGTACAATACCCTTGCAAGGCCAGGCCTAGATAATCCAATCCACAATCAAAACCAGTTAGATTAGATTTTAAACCTAAATGGAAGATTATCTCACTTACTTAAAATATATATTTATGTAGTGTATTTTAATTGCTGAACAAATCATTCAGAGGTCTGAAACCAGGCTCCAGAAAATAAACAAAAAATGCTTGTTTCGTTCCATTGATTGAACTATATAAATTGATTTTGAACAAGACAAAGTAATACATTTGTTGTTGTAACTTCATAATATGGTTGCTAGTCACAGAGCCTCTTGTACAACTGCAACATGTTGCTGGGAACAAATGAAATGTTAAGGCAAATCAGATAAAAGCACTTTCTTAGTTTTCTGTGCAGAAGATGGGAATTATTACTTGTGGAAAATGATTTTTAGTGCAGCTATGGTATGTTATAGTTAATCAAATCATTTAGTGATCGTCACAAAAAAATGTCACTAATTCATATTTTCCTTGCAAAAACCAAATTCCGTCTGTTGGCAACACAATTCGCAGTTCTTCGATTGTTTTCTTGTTCCTGGTTATAGAAACCAGACGAAGGGCAGATCTATATGACTTTGGTCCTTAATGAGGCCTGTTCTGGCTTTTTAAAAACTGAGACAAGGTCCTTATCAGACGCTCTCTCCCTGGGGATTGTCACCCTTTGCGGAGTACGTTTCCACGTAAGAGAGATTTCCCTGACACAAAGGCATCTCTCGTCTATCTGCAAAGCTTCTTGAAGTGTTTATCCACCAGAACTGACAGAGAGCTGACTTTAATTAGCACTGTCTCCCTTTTTACCCCCCCTCTGCCGTCCCCACTCTCCACCCCCCACACCCTCGTCAGATTGCATAACTTCCAACTGAACCGTATATTAGGTTTTATTCACTGATGTTTTTGAAGGACCAGTTCATAGAGAGAGGGGAGAGCGAGCCGGCTGCTCTCCTCATTTATGGCACATAATTAAAACTAAATGACAATTCCACTCTCCTATTTAATTAACCACTTTAGATAAAGCAAACACACATACAGTATGGTACAGAAAGGCATATACACATCACACACACACTCACAAGTGTGCGCACACACCAACCACATCCAGAAGGCACACACACACACACACACACACACACACACAAACCATTGCACAGAAGCAGGTCACACCCCCCCAAGTCTTATTAAACCCCATAATATTTCAATCTGGGGCTTTACTGACTTTGATAATATGTGAAAGGGAAAGCCGCCCCTCCCTTGATGCTTTTTTTGGGGAGGGGGGGGTGTCAGTCAACTTGACACCCCGTAAATACTCTCTCAAGTTCCCGTTTCAGTTATTCCCCCCTCTGTCCAATCGTTTGTGAGTTTTCTCAGTGTTAATGATGAAGGGTTTAATTCATCATAACAGTATTCGCACAACCTCCAATTAGCAGCAACACTCGTACAACAATGCCAGCGTTATCTCCTCATGCAAATGAGCTCTCAGTCTGTTGCGTTTGCTAATTTTATGAAACGGCAGGGCGATAACTATGCAGCCTGTGCTAATCTTCCCTGCGTTTAACCCTGGTTTTCTTTTTAATCCGCCATCCATAACAAACAAACAACAAACAATAATCCTATTATCGGCTTGATGATTCTTCTTCTTTTGACTTATTTTACTCTAATTTAATCTCAATTATGGGCAGAGGAAACACTGACAGACATGCACTTTCTCTATACATTCAGATTTTTACTCTAGATGAGCTTTTTGAGCTCATCAATACAGGTCCCCTGACAGAGGCCTGATGATAACATCCATATAATATTACACCATTGAAAACGAATGGTTAAATCATATGCCATGTTGCGCCTTATACCACTGTGGAGCCTGAAGTATAATGGATAAAATTCAATTAGCACCAGACTGAGGTGTATTAAAGCGTGTACAGTGCACACATTCATCGCTGTTTTGTCTAATATTCCAAAATTAAATTCACGATGTTCATGCATGTGATCAAAGCCAGGCAGTGTGCAATCCCAGGTTGTGTTTGTATTATGCGGATGTGGGGTGTGTGTGCGTACGGTGGTTGGTGGCGGGGGTCTGGCTTGTTATGGCCCTGGGTTCACTAACCTTGTCCATATTGACAGCTCCTGCTATCAGGGGCCACGACTGTGAGGGATCCCTGTGGTTAGATTGGTGAGAGATGAATTCTCTAAGCCTGAGTGTGAATGTGTTAGTCCGTGTGTGTGTGTGTGGATGCTTTTGCTGTTGCTGATTACCCACTCTACCTGTTGTCACTGTGGGAGAAAATATCAGATATTGTCTCATTTGCTTCAATGACACAGCAATAACACTATCAACTCCCATAGTAGTTTATACTCTAATTTGGCCATTCAAATACACTTACATTCACAGTATGATATCTTTAGTTAGACGTGTAAGCATCTCTAAGTCGTACTTGATAGATATTGCAGAACTAGGACAACATGAATTGTGTGTGTGCATGCGTGTGTGTGTGCGTCGAGGTCTACCTTGTGTTGCGTGGACACACTGCTGTGACAGGTCATTTTCAGTGACCTCACAGAGAGGACCACCAACCCTCATTTCACAAAGCCATTAAATGGCCAGTGAGAACACACACCTACTTTATATACATGCATATAGTGTATCCGGACTATATACAATGTAGGTACATCTTATGATCTAAGACCTACATTAAAGAATAGACCATGACATTGTGAACTCAAAAAGTGAAAGAGGTGAACTCAAAAATTCTGTACATTTTTTTTGTCTATCACAGACAATAACCGTATTTTTCCACTACCATATATTTCTATTTGCATAACCGGTTAGTACAAAAATGATTGTAAACTTTCTTTTTCTCTTCAGGTTTAGTTTTAAGGATCGACATTAGAATTTTTTTTATTGAAGAGGATAATAAATATTCAAGGTAATGCTTCAGTCTTGTAGAGTTGTGAAGTAAGGGGAGCTATTTCGGTGACCCTGGTTCTGAAGGTCAAAGTCCCATTCATTTTTCCTATAGCCAGTGTTACATCACATCACAGTGTAAGCGCTTTTACGTGTTGAATCACGTGTTTGTCACTTTGCAGTTCTGACTGTACAGTATTGATGCATTTAAACCATTCTGCCTGGTCAAAAATTCTGATTCCTCAGAAATGAAGTTGAAATAATTAAAAATGATAGTCACAACATAAACCTGTAACCTATAGGATCTTTACATAATGTGGGTCCAGCGTTTCTATGCAATAATAAGCAATAAGCAATAAGCAATGTTGGTGATATTGGTTAAGAAAAATGGGCAAACAGAAAGGGGAAAAAAAGCTTCCCAAATCAGTGAAAACCATTTCACTACTATATGCTGGTTGATTGTGCACAGCTTTGCGTACAACTAGATGTGTGCAATAATATAATGACATCAAACCAAGAAGCTGTCAATTACATGCTTGGCTTCATTAGTAACAGTCTTCTTCATTACCTGTTGAGGTGAGGCCTTGAGATGATATGTCATAGCACTGATGTGTTTGCATAACTGGGTCAGACGAGACAATTACAGGGCTTTGGGGTGTTGGTGTCAAGGGTGAGATGTTAAAGAGGAAGAATAGGGGGGAAGGGGGTGTGAGGGGGTATTAATGGATTGAGCGTGTGTGTCCTCCTTCCTCTCTCTGAGCCCACCAGCCATTCGCTTAAAGATGTAATGACATCTCATAATTAGCATAATGTCCCAACTTGTCTGCTGCTTTTAGCTGTCACACTGTATTTGTCTGAGCCCAGCCAATTACAGCAGAGATGCACCTAGGGGGGGTTACATCGGGGGCAAATGAAGGCGCACATGATCGGCCACATCCCACTGGCTGGCTGGCGTAATGCACTGTTGATAACACAAGACTTGACAATAGACTGTAAATCAACTGAGAGGAAGCTTTGATGTTGAGTTAAACTGCCACATAAGATCACAGATATTGGCTGTGCATTTAAAAAAAGATACAGCATGGTTAGTATCAGCCAGCCCTGATTTGATGCAGTATTGCTTGTGAAGATACTGGGAATTGGTGTAAAGGTCCAGTCAAAGCATTATTATCCAACATCAGAAAACAATCTTGACATTATCTAGCACACTGCAGATTTGTTTGAACTATGGACAAAGCACAAGAAAAATCAATCAATGGTTGACCAATCAATCAACCCATGGTTGACCAACATGTTGGCTAATATTCACTGTGTCCCCAAGATAAATGGATGGAACAGAGTCGGACTTCAGTGGAAGTTTTGTGGCAAAACAGTAGCTTGTTTGTCTCTTGTCTTTTCAGATCTTTTGGCAAAACACAAAGGGTCATCATATCTCCTTTTGCAACTTTGTGAAAACCGAAAACGACTTTCGCTCACGATATGTCTTTTAGCATATAAACATACCATATGGACATGTTAACTGGGGTAGAAACCTGTTTTTCTTTCAAGGTGGTCTTTCAATAGAAGTGGATTGTGCAACAAAGCTAGTAAGTTACAAAAGCCGTCTCCATTTTGGACTCTTCTGCTCTTCACCCTCTCACAGGACAGCACTGATAAGATGGTTTGTTCTCGCTCTTGGTCAATCGTGCAAATTTGTGTATTCACCAGAATTTTGCTGATTCAAATGCAGATGTGGCCAGATCTCAACACATGTAAAATATGGACATTTGGCAGCTTAAGTCCCAAAAACGGCATGAGCAGAATCTGTCTTTAAAAACGCATGGTGAACCAAACAAAGTTTGCTTATATCTCCACACAGATTTTGCTGGGAAACTGACACTAGTCTCAGTTTACATAACTATGGTTTAATAACATCTCATAATTTTAATTGCTGCGATTTATTCCAGTCTGTCATGTTTATACAGAGAGACAACCAGCTTGTCAAGAAGCTAAATAAACCTGCATCTGATGTGTCAGGAGCCGGAGCTGCTCGATTCATCAGACGCGTTTTAATCCATCTCCATATGATTCCTACCCTCTCTGCCATACATCCAAGTCTCAGCAGCCTTATATATAATGTATCTGAACAGAAAAGAAATGGAGGTGACAGAGTCAGTAGTTACTATGATCAAATATCATAGCTGGAGGCTAACTGGGCTTCAGGGCCCACTGACAGACACAATCCACAGGGAATGAAGGGATAGAGAGAGAGAGACAGAGAGAGAGAGAGAGAAGGCGAGAGAGAGAGAGAGAGGATGTCTGTAGTATAAGGTAAAGGATGGCTGTGTGTCGGTATAAATCACCATTGCGGAGGCTAATCTCTCAGGGTCTCTGGCAGGATAAATACTTTGCTTATAGATCCAACACGCCTCAGTCTCCGCCACTCATTGGGCACGCTCAGTAGGCACAAGGCCTCCCTGGGCACGGTGCTGGCTTTCCCCCTTAAATCATCCCTCATTCTCATCTTTTTTCACTCCCTCCTTTCAACACTGAGAGGCTGAGAGGCCGGCCGGGTGACTGGAAGAGGGATGAGAGAGATATCATTCTCATTTCTCTTTATTTCCGCACGCTTCCCCTCGCTGGAAAAAAAAAAAAAAAAACCCACTTCACTCTCAATAAGTCTTTTAATCTCATATCTGATCTTAAAGTCTTGTTTTTCTTGAAATGAGAAGGTAATTTGGACAGCAGAGATGAGATAATTCCTTTTGTTACTCATGCAGTTTCACCTGTCAGAGATTTTTGTTATAAACATGCCACATTATCTTGAAACGGGGCAGAATATGCAGATTTCCCGACTGGAATCTTAAAAAAAAAAAGTAAAACAAGAGAAAGTCTCGTCTCTATCTTGCCCGTTGACAGATTCTTTTCACTTGTTTTACAAAAAATAAAGACTTCAGTGAAAGGACTTGTTGAAAGAGATACCTTTTGCAGTGTACCAATCATTCAGCTTTCCCCTTTTTTCTCCTTTAACTTTTCCAGCAAAGAAGTGGCGACACAGAAATAAAATTAGCCTCACTCCATTGTTTCTGCACTGACAGGGAGCATTTTCTCATTTCCAGTACAGTTCACTCTATTGTTCAAACCCTTACATTTGCAACTGCCTCGCTCTCCATTTTGTACATTTTGTATTTGCATGTCCCCAGCTTCACCCCTTTCATCTCTGTGATGGCGAGGTAAAGACATTCTCCCCCCGCTGCCTCCCCTCCCCTCCCCTCCCCTCGCCTTCCTCTTCCTCTCCTCCCCTCTTCATCCCTCCCTTGTTCCCTCTCTCTGTAATCTTGCCCTGTCTGTAACAGTGGAGGTGCTGCCTGATTGAAACAAACGGCCACTGATTGCTGATCAGCCAGCTGTAAAGCCTGGCAAGGATATGAGCTAATGAAAAAATGGACCTGATTTGAGAGGCACCGAGCGTCGCTCACCCTGCTAGCCCTGCTGTCCCCTGCTGTTACCCTCTATCCCTCCATTCCTCCCTTGTCTTCCTCCTATCACCCCCTCCACCTCACCCTGTCTGCTCATCATTGTCAGCTATCCTTACTGGGAGAGTGAGAGAAACAGAAAGGCATGTAAGGGATTGACTGGGGCCGGTCGTTTAAGAGAGGTAATGAAGAATTAGCAGACATGCAGTGGTGTTGGGGTTGTTTTCATGGGTCTGTCTGAGGTAGTTTTGAGGATCAGATGTGCTCAAAAGGATACAAAGATGACAAAATCTTGCAGAGTGGGACATTTTGATCTGTCTGCGAAGGGGATGATGCTGGCTTTTATCAGATACAGTGCCTGCATGTGTGTATGCACACCGGTAAAGAAAAGCACAATCTGGCCGAATCATGCTAATGATATAAAGAAAGTGATAGAAAAAGAAGCAGTCACTACACCACATCTGATATGTTTCATATTCTTGCTTAAACATCCAACAAGTAATTTTTGTAATAAAAATGCAAAGGGTGCTATAATAGCATACAAAGGGAGATTTGTGCACATAATGGACCACTTAGGCCACAATGAACATCCCGTGTTTGTTTTTGCACATTTTGATAATCTTCCCTCCCCATTTTGATGCATACAAAGGCACAAAGTAGCACACTCTGACCCCCCCATCTTGTAGGGTCAGCGCTAAAGTGGGCAATAATTGCCAGTGGCAACTCATTAGAATTGGTGATTTGGTGAAAGTAAAGTGGAGAAATAAGAGAAAACACACAAATAAATGCATGCGCATACACATGCCATGCACGCAGATTCATATACACACACACACACACACACAAAAGCGTGGAAGCAAACACACACACACACACCTACAATGCCAAGACGATAAATTAAAATCTTCATGACCCTGTGTACACAAAATTAGCCACA
The DNA here is from genome assembly GCA_025331565.1 of Holacanthus passer. Lineage (NCBI taxonomy): Eukaryota > Metazoa > Chordata > Actinopteri > Pomacanthidae > Holacanthus > Holacanthus passer. The sequence goes on from JAFREQ010000103.1 coordinate 274,337, forward strand.
GGGCCAACAGACCTGCATTAGAGCAGTGCATAGTAACAGAGAAGAACTCTAATTGGGGGTCATTATTTAAGCTGAGAGAGGGAAAAGGCTGAAGACTCTCATTTTCACTCCTCTTTCGCCTTCTTTTTTATTTGACAGGCGCAGTAAATTAAGAAAGTGGTGATATTTAATACCTTTTAACCTCCCCGAGACAGTTTTCTGATCAATTACTAGAGCAGGCTGTAATTGTTAGCCTGGATAATGATTCCACATGTGAGAGAGCAGCGCTAAGATGAAGCCCTGAGTGCAATTACCTTAAACCCCTCAAGTGTACTGGTGTCTGGAGAGGACATTATGGAAAGAGAGAGTTAGTAAGACAGGCTGAGGGAACCTGCGGAGGGGCTGCCATATGAAGCAGAAGATGATGCGAGATCATCTGACAGTGAGGAGTAAACCCTGCTCACACAGGCTACCTGAAACATGAGCACTGACGGATCACATCAAATAATGTGCTGGGGATCTGCTTTGCCAAATCGCTAATTTTTAGTAACTCAAGATGATGAATTGGAATTTTTTCCATCGAATTATGATTGTTCTGACACACATTCCTGAAACAGAATTTACGTTACATTTCATTGTTGCCTGCAGGTTTACTGTTTTGGTTTACTTGCACTTCATAGCAGCACCTGTTCTGTGCACTACTTGCCCTGCACCAAACAGCAGGAAAACAAAGTTAGTGACTAGCTGGTGAATGTACTGTAAAGGCTAATGGAGCATTTGCCAGCTAAAGAGCTAGATATTTATCTCTAAAAATAGTTGAGACCAAGCACAGAGTTGAAAGTAAAGTGAAAATTGTGCTGCTTTATCAGATGGCAAGAATACTACTATAGGCAAATGTATGCTCACAAATTCATCACATCAATGTATGTCAGAGTTGTGTTTACGGCTTGTTCCCTCTGCCAACAAGTGGCTATCAGTCATTGCAGGTTCAATGCATAATGTCTGGTTCCATGTGAAAATTGACCTCTGTTGACAAGCAGAATACTGTTTTCATCACGTCTCTGTATGTGTTGCCACATGCTGGCATGTTGGCACTTATAGCAATGTGTTAATGTGCATATTTGTATAGGCTGTGTTTGCATATGTACAACTTCTGGGCTATGTTGGAATGACTGCCATCCTTTTATTGAAAAACCTGTGTGGGTGTCCCTTTCTTGGCTGTGAATAGTCTATGTAGCCAAGCAATTTAAGATCAAATTACACCCTGTGAGATCTTGTGCTCGGCCTGACAGCCCCCCAAACACTAAATAAATCACCTTTTTACTGTGGAGGAAACTGCGTGGCTCAGCTGCACATGAGAGCGCTCCCATTTTAAACAGCACGTTTCTACTCAACACACCCGCAACAGAGGCTCTCCATTTCACCACTGGTTGCTTTCACTCACTATGAGTGACCAGGAAGGAAACGCACGTTCACATTAGCCAGAGTTTAAAACAAGCTTCAGTTTTGGGCACTCCTGTCTGTGGTGGAGACTATTTGCTCGCCGACGTGCATGTTTGGTGTCTCAGACTTGGAATGCAACGCAGGTTTGAATATTCATGATAAACAGCAACAGAGAAGTGCCAAAATGTCCCACTTGAGTGAAAACACTGTAGCTTCACTGGAATTCTCGTGCTCCTGTAACATCCAGGGGCATATTTGAAATGTACTTTAAGCAAAAGTTAGGTTTGCATATGGCTCTAAATATGTTTTCTGTGTAAATGAACAAGAGGGCTGAAAGTTTGAAGCTTACTTCAGACATAACTTACTTGATTCATCACAACTATGGCCTGTTTCTAATGCAAAACCTGTGAAATGTATGGTTCACAATATATGGTTATGAAAAGTAGCAAAGTACAGGAGTCCAAACATGCATTTGTCTCACTTCATAAAGTACAAGAATACAAAAGAGCTGCAGCTTTACAGCTTTCACAAAACCTTAATTTGTTACTTTCCACCCTTGAACTGCTCCACTGTTTTGCATAAAGTGCAAGATTTATCAGGGGAGGTGGAAAGAATGCGAACAAATAGTGAAATTTCAAACAAACACAATGCTTGATTTCTTCAAATATTGAACAGTTGGTGGTGTTATCTGGCTCGGTGACCCAGCGCTCATAGCAGGCAGAGCGGAGTGGCATGGCCTGACCTCCTGTCTGCAGCGAGGCTGGCTGGAGGCTGAGGAGAGCCGAGAGAGAGAGGGAGAAGGGGAGAAGAGACAGGCAGAAAAGGACGAGGGCAAATAAAATACCAGACGCCTGCACAAGAAACACACACAAAACTAAACTAGCATGAACCCGCTGCCATCCTCCCTTCCCCCCCAACATCAAATATGTTAAGGCCATCTGTTTTTTTACACAAGTAAACAACAATGCACTGTCAATAGCAACAGGGCCGGGTGAGTACACTTGTTTAATATTTAACAAAAATAAATTACTGTAGTAGTAGAAGTTAAAGGTCTTACGTTTAGTATTTTGAATGGGGTGAATGGTATAGCCTCTTTCTCATGCCAGTGGATTTGCTAGTGCCAGCATTTTTCAATTTAACTCCATGTTTTCGAAGAACCCCATTCTCTCTCTATAGTTGCCTCCATTGCACTTTTGGAGTTGATGAGGAGGACAAACATGTTGTGGAAATATTTTCCCATCAGCCTTTCACTTTCCTCCACCATCTGGTGTCATCAGAAAGTCAAAAAGCTTCATCTCTGTTTGCCCTGGCAAAACAGCATCCTCTTTCTGTTTTGTGCTGTAGAGCCACCTCTCTCCGTGCTGTAAATTAATAGAGCTGGCAGACACGGTGGGCATCGAGCTGTGTGGTCACAAGAGTCACTCGTCGAAAAATGTCCCCCCAAAAAATCAAGAATTAATTTGAATGCAACCCAGGATAAGCCCCCTGCGAAGTCCTTCCATCAGCGGTCAGAGACAGTCTCTTACCTTTCAGTACACTATGTACGTCTTGAGATTGTAGTTCTATCAAACCGTGTCCCAAAACATTGCCGATGGGCTGCTTATCCTTGCAAAAAGAACATGCTATTTGATCACTGATCCTAATTTTATGACCTTCTGGCGAGGGTCTTGAAGATGAGTAGGCATTCAGTTGAAGTTGTACAGTTGACATTTCTCTCCTTGTTTCTGGCAGCTGGGTCCTCAGATTGGTTGTCATTGTAATGCGAGGCAGTTGCTTCTACAAAGTTGGCAAACCGCCTTATCTTTGGCACAGTGTAGAAACCAAAATACTTCCACTTCTCAGATGCTTCGATGTTGTGATTATCTGGTCAGTGGAGGTTTGCTCGCTAGTGTCCTCCTCCTGTTTTATTTATTAGCTTAGTTTACTGATAGGTCAAAAGGGCAAACAATGAGTCAAGCTGACAACCACTAGACGATGAGGTAAACTACTTCAGATGGTCTGTTGCTCCTGTGGACAGTGTTGCCACATTGGTTTGATGTTTTCCAGCCAAAACCACCTAAATATTATCTATAATAAACAGCACAAAATTAATTCATAGACGATAGCAACACTATTGTGGTTCATCACAATTCTTCAGCATGACTTCAAGTGTTCACGAGTGTGCTAGAACGCAGATAGAGACATCATACAGTGGAACTATAAAACTATTTTCTGTTTCTGCCTTCTGCCTTAAAAATAAAGAAAAAAAAATAAAGGGACAGCTCCAACAACAAAAACAATAGGTCTTATCTTACTTGGTAAACTGCAACAAGTCTTGACAGTATGCCAACTTAAAGTGTAGGCCTACCCCACACACACACAGGAAGAGAGAGACTGAGAGAGCTGTAAGCATACAAGCATAGAGGTTTCTGTTACAATGAAAATACAGATTTTACAGAAACACCACAGCTTGTGTGTGTTTATAGGAAGAAGTGCGGGTGGGTGGTAATGATGGTAACTCATATCTCCTCTCCGCCTCTCTCTCAGTTGTGCTGAGTGACTGGATGTGATCACCAAGGAATACAATTCATTACTAGATTTTTTTTTTAACATATTGTTAATTTTACTAATCTAACAATTATTTAAAAACCAGCCCAACTCCCGTCCACCCGTCCAATCCCATTTTACCCTGCACCATGCAGCCCATAGCCACCCAACTGGGCTGAACTGCCCAATCTGGCAGCACCTGCTTATAGACTGTACATTCTGAATTCAAACAGGTCATTACAGTTCAGATATTTAATTTTCCTCCTAGTTTGAATGAATGTTCGAATTTCAAATTAAAAGTGAGAGCCCTAGTGGACGCCACACATAGATGAGTGGCTTATTATAGATATCAGCTTATTCCTCATTGGAAATACATTTGCAGTGGCACAAGTGAAGAATGTTAAACGAGTGGTGATGTGGTGAAAGCAGCCCATCACCAGCGCAGCTTCAGTCCTCTGTCAGTTTTCTGTATGGGAAGTGTTCAGCCACAGTACTTTTGCCTGTACTCATTGTCCAGAACACAATCACTATAGTGTCAGGTATGAATCTGAAGAAAATAAATTGCAAATATACAAAAACTAAAAATGCACTTTGGGTCACAAGTAACATGCGTAAACTAGCACTATGGAGTTAAGTTCTGTTGTTTTGTTTGTATGTGCATGCAAGTGAGGACAAGAGCAATTCACATCCTGCCATTGGTTTCACGTTATTGTGTTGATTGAGACAGCTGGTGGCCGTAATGTGAAAGTGTTGCTGTATACCAAAAAAGGCAGGAAAAAAAAGACTGCCTGCTAGAAATGAACTGAAAACCTGTAAAGAAGCACACTATTTTGCACTCTTCATTGTTATTAATTTTTAAGGTTTTTTTGTGTGAATAAGCTGCATAAGGTTTCATAAATAAATCATAACCATTACATTTAAGTCAGGTGTTGGAGTCCAGCATAAACATAGAAGGACTGAAAAGTTTTGTTCAGTTACTAGCCATCAGAAAAATTGCTTACATTTATCATCCCCATAAAACATTAGACCCGAGGGTTTTGTGCAACATTGCACTCATTATATCGTACCCAGAGTTTTTCGTTGCTCTTGTAATGCGCTTCTAATGCCTTATAAGCACCACTTTATTGTTAGCAAAAAATGCTAACAAATAGTAACAGACAACAATTCACAGCTTCAGTGGCTGAAAAGTCAAGTGAAGTGATGCTTCACATTCAATAGAGTTGAAGTCCCTTGACTCTCCTGCCTTTATAATAGAAACAGACGAGGATGATTTACCTTCACAGCCACTGAGATGATCCACGCAGCAGATGTTTTACACTTTCTGACCATTTATTTGTGGAGCGGGAAAGGGAGGGGGGACTTGGGAAGGGTATAATTAGGATTTATGGAGTGAATCTGCAGAGTTGCAAAGGCGACTGATGATCCTTCCTGTAAGAAGTGTCTTTGTCTGCTAGGTGAGGGATAACGGACGGCGCCATGTTGACAAGGGCAAGGACAAGAAGCTAGATGTTTTAGCGTTGCTCACCGGGTCCCTCATCCGCTTAGCACAGATGAACACACAGATATGCGCCTATGCACCGCATGGCAAACACACACATACACACATACAAAGCATGAAAGCATCCATCTATTTAAGACAAGAAGGCACTGCTGGGTGAATGCAAAATCTACACATGCACATATACACACAGAGCCTGTGTGTATTTAAACAAGCCCTATAAAACATGCATTTAAATTGTAAAACACACACGCATAAATGTGATGACAAACTAACAATAAAATGTATGATGTTCATATGTCTGTTTAAAATGAGCATCTTTGCACAGGCCTGTGCATATCCAAGAATAAATGTGCACACACACACTGACTGCAGTGTATTGTCTGAAGTCCTTTGGCCCAGCTTGCCTCTCTTGAGGTTATGGCAGCACCAGATCACCCGCAATCCAGCTCAACATTTGCCTAAAGAGGAAGTCCCTCTCATGTAAATGTGCTTCTTTTGTTGGAGTATTTTATTCCATGGCCAAGTTTCATGGCATCACAGGAGCACTGCTCCAAAGTAGCTCTGCTAAATTCGCCTAATGGGGAGTCAACCAGATGACTCACATTTGTATTTCTGTTTCTCTCTCTGAGCCTCTGGCCTGTAGCCTGAAGCTTGCCAGCGGTCATTAAATTGGTTATTTACAGTAAACAGCGCTATAATCCTGTCACAACCTCTCCCTCGTCCTTCCATAAAGCCTTAGCCAATGTTTGGTGGCGAGAGGAGCGAGTGTTAAATGGGTATTGAAGTGACGTTATCTGGATTTCTTTCTCTCTTTTTTTCCCCCTCCGATGGATGTGGAGCAGGGTTTGTTTGTCTAAATGTTAGCACTTTGGAAGAGCTCCACAGCTGTGGGCACCTAGATCACAGTGGAGGTTTCACTGCACACACACACACACACATACGCATAGACAGACACACACACTGATCACTCACACTCTGACAGGCAGCCATGTTGGGCTGGCAGCTCAACAACACAAAGCTTTTATCTGTCAGTGGTCAAGCCTGACTGAACCCCCGCTACATTATAGGCACTCACACACACACACACACACACACACACTGACTCTCTCTCTCCCAAACACACATGCACTTTGAAAAAGTGCCATTTCTATTTTTTTTCTCTTTAAAACCTGGCTCAAATCTGCTCTTTTCCGGAAATTAGCCATCTGTGCTGCCCGTGAGTGACAGAATGTTCATATCAATCCTTCCAGGAGATGATGAGCACCCCGTCTGCACAGACAACACCCACACACACCCAAAATGACATACACACACATGGCCACATTTCCAGGAGCAAGTCATTTGTGAATTTGTTTCTACTATGGATAATGGCATGAAGTGAACCTTCCCTTTGAAGCAGATTAATCTGGTCCTGATTCTCATGGCCACTCACATAAATACAGTACATTCACTCACAATATGACCACATGTCACACAAGATAGAGTGTATGTGGAAGAGAAACAGTGAGCAGACAAACACACAAACACACTTCCAAGATTCCTGCAGGACAAAGATGGCTGGTGGTTAATGAATCTTAGTTAACACCATTAGACTGAATGATGAGTGCTGTCCGATTGCTCCTTCCTGTGTATGTGTTTTTCCCCCCTGTCTCTCTTTCTTCTTCCTCTCTGCCTCTATTTTTTACGCTTGAATTTCGACGAATGGCTTTCATCAGCAAAGCGCATCTCATTAGTGGCGATGATGCGCCGTATGTTGATCATCATCATCTGTGAGTGGACTGATGAGCGATGAATGTCAGCCGTAATGGAGGCGACAACGTTGCGTCCCGTAAACCCACCGCGACACACTCACGCTAATTACTCCATATAGCGCCGTTACCGGCAGCAAAACGGCTGCAGCGGCACCAGTAGGAGCAGAAGTGGAAATGACAATCATAATGAAGCATATCAGGTGCATCAGTTCACTCAATGCAAGCTGCATCTGGTATAAAAAAAAATCACCAGGACTGAATTTCGAAGTAGAGAAACAGTATCACTGATGGTTGAGGTATTATTATTTGGTTGATGTCATCAGTATAAGTCACCACACTATATGTTTACAGGATACACAGATCCTTAGTAGTCCTCACTTGTCATGGTGCATTTACTCAAATACTGAACTACAATTTTGACTCAAATACTTGTACTTCACTTGTGCTTTTATGCTTAACTTCACTGTACTCCACAACATTTATTGTTGATGTCAGCTCCTTTGCTGATTCGAACTTTACACACATTGTTGAGAATAAACCCAACAGTTCATAATGTAGTTGAACTTCGCTCCTGCTCGACCAACTACAACAGTAAAGTGCTGCTTCCACATTAATGTGTCAGTAACAACGATCCAATGATATAATGCATGAAAATAGAACAATCACTGCTGCAGTCTGTATAACAAATCCTCCTGCATTTAGACAGACACTTAAATAAAGTTCTATTGCTACTTTTACTTAAGTAAAAGATCTAAATACGTCTTTCACCGCTGCTTATCTGTGCCACCATGAGTGGCTTCAAATATAAATCGAACAATTTTTGTTTGCCCTTAGTGACAAGAGCTAAAGGATGAAATCTACATGTACAGCAATGCCACAACCTTTCCAACAAAGCAAGGCTTTCATGGACAACTATATACGGAAGGTACACAAGTTCAATACAAGTGCCAGAGCTTTACATTTTGACAGCATATGAAGGCTAGAAATGGACACCAAAAAAACTGAGTAAATATATTTCAGAAACATATTTACACCTTGATGTCACATAATGATCTAAGAAGCAGATATAGGTGACTCAACCCACTCCTAAGACAAGCACAGTGTCGGGCTTAGATGGGTTGATTGACACCCACTGACTGTACAGCGTATACTTAAGCAGTCTATGAATATTCACTGTCACGCCACCACCATGCATCGGCTCTTGCTCATCACAGGTGCTTCTTTTCACAGGTGACAGAAGGATGCCGACATTTCAATATTTTTTTTTTTTTTTGTTTGCAGGCGTTTGTTTGTGATATCACACCTCATGCTAACTTGCAAATTATAGAGAGCCAGGGTAACAATAGCAGACGACTCTTTTGTCCTCTCACCACTCCGGTTGTGGCTGCTGATGCTGTGATTCTCCTGAAATCCACTTTGGCTGTGACACAAATGAGACAGAGAGAGAAAACACCGTCTGGAAAACACCCTCAAGGCTCCAGTCCTTGAACCAGTGGTCAGTCTGGAAGCTGTGGGAGATTTTGGCCAAAACAACTGTTATTGTTCGGCAAGTTCAAAGTGTGTTCAAGCGCAAGTTTGAATTCCATGTCTTTATTTCTATGTGAGCAAAGTTATGATGGAAAAAAAAAAAAACCCCTTTGCCTTTGGTTACTTGAACTTTATAAATTTGACAAAGCGTTGCAAAGTGGCAAAAATGGGAAATACAAATGTCTTCCAGTTTTATTGTCTGCCATTTACAAAGTGAAAGCTTCTCTAGATTTTAATGAATCCAATATAGCACAGAAAATCTTAATTCATTCAATTCAAAGAAAACTATCAAAATCAGCTCTTCTCAAAGTCTATGTGTGCTTGTAAGAGTCAGCTTGCCTCTCCACTGTTGTTTTGTCTAATCTGAAGTCTCCAACTTATGTGTGAGAGAGTGCTGGAAAGAAAGAAAGAAAGAAAGAGTATGTACTGTACCTCTGCTCCAGTTTGGAGAGATTTATGAGTGGACCAAACCAAAGAGTGTAAGAGTGTATACTCAGAGAGAGTTTGGGAGGAGAGATTTACGATCGGCCATATTGGTCATAATTCAAAGTTCACGCTCACATATATCACATTTTGAATCACATAGATTATGAGAGAGAACAGATTTATCATACACACAGGTAGCACACGTGCAGGATCCAAAAAGCAAAGAAAAGCAAAAACAACACACACTCGCAAACTCATACACCAGATGTTTTTTTCATTTTAAAGTAATATGATCCTTATACACAGTAAACCTGGTATTATGATGACTTTAACTTTAGTGTGGTGCTTGCCATAATCTATAATATGCAGTAACTATCAGTCTATTTCCTGCATAAAAGTACAAGCACAGATTATTTATCATCAAAGCATATTTTCATAACCCCACCAACAGTCAGTCATTTTGGATAATGTCCTGATAGGTTATAAATAACCTGTGATATACATACAGTTTCTTCCGCACTAGCATCCAAGTGTCTGAAAAAGAAAAGGGAGGGCCACATCCACGTCTCATCCAGTCCACTGGAAGCTCTTTTACAAGTCTATCTTGATGTAAACTTTACTTTTCTATTTCCTATGATTTACTGTTTGGAGTGTGTTAAATGTTTCATGCGCCACAGAGGCCACTCTGCTGAAACCTATTCAGCTCTGAACACACAAGCCCATCTATTTCTGTTCCTGTTTGTTAAATATTAACTACACATTCCCGCTGTCTCATCCGCCGTGTATAGGTGTATGTGTGCGTGTGTGTTTGTGAGATAGAGAGAGCTACGTGTGCGACCTTTCTATTTGTGTCCGTGTGTGTGTGTGTGCGTGCATACATCAAGTGTGTTGTGGATGTGTGTTTGGTTAGTGTAATGGTGAGGAGCTTGGGACCCATCTTGGGACCTCTTGGTCCTCTTCAAGTTTCCGTGACAAACACTGTGACCACGCAATAAAGGTGTCTTAACACTCTTATCAAGTACCTACAAGTACTACTTAGCAAATTCCTCTTATTTCTAATGCAGTTCACCATGCAGGAATTCCATTAAGACATAGAAGACTATAAGGTTTGTGAGTCTAATATATACAGGTAAAGTCAGGGAATATGATAAATTATTGACTTGGTTTTTTGAACATGACTATTTTCCCCTCCCATTATATTCCAAGCTGAGCATTTTGTTATGTCTTAAAACATGGAGGGAACCTTTAAAGGGGTACTCCATGCACTTCTATAATGTTTAGACTGATTTAAAAAGAACTGTCAAAATGAAAAAAAAAAAAAAGAAAAAAGCAGAGGATGAGATATTCAGTCTCTGGTATATGTCAGGTTTCACAAACTAGATCCTATCCATCTTACTGTCTACACTGCTATTGTTGTTTGTTTGTTTTTGTTTCTTGTTATACAGTACATAGTATACAGTATATATATAGATATACATATATATGATTCAAGGCCACGCGCACAATACTTCAGCTCTCAAGTGTTTCGATTTCAAGTTTTGTTTTGTGAGCTTGACTCAGGTAGGCGAAAACAGCGAGAATCCCCATTTTGATGATGCAACGTTACTTTTTGTCTGAACCCTCTGACTGGCCTGCGCAAGACAATTAATGAGAGTGTTTTGTTTTCTGGAGGCTCAGTTCTTGTAAAAGTCAGTGTGTTGAAGCGCTTGTTTTTTTTTTTTTTTTTTTTATCTTGACCTTGTTGGAGCCTCCATCACCCTTCCAAATTAATATTCAAAAGCCCTTAATTAAAAACCCGACACCCCATCCTCCTCGGGAGCAGGATAAACAAATCTGGGGCTGTGTTTGTTCCCTTCTGGCCCATCCTATACTCTATTTTAATGATTTCACTTCAACCTCAGAAAAAAATGCAAGATGGCACGATGCAGCAGAATATGACATAAAAAGATGAAGACAAGACATAGCTGGGGGTGAGTGAGGAGAGAAGTGGTGGTGGCAACAGGGGGGGGGGGGTTTGTACTGTATCTCAGAGTCGTAGTTAATTACAAAAAGCATTAATGTTTTATTAACCCCTTATCAGTAATTAATCATGGGTCTTTGATGTAAAGTTCAGCTTACAAAAGCACCAGGAAAAAATTCTCTCATCCATATTAGCCCATTAAGCCGGCTGGTATGGACCAGTCTTGCTAACTGCAGAGTGCAGGACAGCCTCCGCAGGCATTAAAGCATTTGTTTTGACAGCGCTGTTTGTTTTCTACTCCCAGAAGCCATTGCAGTGCACCTCCAACTCCCACTAGTCTCTCACCAAAGGAGCCAGTTTGCATTTCAAATATGATGGAGCTATTGCATATTGTGCACAAAATTCTACCTTTCCCCCAATGTTTCCCTGGATTCCTGTATGTAACATGCTATACTCGATGGAAGACTTTTTCTCATGCAGCGTTGACTTATGTACTGTCTTTCTTAACGTAATGACTCATCCTTTGTTGGTGTTATCTTTTGTACGAGACTGCTAATCAAATCCCATAGGAACATCATCTGCACCAGTGTAGCGGTTTGCCAGTGAAACAACACAAACATGTCAGGAAAAGTTCATTTGTCTCAAAGAGGGGCTAATAAGGCACTTTAAAGGTGCATTATAAGCTAACGCATAATAACATCGAATAAATGCATTGTGTGAAAAAGTAGAGGTTAAAGAAATGAGGGGGGCAACTTTGACGTGAAGCAGGATACGCTTAATATTTTGTCTTTTAAGAAACGTATATCTGTTCAAGTGGCTTGTTGTGCATCATGGTAATTAATTTCTAAGAAGCTCTGCTGATTTAAACATGAAATCTCATTCCTAGTGCATGCCTGGTCTGAAAACATTTTGTTTTTCCGCACATTTTACTTCTAATCTTGATTAATTTTATAAGTGGCCGGGAAATAACACAGAAGATTCAACTAATAGACGAAATACTTTAAAGGTGCATTATGAACTATCAATAATATATTGTGTACTAATAAATACAATGTGGGGAAAATGTAACGGTTGAATATTTCAGGAGGAAACTGTGAAATTAAACTTAATATGAGTAATTTTGTGTATTTCAAGTCAAATGTCATAGTTGCTTGTAGTACACCACAATGCACTTCAAGGCTCTAATCAGTTGTACTTACAAAGCAGTGGTGCAGAAGGAGAGAATAGATAATATGAGTACTTGAATATGAAAACAGCACATACATACATACATACTTACCTATAAACTGTATATACTTTATATTGATACCCACTTCCCAGAGGAAGATGACTGTCGCCTTTCACCTATAACCCCACCCCTCCTGTCTCTCTCAGGGTGCTGTCTGGGGTGATCCAGAGGGCAGGGGGTGAAAGAGAGGCCAGCTGGACGATGAGAGGGTGATCATGAGGTCAGTAGACCCTATAAACAGTGGTGTTGGGGTGTTGGAGTGATATTCGGGGTGAGAATCAGGTCAGCTTGCCTATGTACACTGAGGCTGGGGTCAAGTAATGGTCACCGTGGCTCACTTTGACGAACTTTCTATGCTGGTGTGTGTGTGTGTGTGTGTGTGTGTGTGTCATCCTTTTAGTGTAAACATGTGCTCAGACAAACACCGGAGACACACAGTATCCTCTTCACCTGTGTTTATCAGTTAGCCGTTGACGGATTGACAGTCACGTTATTAGCGCATAGAGATTGAAGTAAATGTCACCTCCTGTGTTGTTTTCTTCCCCATCCTCACAGAAACCGAAATGCAAGCATACACACACACACATGACTTTTCCCACATCCAGGCGTGTTCTCTGCTCTGCAAAAGCACGACAAGACACTGGAGGCCATGTTACCATTGTTGATGCTTTTGTTGTTATTGTTCCTGCCCGTGTTGATTAAATTAGGAAATCCTTTAAGTCGGCAGAAAAGAGTGGAGTGTTGTTTTATTATTAAAGAGGAAAGAGACACCCCGGCAAACATTGCGCCGGTTAATGAGAAGTACAGCAGAGTGCTTCAGGACTTGGAGATTTCAATAACATGGCAGCGCAGCCCCCCACCCCCCTGTGAGGACGATAATACAACAGCCCCCCCTCCGTCTGGTTGCTCCTTCCTTGTTTTCCTAGCTGGCAGAGCAGACTGTAGGTGCTGTCTGAGAGACAAATGTAGTTCAACAGCCTTTAGGTTTTCTTGTTGTTTTCTCCTCCTTTTTTTTTTTTTTTTTTTTACAGGTTTCAGAAAATCAGGGCTTCAACAATATGAGTTTGGGAAAACAGATACAGATATTTCTGGATGTTTAAAGGGATATTTTGTGATGGTTTGTTCAGGGAATTAAATTTGAAAAATGTCATCGTCAGTCCTATTAGTATTAAGTATTCTTTTTAGCTGAGTGCAGGCGTTATTTAGACCGTCCTTTGACTTTCAAAATGTCTACTGAAACCCAGCAAATATGATGGTACAACATATCCACAGACCTTTCAGTTGAGAGCTCCTCACAAACAGCTTTTCTGAGATGAACTTAAAAAATTATATTAAATAGTAAAACACATCCACTCATTTCAAAATATTGCATTGGAGCTCCTAATAGACAGCTGATGTACTCAAAGCATATAGTACTTAAAGAAACATCTTTTGACAGACATCAGCTTTGTATTGTCAGCTTACGAGAGATTGATTTCTATCTTCTAGCCACTTAATGACAAATCAGAATACCAGTGCCAGGAAGAAATCCAAAAAGTACTACCAAGAAGAATGGGCATCTCATCTGTTTTTCTTTCCACTGTCACGCAGATTGTAGCGTAGGTGGGTGCCACTGTCGGGGCAAGGTCAGGTATAGTGCATGTATTTTGTGCATGTGTGGATGTATGGGAGTGTTTTTGCTTCTCTTAGTCAGAGCGGGTACGCGTGTGTCTTGTGTCGTGTGCGTATTTGCCAGAGTGTGCGAGACTGCATCTGTTGTTTAGAGGGTCATGTCAGACTGTGGCTTCACCAGACACACTGCAACTGCATTCCCTCCTACATGACTGCTGTTGTTCCCATACAGGCGTGTGTGTGAAAGACAGCGCATAATGTTTACATGCACACACTGCGAGTCTTTGACCAGGCAGGGCAGTAAACAGACAGCAATCATAAAAACATGCTGTTGATCCCTCATTGTGTTTAATCAGTGGAAGCCAGCAAAGGAAAGCGAACATATATCATTATAGCTGTCTGTCAGAGGTGGCATTACATTACCTTCATTCAGAGTGCCTTTTAATTTTACAACTTGTAGTTCTATTCAATGTTGACTGCATTTGCATTACTAAAAGCCTGATTTTATAGCTTCAGAAGAACATTTTCATACACTCCATGAGGGCATATAGGATGCACTCAGAAGACATACTGCAGCAGCCGTGTTGAATAACCGGGTACTAACTTGGAACTTATCCAGATACTTTATATCTGACTTTGTGTTTGAACTCTGCTATAACAGACTTGTTGGTGACACAGCTAATTGCACTCAAATCAAAAGGCCAGTGGGTCGTGGTTGCTAATTAGCCAGGTAGAGATTAACAGAGCTGACTCTTTCCAACGTAAATGCTCGAGTTGAGGGTCAAAGGCTTCAAGAAATAGTTTGGCATTGTGGGAAATACACTTGTTATCTGTTTTGGCAAGAGTTAGATAAGATGATTGACACCACAAGATGATTGAGCAGCAACTAGCTCCGGCTACATGTTGAGGGTGGTCATCTAACTTTTGAGATTGAATAAGCCTATTTCCCAAACGTCAGACTATTCCTGGTCTGTACATGGTCTATACATGGTCTACATTGGCTCACCTCAACCCTAAGGAGCTCTGGCTGAAGGAGCTAGGCCTAATTACAGGAATGAGAGCTACCGGAGGAGGTAGAGCTAAAGCAGCTACGACTTAAATACTCAAGACTAAAGGGGATAATGTTTCCCTTTTACTTTCTCTTAACACCCAGCTTCCTCATTCCACAGCAAGGTTATCAGTGAGACACAGTGCCAAAGGTCAGACAGGAGCCCTTTCTGTGACCCATGACCCCGTGACCTCAGATTCATCAGGCCAGCGTTAGTTCTGAGTTCACGGGGGTCATCTGCTGTTCAAAGACACACAGACGGATTATTGTTCCTAGAAGGACTGTCCTGATATCTTAGCACCACGACCCAATCGCCACACGATAGCTAGCGCAAAAACAAAGGAGAGCACCCGCCACTGTAATTGTCTCCCTGCCAGCATTTAGACCGTTCTGCAAAGAAATGAAATGTGAAGTGTTGACTTCTCATGATGAATTATCTCTTTCTGCATGGCTGCTTTGGAGTTTGTGTGTTTTGCTTTGCGTTCAGCGAGCATCATTATATGCCATTTACATAAAACAGATAAATGTCACGCATGCTGACAGTGATACAAATATTTGGCACTTCCCTGGTGTTTCAGGTTGACAAATCTACAGAGGCCACCCCTTGACCTTTTGACCGTGCCGGGCCTTATGGGTAATGATGATACTGATGGTCTGACAGCCAACTTACCCAGTGGCCATCTGGAGCAGCTGTCATGGTGGCTGATTGAGAAGGAGACCCACCACCGGCCACGCATTGATTTTTTACCGGGAGCCCACCCCCTCTCTTAGGCGCCCTCCAGCCCAGTCCTTTCGTGCTCAGCCTGAACTTTGACCTGAGAGAGAGTGGAGCAGGAGGTCACTGTCAATGCCCCTCTCACCCACCTCCATCACCAGCATGTTTTGCTTTTACCTAACAGACAGACACACTCAGGCACCCACTTAGATTCTGTTTAAACACTCTTACCTAAGATGGATATTATGGCCTACAGTAAGACTTGTTAGTGTAAATGAGCTGCTAACTGTAACATTTAATGTTCATCTTTATCCATAATAATAGCTTTGTTAACAGACATTGCATTATTATTAGTTTGTGTTGGCCTGTCTGTTGATAAAGAAGCACTAATATGGGCAGAAAGAGTTGTGCTGTGTTCACTGATGAATGTAACCTAGTACTTTTAATCGACTATGATACTTGTGTAGAATTTTTAGGTACCCGTGATTTAGTTGTATATTAGGAGACTGTAAGATAGTTTATACTTCTACTGCATTACATGTCAGAGGCAAATATTGTACTTTATAGTCTATTACATTTACTTCACACCTTTAGTTACTTTGTTTATTAAGATTTTGCTTGCACAGATCAGACTATAAATTAAACCACCAAACAGTATATGAAGTTAAAATGAGCTCAACCTGGACTAATTAAACATTAATATGCTACCACTATCCACTACTATAATATATAATAACACTCATGAGTGTCATAGTGAATGCTGTTACTTTTATTATTAGTGCATTTTGCAAATAGTACAGCTGTTTGTGAACTTTGTCAATGCTTCTTGTAATGGAGTATTTGTACTCCTGGCTGTTTCACAAATAACAACATTTATTTACACTTTATTCTTGTATTGTTCACACCACTAAGTTTACTCTGGTGTATGTAAAAAATATGAGTACTTATGGGTGTCCTGGTGGCTGAGTATTTAAGACGGATGCTGCACCACATTTTATTGTATGTCATATAGACACCAATCATACTAGATATCAAATTTCCTAAAGGCTAAAAAGACAAAAGAAATCTTCTTCTACTTAAGTAGAATGACTTCAATCTCTTTCAACTCCTGACCCAGAACACACCCTTATACACAGCCAGACATTAGCACTAGTCTTGAGGGCTTGTCCTGCTGTTTCAGGAGTTGTCTGTTATGTAAGCAGAATGATAGCGATCTGCTGCTTTGAGTGAATGTTGAACGTGTCGAGGAGCAGAGCAGGTTGTAACCACGTCCACCTTCTCCTACAATACAAAACACCCCCCCTCACCTAACAACACCACCACCCCACCAAAAACCCCCTCACCACATAAACAGACACCTACACATACCACCGCTGCCGTATAGTGATCCGTATAATCCGACAGGCTCGGGGAGTGACTGATAGCTATTGTTGTGTTGGAAAGCTTTTGTCACCTGACAAAGAGCTCTGGCTTTGGCCCTCATCCCTCTGCATCATCCTCTTCCTCAGCCTCTCTCTCACGGGGATATGGAGGGGCCTCAGCGGCCCATCATGATGACTGATGGAGTCTCAGGGATGGGTGAGGAGGAAGAGGGTGGGGGTGAGGGCATACTCACAGGCTATCTTCATCACAGGGGAACATACAAGGCTGTTTATGGCGTTAAAATGCTACTTTAAATACAGTTTGCTGTCAGAAAAACAAGAAACTATCTCATTGAATTACCAGCTGTCTTGATTAACACATTGAATAAGGTATCGACATCATAGAGGAGGCTCTAACCAGCCACAGGCACGTTTCTGCTGCTCTGACACTTTTATTTTTGCTCATTTCGCTTGTTTATTGTCATGATAATGAAGTCACAGTGTTGGTGTCATCAGGAAAAATCTAGCATTTTGGCCTGGTTCCACTGCTAATGTATGCAAGAGCTACTTTTCCTCTCTCATCACTGTCAGCGAGCCACTCACCACCAAAATGGCTCCTAATTGAGCGAACTGGAAACAGTAAGCCAAGAATTGAGCTGTTAATATATGAGATTCAGAATACATGCTGTGGAGTTTTAAATTTAGCTGTGAAATATGCTCCTCGCTATATTTCTGTGATCACCAAATCATTGCACGTGATGAAATGTTTTCTTGGTTTTTTTTTGTGACAGTGAGGATTTCAATGTAACGAGTGGGAGTGACTGAGCACTACTGACAAGCTTAAAGCATTATAAATGTTGGGACAATACAAACTGGCAGACTGAATGCTTGAGATTTCTGTTTTTTTTTTAAAGCAAAGACACATTTTTTTCCTCTTTTCCTTTCTTCTTTTTTGCTCCTTTTCTTGTATTCATGCCATTTATCTCAATGGCCTCTCGCTGCACTGTGGGAATAGCAGCAGCACTTGCGCCATGTGTGAGACAAAGAGAAAGGTCTGTTTCAACACCATCAATCCCACAATCCCACACAGTGATGAGCGAGAGATAGTCACCATCTGTGGATGTGTTTCTCATCACTTTGCCTAAAAGTAAAACTGTACCCAGTAAAAGTTAAAAGTGTGAACGTCTCAGTGTGGCGTTTGTCTAGGTGTTTTGGAGATACCTCCCACTATATTCTATATCGCCTTATTTTTAAATAGTGTGACATTTGCAGCAGCCGTCCACATGCGACATTGTGTTTAATAATTTTGCATGTTAAAAATACAAGACATTTTCTTCCTGCGTGCGTCTGTGTCGCTCTGCCTCCGCTGTTGCTGTCTGTTGTGCCCTCTTTCCCTCTATTTCTCTCTTCCCACATTCCCTGTCCCTGGCTGCAGCGCAGCAGCCATTAGCTTTACAAATCCAGCCTTTGATCTCTGATTTGGGCGGGTGCCTAGAAGAGGAGGGGTACTGGCTGCGTGTGTGTGTGTCTGTGCGCGCGCATATGTGTGTGTGTGTATGTGTGTGTGTGTGTGTGTGCATCTAGCTGTCTATGTAGGCCATTTGAGGGCTAGCTGGCACTGCAGAGGAGGAGGGTTCACGACCGGTCCACTTCTGCCGAGGTATTACAGAGGGAGTCGATTTCCAGGGAAGAGGCCGTGATGATAATGCCGGTTCATTTGCATTTGTACTGAGCGAATAAGCTGCCTAATGGTTTAAATATAACTCACTTACCGCTCACTCCAAACTCCAGTTCTCTTCCCTGTACCACTGTTTCTCCAACACCCCCACTCCCCCATCCTACCTTTCCTCCCCCTTTCACTTATCTCACCCTTCAGAGCCTCTCATCCTGTCTTATCCTCGCCTCATCTATTCAGAGAATAACTCCTTTCCACGGCCATGTGGCCAGATATTACATTATTGAACAGAAATCACTTTTAGCTCTTTGGCAACGGTCGGGGACTCCAAATAGGTCCTAGACCACTGTTATCACACATACTAAGTGTTTCAGTCAAGGCTCATTATTTACATGTTCGAATGCTGACACCAGTACCAGTGTTGTCAGATCGTAACTGATGACTTCTCACATAGTTTTACCAGTACTGAACATTTTAAGTGTAAAACAAACACGCATGTCAGACAGAACTGTATTGTCATCGAGGTGTTTGTAAAAAACAAAAATCGTCATCACATGATAAGTTGTTGAGTGGATTCTTGAAATGCTTCAAAAAGCTTCTCATACAAAACCAATTTTAATAATCATATTCTACAATCAATCACAATCAAACAGTATCATGTCAATTAAAGGAGATATGCAGGATGCGAATATGCGATTGTTTTTTGATAAAAGGACAATATGTGAAAAACAGCCAATCCCGTATCCTAAGACTTTAAAATGGAGGTTCTGACAATGAGTTTGGGCCACGAAAGACCAGAATAAGGCTGTGTTCCCTTGCTTCTCTTCTCTCTTCATCTTTCCATCCACTCGTCCATCCATCTGACCATCTACCCGGCCTTTTCTTCTCCTGTTCCTCCACTCCACTGAGAGGTAATGAATGGCTTCCCTCACTGCGGCAAATTCACCTGTTTCTGCTTCAGCCTTCCTCCGTCGCATTAAGTGGGGATTTATGGAGGCGGCTTCCCATTGAACAAAACCATTTCTCTTCCAGTTTGGTTTAACAGCACTCTTTATTCCCTGCAGATTTAAGGATAGGAGGCGGGGGGGTGGGTGGATGGGAATGAGAGGGGGGCAACACCATTAAGGGCTACGGCCCTCCCAATTTCTCTCGCACTTACATTGGGAAGGCAAACAGCCCTGAGCGGTCTGCTCCTAAAGAGACCTCTGTGAATAGATAGATGCCTGATGGATCAAGTGGAGTGCTAACACATACAGGAGGACTGTCCCATTTCTGGCTCTTTCACATGGCAGGAGCCGCTGGATTTCAAATGGGACTTAAAGTCGGGGCAGTTTTATTCCTCACCTAAGAATAGAAATGTAAAAATGAAATCAGAGGCCGGTCTGATACACAGGGGATACAGCAGATGTAACAGCAGGCCACAGAGACATTTGTCCCTGATAGTGAATCTATTACTGAAGCCTTTATTGAAATTGAGCCGACATGCTGCAGACCCTCTAATATCATAACCTATAAAACTGTGATATTTTATAATTATTCAGTGGCGGCGTATTTGGGTGAATCTTTTAACTGCCAATGACTGTGTCATATGTAGCTGCATTAGCGTCTCATTACTTTGGCGATAGGGAGAAGATTCCTTAATGCCTCTCGACAGGCCATGATGTAATTACACAGTGTTTGTTGCAAGTCAACATGATAATTTGTGTTTCCAAGGGATCTGTCATACGCCCGGGACGCCGGGCGCATAAATGATTCAACCCCTCATAAATGTCCTGATTGAAAACAAGCTGTTGCCCGAACCAACTTAACTATCTTGTCATCGCGGCACCTCGTGGCCTCAAAGTACACAACAAAAAACAGAAAAAGAAAAAGAAAAAAGAAAAAAAAGAATCCCTGTGAAAATTCATCACAATGTTTGGTGCTGTGAGGCAGAATTATGCATTAAACCATAAGAAAAGCTTACCTTTCACTTCTCCCTCTCCCTCTGTGTGTGTATGAGAGATCAGGATAGGGCGAGTGCGATGTGGAGAGAGAGAGAGAGAGAAAGTGTTTAGTGTGTGTGTGAGACTACTCTGCAATTCCCCAGGGGCTGCCATTGTCGAATTTACCCATTCCCACCCTCTGAGCTCGACCTAACAAGACTGCACAACATCTGCATGGAGGCTGCAGAGTTTATGAACACGGTAGAGGGTGTGTGTTTGCGTGAGGGCGTGTGTGTGTGTGTGTGTGTGTGTGTGTTTGGGGGCGTTGATTTTTGTTTTGGACTATCTGTTTTGAAATCTGTGCGGTGGGCAGGGTATATTAAAGGCAGAGCGAGGTGTTCCTGCGTAGCCGCCGGCTTCGCTGCACCTCTCCAGCATTCTGACTGTGACCCCAGCCTTCGGGTGTGTGTGTGTTTTCTTTCTCTTTGTACACACTCTCTAAGATGTTCTCCCTCTCCTCCTCTTTTCTCCTCTTTTTTCCCTCCTCCCGCCCTCCTCCTTGTGTTCCTTGCAGAACAGAGCCCCAGATACTGAAGATATTGCCCCTGGTTTATTTGGCCTCTCTCTCTCTCTCTCTCTCTCTCTCTCTCTCTCTCTCTCTCTCTCTTTTTCTCTCTTTCTCTTGCCATACTGTATATATCTCCAGATTCTCCTCTCTCATCTCCTTTCTTTTTCCCTTTTATTTATCTTCTGCAAGTCCTCTCACTTTGCGATCAATACAGTTTCCGCTTGAAGCCTCGCGGCCAATATGAGAGGAGCTACGGGATTTTTGAAGTTGGGATGCTAAACATATTAAACAGCGAAGATGTTTTGAAAATTTGGGATCATCCGAGAGATGTTAAACGTCTGAATTTGTTTTTCCCAGTTCCCAGCTGCATACTGTACGTGCATCAGACGTTATGGCTTTTTATCAGCTATCTTTGATCTCCCTGTAGCTTTTTATATAATATTTCTGATTCTTGCATTTGAATCTATTAGCAGATCACTAAATCAGGGATGTAGCAGTTATCGTTACAAAATGAACATGTGATATGCATATTTATATATTCATAAATCTGCTTTGAAAATCAGTTTGCTTCATTTGAAACCAACCCTGCATCACCAGATCGTCTTGCTATATATCAGCTCTTGGATGATTCCTGCATAGACTCGGTAGTTAAAATTCTTGAAAAGAAAAAGTTCAGTTCATAGACTAAATAGTGGCTTAATTTTATCAAGCTCTCATCCTTATGGTCTTTGGTTTCATTCTGAGGTAATGCAAAGCTTTTAGGTGTAGCACATCCAGTCCCTCCATATCTCTTTGTGTATCCTTGAGCTAGATGTTCAACCCTTGAAAAGTGTAATAATTAAAAAATCAATAACATTAGATGGCAAACAATGACCAGGATAAGCAAAAAAAATCCTATTTATTTTCAAAAACAGATTGCTGTTTTCACTCTATAGACCTATCCACATCTGTATATATCTTATATCTACACATACACATAGTACATATAAATATTTTTTGTCGACAAGGATTTGGGTGGTGGTAATTGACAAGGTTTCATCTCACTATTGTTCACTCCAAACTGCCCAATTCTAAATTATATAACAAAGTTTTCACTGTCACCACTCATACTGTGTGGCGTTGACAGTTTCACAATTCAGTAAAACAAAGAAGAGCATGAGTAAATGAGTTTACGTCCCAATTTTCAAGTTCTTATGAGAAAACACTGTGTAATATTCAGTCTGCTGGCAGTGCCGCATTCATGCTGGGATACAAAACAACTCAGACCCACATGACTTAATTACAAGCTGTACATGTAGGACTACATGTACATCTGCTGTGTATGTTTGTACATAGTGTGTAATTTATTTGTTTTCTCCACACTTTTTTTTTCAATGACACTCCTGAATTTGCATTTTGGGTGCAAATTCAGGAGTGTCATTGCTCTTGTCGGTCAGAAAGTGAATGTTAGCAGAGCCTTCACATCATATCTGGGGTGTAATGTCAGTAAAGTAAAATACATACATTGCTTATGCCATGTGAGTGCTTCACACAAATCACAGATGGGGGGGTATAATTTCTAAATCACATGAGGTCCCCTATAATTCTAGTATTGTGCCATTAGGGCTACCATAATGTCACAACAATAGGTAAATATAGTGAGGTTTATGAAGTGCCTATACATGTTAAAAGGGGAAGGAGTTAAAGTAAATTGTTTCTATCTATCCCCAACTATCTATTTGGAAATTTGTTTGGTTGATCAGGATACCATCAATTTTAATCCAATATAACCTGTGACACCTTCACAACAAGTCTAAAGAAGGCTTTCTTTGTTATCCTCAGCTAACAACTCTCTCTCTCTCTCTCTCTCTCAATCGGTCTCTCTTCTCACTCATTCCTCTTTGTTCTCCATTTTCTGCACCTGCTCCTCTCGCTCCTCTCTCTCGGATGGACGGCGGAAGGCTGCTACATCCCTGATGACTGTCATCATCATCGTCTGTCTGTCCGGCCGGCGTTGACGAGCCAGAAAGGCAGCGAGCCAGAGCCAGACAGCAGGCCTGTGGAAACAAATACAAACTGCCCCGTGCCCCCCGTTTGCATCCAACTGTCAAGCAAATTTTATGCAAACTTCTAAAATGTCACCACAAAAAATAGAATGTGAATTAGGTGTGTTTTCATCACTTTGGTTGGGAGTGAATAAATTGGCTTTATGAATGAATAAAAACACAACCGCTGGCCTGTCAATAATTAATGAGTATTGGGCAAGTTGTTATTGCTCAGTTGGGACAGATAATGTTTGTCACCGTTCATGTTTTCATACAACAACTGCAAAATCGCAGTTGATATAGTAATGTCTAAAAATGATACAGACTCACACACTTGGTTGTAAACAGTTTGACATATTTGGAGGTAAACAGAAATCTTTCAACCCACATTTGAGATCATTAAAAGCCACTTTTTGATCGAGCAGTGAGGCCTATGCAATCATATGTTTGACAAGCTTGTTTTTATTGCAATTTAACACTTGCTCTTTACATTTTAAAGCATTTTAGACTTTAAAGAAAACATTCAAATCCTCTGTGGAAATTTGACTGAATATTGCTAATTCAGCTTTTCAGAATTTGCAAACGGTTGAATGGAAACCCCGCTTGATTCTAAAGTGAAAAGACTTCACATAAACCTGCTCGGGCAGATGTTTGTACAGTATCCATGTGTGTATGTGCGTACTGCTCACTTCCACATGCAGACTATTTATACGCACACTTTTGCTGATGGACCACATGAGACAGGAGACAGAGGGGTAAACATCAAGCCTCTTCTCTGGTGGTCGTCAATATAACACTCGTACAGCGACCGTGGAGATTATTAAACATTGTGTTTTAAAGTGTGACACTGTGAGTGATGTAGCGAGGAACAAAGAGAGAAGAGTGAAGGAATG
The DNA here is from genome assembly GCA_025331565.1 of Holacanthus passer. Lineage (NCBI taxonomy): Eukaryota > Metazoa > Chordata > Actinopteri > Pomacanthidae > Holacanthus > Holacanthus passer. The sequence goes on from JAFREQ010000103.1 coordinate 298,495, forward strand.
AGGGTGGGAGAGGGGGGCGAGAGAGGCAGATGAGACTGAAGAGTGGCGGCAGAGGGAGAGAGAGAGAGAGAGAGAGATATTCAGGCATCACTGCTTTTCCTCCAGGTGTCTTTGGCCTGCATGATTTCATCTGCGAGGCCATAATAAACTTCCTTAATGAAATAAGTAATTAACATATTATAATTGTGCAGCGGATGATTTTGACAGAGATCATTTTCCATATCTAATGCTATGCTAATTTAATCTGTTCCCCTCCTCTGCCCGACACGACCCTTTCTGTGATTAAGTTTCATGGCATCTCACTTTCGCTTTTCCTCACCTCTCCTTCTTGCACCCCCCTCACCCCCACCCCCTTACCCCTCATCCTCTTTCTCTTTCTCCCTTTACTTCCTCTCTCTGTCTCTTCCTCTCCTTCTGCAGTGATGGATTGACTCCTCGGCAGAGGTTCAGGGCCTTGTTGTTGTGGAGTTGCGGGCGGAGGGACGTGCACAGATGGCGGGGGAACTGGAGGCTGGGGGTGGAGGGTGGAGGCCTGGATCTGTATGTGTGGTCTGATCTCGCTCCTTCCTCCGCCTCCTCTGCATGGAAAAAAAGGAGAGCATGGAGCAGGAAGCGTAGGAGGTGGGAGTAACAGCGCTGATTGAAAGACAGCCATGGGCTGGTGATCATGTGGACTTTATGCCTTCATTGTTTTTAGCCCTGAGTTTAGTAATCTGTATTTATAGTTTGGATGAAGCCAACTGATATCAGAGATGCCATTCCTTTCATTGACAGTATGTTCAGGAAGCCTTTGGGATAAAGAAGAGGAGAACTCACACTGACGAAAATGAATAAAAAAAGCATCCTAACCTTATATAACACTACACATCTCAATTTGATGTTTTCTTTCTCTTAGTGGTCTTTAGTGGATTTTTGGCCTTGCATTAAGCCACTTTGTTACAGCAGACTCGAGTCGCTGTTCAATTGTATTTCAGAGATAGAGCTCTGAGTTCAGGCACATGTCATTAGATCAGTCAAACCATGATGGGCAGAACCAAATTTTTTTTTGCTGTCGTGATCCCCAGTAGATGAATCCAGCTGACTTTGGAGATCCTCTGATTTTTCAACAAGCACTAACAACAGTTCAAACCTTGTAACTTATCTGGTGAAATATCTCCACTTTTGAACGGTCTACCATGACATTTGGAACAGTCATTCATGTTCCTCTCAGGATGAATTGTAATAACTTTGATGATTCACTTACTTTTCATCTACAGCAGCGCCATCATCAGGTCAATTTCAGTTCATCCAATACTTTGGTTTATGACCAAATACCTTCAAAATTAATGACAAAATTAATACTAAATAACAAAGTATCAGCACACTTACATGGTAATCATTATACCTGCTAAACATTAGCATGTTTGCATTGTCATTGTGACCATGCAAGCATGCTGACATTAATGTGTCTGTATGATTGTAGACTGCAGTAGAACTTGAAACTTGAAAAAAGGTTTTCAGATTACAACCAGAGGGACTCAATTTCATCAATTTAATTTTATACCAAGAAGGTTTGCATCAACACAAATCATGGCATATGTGCAGGAAATTGTAGAAACAAGAGTCAAGTTCATAAAAGTTTTCATTGTTCATCTCTGAGAAACGAAAGAGAAATGGAGGGAGGAGGTTCAAGGGGACAGAGGGGTGGATGGGAAGAGTGGGAGGCAAAGGACGAATGAAATCAGCCAGCTGTGGTTTGATCCATCCCATGTGATGGTAGGACCCCCCCCTCCCCTCTAACTCTTAAACTCTCTCTCCCTCTCGTTCTTTCACTCTCCCAGTCCCTGAAGTCTCTCTCCCCTGGCTTCTCTGAGCAGAAGGAGGCGCCCACTGGGGGCTCTCCATTTTCTGTCACCCATGAAATGATGCGTACAACACAGCCACTACCCCACTGCCTCCACCCTCTTCCCTTTCCCCTAAATCCACAGCACCAGCATATAGACAGGATTATTCCCCAACCTACCCCACGCCCCAAAACACACAAACTTCACATATACACCTCCCCTATCTTGTATTCAGTGATGTGGACTGGACCACAGAGGAGCTTCCAGGAGTGTCAGTTCATAAAGGAAGACAACCTTTCAGTTTCTAATATATTTATTTTGCAAACACACGTGACTGGAACACTGCTTCTGAATGCTTTCCTAAAATCAGTGGTTCAAGTTTCGTACTGTCACACTTCTAACTTACACTTATGGCATCTTCGTATGCAAGTTCTGTCATGTGCTTACCTCATTACACTTAAATGTACGGTCAGAGCTAAAAGTGATCTACAGTTTTATTGACACACTTGGCAGGATGACACAGAGAACGTTATGATCTTTGTACCTAGAAACTTTTGGACTCCTGTTATAGAAATAAAGTGTCTAACAAATGCAATGGTTTACAGTAAGTGATTTCTCTTTAAAAAGATCACTCTATGCTCATGTTCAAAAAGTGGCTCGACAGAGGAATGGTGAGTAGAACAAACAAAGGGAAAGAAGGGTAAATAATGTATAAGCAGGATTTTGTAAAACAATTTCCCCTATTCTAAGTTGAGCACACAGGAACAACTGAGATGTATAAATATTGTAGTACGCAGAGGCTTTGTCTGCCTGAATACTCAGCGTTCTGTATGGCTGTGCACTGGTGTGTGTGTGTGTGTGTGTCTGAGAGAGAGAGAGAGAGAGAGAGCGAGGTCAGGTGGGGCAAACAGAGGATGAGTAATGTGAAAGAGCTCTGATGCGAACATGGCCAGTAACAATGAATGAGTGACAGGCCACATGCCACTGGGTAATGAGAGGTTCACACCTGCGTGTTACCCCTACCTTTCTCATTCCAGGAGACCCCTCACACACACACATAAACACACACACACAAACATACACATATAGACATAACACCACCAACCCCCCCGACCTGCCGCCGCCTCAACCCCGGAGCGCACAATGAAGGTTAAAACCTTCCTCAATGACAACTCCTCCACTGTGCCTGGGACATGGCGGTAATAACAAGGCAACAGTAAACATGTAGTCAAGCACCAGTGATGCAGCCACCCTTTGGGCCAATCAGTAACTTTGTTATACAAATACGAAAAGGTCAAAGTTGCAAGTTACAAGATGCAAATTGTATTTTCTTTTTGACGTACTATAGATCGTGTTCTTAATTGCTTGACTGATAGATAGCCCACCCTTTGGGCCAAAGTGTAAGAATAAGGATGTGTGCAACAAATGATAGGCCAGTCAACCTCGCAGTGTTTAAATTTGTGATTAGTGTTTTCATTGATTTTCATCTGACACACAGTGCAGTTCATAGAAGAACAAACAAACAACATTCTTCCTTCCGCCCACTCGGAATAGATGCTATAACTGTCATCGGTAAAACAATGCTGCAGCATGGTTAGCTGAGACATGGGTGAGGTGAAGCACCAGAGCACCTTTTCAAAAGTAAAATGTTAACACAGTGTGAGTACAGTATGTGCTGCCATTGTACAGCACAATCTGAAACAGTAACCATCCTCACACATGCACTTGAAAAACAACCAAAGAAAGTTGTTCCTCACCTCGTCAGGTGATTTCAAGTGACTCTAAGCAATGTGAAGCAGTTCACGATAAAACAGGAAAATAGAAATGGCCCCTCTCAAGATCAGGGAGTATTTCCTCTAAGAACGTGTCAAGCTGAGCACATGCCGTATTTTCCCTTCTTTGAAATATCTTCCTGCCACACAAACGACCTTTTCAAACAACAGGTGCTCAAATAAAAAACAGCTGTAAAAAACGAAATTGATCACGTCTGTTTCTACGTCTCGCTCCCTCTCTTTCTCTATCACGGCGACCTCTTCTCTCCGTCTCTGAGACAGTGGTGTCGCTGGGACCAAATGGTAATCGAGGGCTGTCACCTCAGTCAAAGGAAAACATTATCCAGCAAGTCACTTTGTGCACCTCAAGGACGAGAGCGAGACAGCGTGTGAGAGAGAAAAATGGACCGTGCATGTCTCTCAGTGGAATTCAACTCTGTTTAGCAGGCTTTATTTGCATGAAAAGGCACCAATAATGTGCCACTCAAAACAATCAATACTAGAGTGGCAAACTTGTATAATATAATAATCAGACAAGTGGTAAATATTAGGCATTATAAAACAAGTCATAAGCACATTATTAAAGTGTTTAAAGGATGTAAAAAAATGAACAATGACTATTTACTTTGACAACACTGGCATACAAGTCATCTTTTGTTTGTTCCTGTAATCAACAAACAACAGAATATGACTGTTATTCGTCATTACAGCTGCCACATATCGTAGCAGCATGCAACTTCAAATGTTGGCAAACAAGTAATTGATTTCAAAATATATATATAATTTGTGGCTGCACATGAAACCTAAATATCATTTTAACCTTTCTTTTCCTTTCCTTCCACCCCCCCTCACCCCACACCCAAAACCATCTCTCAGCGTGTCTTTCCACTTCTGTCTCACTATTTCTCTTTGGCTCGGCTCTGATGTTCATAGGGAGATCTCAACATCCCTAAATCATCATCAGAATGAGAAAGTAGTCCCAGAGCTAATGCAATGCAGATATGTTGTCTTTTGTGTCGGAATATGAGAAAAGGAATTTATGTGAGGCGCTCGGTGAGTCAGAATTCATTTCTTGCTCGAGCTTTTGCCCTGCAGTCAAATGTAAACTGACTGCAGACTCAGCTGGCTGACTGAGTGAGGACACACACAGACATGTGCGCGCGCCCAACACGCACACACAGCCAGGCACACTCACACTCACACACACACACACACACACACACAGAGTGAGAGGCACGCAAACTCATCCCACTCAATAAACACGCATGGACTCCCTCAACACTCAGCAAATCCATACACTCATGTTCACCCCAATAGAGTGTGTCTGTGTGCTCAGAGTGGCCTCTTCATCCTTGAGTGACAGGTGTACATGGGTGACACAATGGCCGCCAATATTGTCCAGCGCCCATGATAACAATGGCCAGTCTCCAGGGAAATGCGAAGCCTCGCAGTCGCCGGCCGTCAGACATGAAAAGAGAATATTTCAGGTGGCGGTGGGAAAAAAAAAAAAAAAAAAAAAAAACATTTTGAGGGTTTGTGCTAATCAACATTGCCGGCAGCAAGCGCTTTGATAGGGAAAATGGAATCTGATCCTTGATTATAATATAGGGCACAATCTGAAACAGCTCTAACACACATGGAGCCAGAATAAGCAGGCTGAAAAACCAAGAACATGGGTTCTCCTTGACCATTAGATACATTGTGGTTATTATTTTCTACATCTGAGGAATAAACATGAGTACTCCACCGGAAGCAATGCAGCTTAACTGTACACCTATTAAACATCTGTTTGTAGAATACACATTGATTGTTGATTTTGTAGAACACACGTGCAAAGCGAACATAATGAGGTGAATAGCAACAATGGACAGGTCTCGTTTCAAACAATATGATGCTGTTCAAGATTGTGCTGAAGCATAGCCTGGATGAACCTCACTGATGATCAAGACTGCTAAAAGGGACAGCTAACAATCTGTGGGTGTTTGTGTGTAATGTGTGTGAGGGAGACCGACAGAGAGACAGGGGGAGAGAAAGAGAGAGGGAGACAGAGAGTGATGTACTCTTATCAGTCTTCCCAGTCCTCAGCAGCAGCAGATAAACAGAAGTGTGAAGGGCAGTTGCGCTGCAGGGGGCTGATTGACATGGCTGGCGCCCAAAGAATTACACACACACACTCACACACACACGCCACACATTTGCCTTTTGCTGTCTTCGCTTGTGCAAATATCCACAAATGCATCATCTACTGACTGTAAGTAGCACATTCAGTACTACTGCTGTCCAAAAGAAAAAATACTGGACTGAATGTATTATTTGGAAGAATTAGTTTAATTTCAATCAATCCAACAATAATATATCATTGGCCAGTTGCCTGTGGTCTATTGGTGTGAATACTACAAACAAAGGAGACTGTAATTTAGACCAACTTCTTGCCTTGTGAACCCATAAATATAGGAATGTTTACCTGCAACCCCTAAAGAAAAGTTATGAACTTAGTGTGGACATCATTGGTGAACTATTCAAACAGAGAGTGAGTTTTCTTTTAGCGATTCTTTTATCTGAACGTTTTTTAGAGGCTCTGAAGAAAAAAGAAAAAAGTTATCAAAGAGTCATAAAAAACATGGAACGTTTCTTTCTTATCCCTTTAATTATATTGTGACTTATCTTATCTCGGGACACACTGGGGGGTCCCGATCCAAGGTTGGGAGTCACTGATCTTGACAGTCCTTTGCAAAACAGAAGCAAAATTTTCCATTATTTTTCAGAATACTGGCCATTTACTTCTGCAACCACCTCCCATCGCCAGAACATCTCTTTTTTAACTCCTCATGCTTTAAAAGAGCAGCATCCTCTTCTTGTTTTGTCATCTAGCAGTAGGTTTCCTACAAATTTGGAGTCAGTTGCAAACGTTAAAAGCAGCACTGAGGCCGAGTGAAACCACCAGGGTCTTGTTTATCTATGGTTGTCATAGAAATATCTCAAAATCAATGCCCTCATGCTTTATTTATGTTAAAACGTGACACATAAATTACATGTACATGTATATGTGATGTATTGCAAATGAAATAAATCATTTAAATACAGGCTAATTCAAGCTGCACTATGTGTGTGTATGAGCAACACTACCTCAGTACCAGCAGCTGAAAGCAAATAGGGGATTAAAGCGGAGGGGAAGAAAAAAGAACTGGCCCATGTCTCAGGGAGGACAGGGGAGAATGGAAATGACTGGGAGAGTCTTGATGGACAGCCAGAGTGCACCTTGTATGTGTGTATTTTTTTAATACATGTGTTTGGTGTGCAGAATGCATGTGCATTATACACCTTTACATGCGCCACCTGCGTATGTTCAGCATGCTTATGCATATTGGTTTGCATTTATGAGCCTGTGTGTGTGTGCATGGTTAGGTTTGTGTGTGTGTTTGTGTGTGTGTGTGTGTTTCAGCGTGTTAGCAGATGATTGAGCAGGCATGCCCCGTGGCTCCATGCTGTTCCACACCAAACAGTGAAACCAATACCTTTTTGTCGCTGATAAAACTGGATGGCCAGAGATAGGCATGCATATTATCACTCACAAACATGTACACATGCACACACACACTCTCTGCTCAGTGAGAGCTACTGTGTGTGTGTGTGTGTGCATGTACTGGGCTTACAGGGGTTTGCTTTGTGTGTGTTATCTGTGCGTGTGTGTGAGTAATTCACTCCTACAAAGACACCATACACTCTCCCTCCTACTCTTTCCACTACCCCAGAGACAAAGTCCCAATTTCTCCACTGCCTGCAGTCAGACAGAAAGACGAGAGGGGGGGCTGCAAGAGAGAGGGGAGGGAAAAGAGTAAGAGCGGGAGAGTAAGGAGAGGTAGCGAAAAGAAAACCCAGATGCTATCAGCCCTCAGAGAGTCACCAGGGTCATTGTCATGTGTCAGTCAGTGTAACACAACTCTCCCTGATAAGCTGGCCGATTGCGGCGATTGGCCGCGATGGGTGACAGTGCGATACCGTTCGGTGCCTGCGCTCCTGACGTGACACGAAATTAACCCCCAGCGCTTTGCCGATAAACATCTAAAATGGTTTCGGGACCCCAGGGGCTAATGGGAAGAGACGGGAAGCTATCAAAATATCAAATGTGCGTGACAAGCGGCACAAGGACCAGGTCTGTCAAACACTCGCCTCTCCGAGTGTGATTTAACTCCGTGTCTCCCGCAAAGCCTGGCAGCAAAGCGCCGAGAAATTAGCCACACGTTGCCTCTGTCTGTATGCAGCGAAGTCATATTTTAATAGACATATTTATTTAGACAAACTGATGTGGGGTTCCGGGTTTTAATTAGGTAAACAGCTCGTTGGGAGGAATCAATGGTGATCCGTTAATGAAGGTCGGCCCAGGCTAATAGCTGAGGCCACTCCTGTCTCACAGCGTTGAAATTATCATGAAAAGGAGTGAATGCAGCCATCTTTTTCTGTCCAGGTAACAGATAGATTTATCTTGAGTAGAGTGTGTACTGTGTGTACCTTTGTGTATGTGTGTTTTTTGGGTTCATGTCCTTGGTGGCACGTTTGAAGGACGGGAGAGCAAGTAGTAGCGGACAGAGAGGCCTGAATATGTGTGTGTGTGTGTGTGTGTGTGCATGCGTGTGTATGTGTCATGTGTCTCACCTGGGTGACATGTGAAGGTGATGGTGTCACCGGTGTCCCTGTCGTCTGAGGGCATGTCTCCGACTGCTCTGACACCAGCCTGACTGACTTATGATCAGGATTTATCATCTTGATTTATGATGAGCCCGGTTTGTCCCTCTCACAGCCAGGAAGAGGGGAGGCACGCCTTGTGTGTGTGTAGTGTACGTGTGTGTGTGTGTTTGAGGAAGCTTGTGAGCTGGCCTGGGTGCATGAATCAGAAGCCCCCCGCACAAATTTTACATTTTAGCAAGCCATTAATATCATTATCACCAAGTTCACCTGTTTCAATAATCCAGACAGCAGAAAGAAAACTGTGACTCTGGAAAGTGAGTCTCCCTCAGCAACTAGGAGGCACTGTTCTTTGTTTGAACTACATCCTGTGTGAATGTCTGTCACATTGAATACGAGGCAAGGTGTTGCAGGAAGTGAAAATGATGCTCCGGTGTCTCCCCAGATAAATAACAGTTCCAAAACATATTTTAGGACTGAGTGCTAATTGACATAACTTATTAAAATGTTTCAAAACTGTGAACACAAGGCCTGGATAGAGCCTGCAATGCATGCAGCGTGTCACCAAGCTATGAGTCATTTTCCCTTCATATTGTGCTGTAACAGGCAAGCAGAGTCTTGACTACTAAATGCCAGGCGCAGGGACATGGGGGCTATTTAGTAAACATCTTTCAATTCCATGCCAGCCGGCCGGCCGAGCAGCCAGGCAGCCTCTTAGCTTCTACCCCTATGTTGGGATGCAGAGAAACAGGCCGTCTGCAGACCCAGGGGATGGTGGGATGAGAGGGGAAAGAAAAGGAGGAGGAGGGGGTAGAAGAGACAGAGGAAGAGAGAAGGAGGGCACTGGAACACATCCACAGATTAACCCTCATGGAGGAGATGGAAAATAGAGCGGAACTGAACATACGTGTGTGTGTGTGTGTAGAGAGAGAGAAGGGGGTGAACTGCGACATTCAGAAACGTCTGGGCAACACAACACTGAGGTGCCCATTTTATGTCTCTGCCATGCAGTGGACATCAACAAAAAAGCAACACCTTTAATTCTTCAATGCGACCCTCTACCCTTCCGTCTCGCCCTCCCTGCATGCCTCCTCCCCTCCAACAGCCACGGCTAATCCTCTCCTTCACACTCCCAAATAAAAGCAGCAGAGAAGGGAGGATGGGGCAGGAATGGGGGTTAGGGTGAAGAAGGGGTCCCTTGTCGCTTTGTGCCAAGCCTTCATCCATAAATACGGTATAGAGTTCAGCCTGATAGAGAGGCATTGTTTGAATGACAGGAACATGTGTCTCTGTGTGTATTCGCCACTTTGCATGGCCAAAAATGTGTTCACACCGACATGTGTGGGGACAGAAATCCAGTACCCATAGGGTTAAGATTATATTTTAGGGTTCAGACTTAAGACAGGGTTTAGGTTTGGATTGTAAATAGATTAAGGTTAAGGTCAGGGTTGGGGTTAAGCATGTAGTGGTTACGGTTAAGCCTCCAGAGAAAGAATGGAAGTTAGCACAATGTACCCATGAGTATACAGTGGCAGTACGAGTTTGTGTGTGAGTACCCTTGCAAACAGAGTTTCACATTCGTTCATGAGGTAAACATGTCCACAGAAGTGTACACACCTGTACCTTGGGATCAAACCAATTCCCACTACCTCATCTCTTCACTGTTGGCGAGATACATATGTGAACTTTAGTATTCTTTGGAGTTAAAGGATTTTGTCCTTTGTACGTTGATTTGCACTGTGGCCTGCTACATAATCTGTGTCTGGGTTGGTGTTGTGTTTAAGTGTTGTTATTGCTTGACATACTGTGTTGTAAACAAAGCATGGATCATTACAACTTAACATTATAACATAGATTATTATAACTCACGCAGTGTATGCTAAACTTAGTATGGATCATGCTGTAATTTAACACAGTGTGCAATAGAGTGTAAGTACAGAGTACACCACCTAAACATAGTTTAACATGCAGCGGACTATCACTTACAACACTGTTGACTTGAGATAAAAAGACCATTTTTGCAGTTACAAGAAAAAAAAGTATAGTAATGAGAAACCTCTCATTACAAGTCATTATAACTATTATTTGGGAAATCAGCTTTGCTATAGGGTTTTTAATAGTATGGAGACCTGAAGAATTGTGTTGCTTGTGTGAGAACAAAGTGATCTTCTAGATGTCATATTATTCCTGATAGCACAGCATGTTCTGACATATTTTGTAATCTGACCTTTAACCCTTTTTTTTTTTTTTTTTTTTTTTAAAACCCTTTCTTTAAATAAGCATATAATTACAATCACATTCATCATGACTGTCTTTGTATTTTTGGTCCTTGTATCTAAAACAAACAAAAGGCTGTCACTGCTGTATAAACTATAAATAAATATCTAAATATTGCTTTAGGACATTACAGCAGTGGCCAAAACATGATGGGACCAGCACACAGTAGTAATACTGAACACAGCCAACATACACTGTCAAGGATTGTGTGACTGTATCAGACTACATCCATGCCTTAAGACCAGAATTGTTGTTGATTCTTATTAAAATAAACGTGGGAAAATCCTATTAAATTCAATCCAATTTTGTATTTAACAACTTTAAAGTATACATTACAAACATTACATAGGACGTGACTTGGCATTAATAACATGTGAAAAGTTGAAAAAACATCTAGTTTATAGGAACTGTTTTTAATATAATATATAAGCAAATAACCACGGCTACATCTTTACACAGGTTATTGCATTATCTGGCTGTAATCAAATTATCTTTTGCTCCATTGTTCAGAATTGACATGAAGGGTTTATTCATCCTCATACACCACTATGTCTCCAAACATAGTGAATGTTTCCTTGCCTTTGATATAATGCTAGTGCTAGCATTGTACATCACATGTTCCCCCGCTGTGGTGAAAGCTGCCCCGTGTGTGTGTGTGCATGTACGCTCCCTGTATCTGTAGTTGTGGAAACAGAGCGGGCTGTACAGATCCAGATACACAGTCAGATACACAGGGGAATAGCTGTGAGTGAGTACTGTTGGTTTGTTTGACAGGGACCTCTTACCCCTGTCTCTCTCACCTCAGATAGAGAGAGACAAATACACTGGGATGGCAGATAGAGGCAGATAGAAGACGAGTGAAAGGGAGAGCAGAGAGCAGAGAGAGAAAAACATAAAGATAGACCACGAGGTGTTGAAGACGGGCCTGGGGAATAGGAGGCGTAGCATAAAGGAGCAGGAGCAAAGCGCCAAAGGAGGGGCGACAATAAAAGGGTTGGGGAGAGAAGGAGAGAATTAAGGGAGGAGAGGAGTTAGAGAGAAAGGGAGGGGAAAGGGAGAGATAAGGAGAGAGAGAAAGCTTGGCACTGCACCGGGTAGTGGAGGGTTTATTATTCTCTGTAGCACTCAATCAAACGCCGGCCCTCTGAACAGAGAGCAATGCTGGCGAATCATCCTGGGGGCTTTCTCTCTCTCTCTCTCTCTCTCCCTCTCTCTTTCTTCCTCTCTCTCCATCCCTCCCCTCCTCTCCCTCCCCTGCTCTCTCACTGTCTTTTTTTCCTGCGGTGTATGAGTGCTATCCATCTGTCAGCTGTCAGTGCCAGTGAGAGATATACAGAGCTGTCACTTCGCGTCAGCCTGGGTTTGGGAGGCCCCTCTTTTGCAGCTGCCGCTGTACACATACTTTCCCTATGGCAGCACAGGAGCGCTGCTATTAAAGCACAAACACAGGCACACACACAAACGCTGACTTTAGACTGATATATTGGTTTGCTGACTCCAGTCAATTTAAAACTTGATATTGAGCAATCAGTGTTATCCATGTTGGATAGATTATTACTAGGATTATTACTATAGTTATTTAAATGTCCTTTTGGTCTTTGGTTTTATGACTTCCCCACTCAGACAAACTGTTTTGCATTTTTTTCTTTTGCAGTGAAACACTAAAATCTATTACCAACAATAAGTATCATTAAAAAAACAAAAGTCATTCTACTATAGATCACTAAAGTGAAACTGGAACATCCACATTGTTTCAGAAGAAAGGAGGAAGAAAAATTCAACCTTGGAACAGAGCCTTCCTCAACAGTATATCATGTGGTTCACCCCATATGTCTACATAAGGACGGTAGGCTAATTTTAAAAAAAAAGTAAATGATTCAATATTTATGTTTTCCCATGAGCCCATACCAAACAGAAAGGGCCATTGGCAAACTTTACAGCTAGCCTCAGTATTTGTACAGCGGAGACTCTTTTGCATGACATTTTACTCTTAAGTGATGATCAGATCTTCAAGCCCTTGAATGAATTTCAACCAGATTATGTGAACTTCTAATAGTCTATTTCCACACTTGGAGTAAAAAAGTGGTGGGGCGTTGTTCTGTTTTTACAGTGTGGGAACAACATGCAACAGCGACACTGTTCAGTTGGTGTTGAGTTTGAAAGAGTGAAAAAAAGTAAGCTCTGCAATATTATCACTGGCTTCAATGCTGCTTTCTACTGTTCCCTGTTTTCCAGCATGTATGTGACACACCAGAAAAAAAAACAGAAAAGCAAACTCGTCTACTGACAATGAGAAAGGTGTAAACCACCTATCTTCAGCGGGTTAACCTGTGTTTAAAAAACCTGCGTATATGCAGTGATTTTGGTGCTTAAAGTGCAAAACATCAGGATCTGAGTGATCTGGTTTGACAGATCAGTCAAACTGTAATGCATAGAACTGCACATTATTATCCTGTTGAAACTTGACAAAAACCATACTAATATTATTTAGCCTTTTTTACTTTTTACTGAAGATGAAGTAAAGAAGTCAGCTCTCCTTCTGTTATTTAGGGCATGTAAGCCTTTAAACCCCTTCAAACCCCACTGGATAACATCAAACGTATTGGTCAACAGGCTACAGTAAAGCTGTCTTTGTGTTTCATTGTGTGCTTCTGTTACATATTGGCATCCCATCAAAGTCCTGAAAGAGATCTGTTGGTGGTAGTGAGGTTAAAACAGGACGACTACGGTGCCAAACTCAAGGGAGGTTGGAAGGGTTAGATGGAGGGGTAGGTGGTGTTGGGATGGATATGTGTGGTGTGTGTGTATGTGGGGGCAATTACACAAATTAATTGCAGGCCTCTGCTGACACCACTCAGGAAGAAGAAGTGAAGGGTACACATGTGTGTCCTATGACAACAAGAGAAAAGGGGCTGTGTGTAGCTTCCTTCCATTTGTATATGTTGACAAGATTGCTGGGTTTTTGTGCCTATTGTGCCACTCCTGCCATTCCGGCGCCAATTGTGTTGGGTTCTGGGGCCTCGTTATTAGAGGGTGACAGTTTCTGGGCGGAAACAAACACGACTCTGACGATTAACACCGTGTCACCATGTCAGCTCATACAGTAATCCTGATATTCTGTCTATCGCACATGTGTGCAGAGAAAGGGAGGAGGGGGGAGGCGAGAGGAAGGGACAGTGAGAGAGGAGAGAGAAAGAGGCATAGCCGGAATCCCGGGAGAGACAGATAAAGCCGTGTCGTTCATTGAGGACATTGTGTACGTGGTGGCGTCCTGTAATGCAATGTTAACATTCCTCCCAATCCCGGGCTCTCCGCGGGGAAGAGTGAGGCCTGCTGGGGGATCTGTTTAGTTGATCAGTCGTGCCAGTGCTCTCACTAGGCAAGGGAATAGACTAGTGTAGGATACAATAGAGAGCAGGGTGTGACAGACTAGGATGAGATAAAGGATACTGCTGAGCAGAATAGTATTGTAAGGCTAAGCATGAATGACATAGCAGGCAAAGGACAAGATAGAGTAGCATAGTATGGTTTTTGGTATATGGGCATACAGTAGAGTCGGGATACCCTAGTTCTTACATCGAGATTATTGTTACTAAATATTTACTTTTACCCCTTTATTTTTACCCAATTGCCACTGAGTAACCAACTGAACCAAATCACAAAACTGACCTTGCTAATATATATAAGAGATAATGGAACTGGTTCATCGTATCTGACCTGAAACTTGATGAATGCTGTTTAATAATGTTGTAAATCTTAACAATTTTTAATTACATTTCACACAACTTACTTCAAATTCCAAAATCTTATGCCACTAACATTTGATGAAATGAAAAAATGTTCAGTTCATTTGCAATGTCTAATGAGTATTGATTACTCATACAGCATTTCAATGTCATAGCTAGTCAAAATGGAGCTAATTGTACTTTAAAGCTATGAAAAAATCTTAATAATTCATAAAGTGATCATATAATTTGTATGTCAAATCTTCGATCTGCAAAGTATCATATAATAACCAACAACAACACCTGTCCCACAAGTCTTGTGGAATTAAAAGCACAATATTTCCAAAGAGTGAAAATGGTTCTTTAGTTGTGTTCTGTCAGTAATTGTACTTATAATCTGGAATAACTATTGTGGAGATGTTTCAAATCCTCAGACACAATAATACACTGATTCCGGGCTTATACAGTAAAGTATAGTGTTGTAGAGTAGAATATGATATTCATCAGTATGGCAGGATAGACTAACTGATCAATAGTCAGATTCTGTTTCATTGTTTCATCCTCGGGCTATGACTGGTGTGTCAAAGATACAAAAACAGGAGTGGAGTATGGTAGGATGAAGTTGGAAAGGAGGTAAAAGCTTATTATTGCATTGGACACAGTAGCTTTGCAAAGGAAGGTGAAGCTAGGCCAGTTTATCCACGGGCATTTTTCTATCAGATTGTAACTCAGCAGCACTCCAACTGCAACTCCAACGCCTCTGTGGGCAGATTGGCTTCACCTTCACACTCTCAATCAGCTTTTCTATCATAGAGGTGTCACATTAACATACATGCATGCACACATGCCATACAAAATAGATGGCAACTTGCAGATGGGCATGTTTGTTTGCGAGTAAACACACATACACATACGCGCGCACACACACACACACACACACATGCTCTCTACCCCCTCCTCCAGCACCTCTCAAACCCATTATTGGCAGCAGTTCAGTGACGGCTGTGTGACTGCCAGTACTGCGGATCTGCTCCTGGAGCGAGCTCTCCCCATCAGCGCTGGCTTGATTACCCTGATGTATGCACACCCAGACACTTGACAATCTCTCAGCATTTACATATGCAGCCTCAGCACTCCACACTGCTTCTGATCTGAGGTGTATGTGTGTGTGTGTGCGCGCGCGAGAGGGTGTGTTTGCGAGATTTACTGCGTACGCGTGTGTGTGTGCGAGAGCGCGAGCGTTCGTGAGGCGAGTGGGAGAAGATGAGGAGAAAGGAGGAGAGAAATGGCAGCTCTCGCTCGCTAAACGTAAAACAAACAAACTTTAATCTGACGCCGAGCCCCTGCTCTTCAAAGGCGAGACGGAAGTAAGAAAGAGAGAGAGAGAGAGAGCCGCCTCACCTAAGGGTGTGCAACGCCGTAAACACACAAACAGAGCGTTTACCAGCCAGCCCGTTATTCACTCTCATGTCAAACACATAGCACTCAGAACTAACTACCACACACACTACCGGGGATAGAGCTGTGTTAAAACCCTCACAAAAGCCTGCACTTGACTGATGTTTTTCTTTCTTTTCAAATGAAAAATCATCATACAAACAACCCCCCTCAACCCCAAACCTGATTCAAAAGGGCCTGCCTCTTGTTCTTTCTTTCTTTCCATCTCTGTCAACGTGAGGGAAGTGTGGATGAGAGGCAGAAGCAGAGAGAGAGAGAGAGAGAGAGAGAGAGAGAGAGGGAGAGGAGGTCTGGGGAGTTGCACTGTGTCGATCCTTTTTGGCTGGCGCTTCACAGGGAAACCGGGCTCGGCTGATCATCATTAAAACGCACACAACTTGACATGTTTATTTAATGGCTGCTCCCGGCAAAGACGGCAAGCTGCTGCTATCTCTCACCGTCACATGTTGATCTACCACCGTGCCATGTGTGTCTGCGAGTGCGAGAGGGAGAGACGGAGTGTGTGTGTGTTGGCATTAATCTTTGCATATGTGCCTTTAACATCCCGTGTGCCTTATACGAAATTTTCTGTAACGTGCAAGTAATGTTGCTGTGTTCTGTGCAAACACTGTGAAGTCAGGTCAGGCCACTTTGTGTTTGGATTAAGTGGATTGAAGTGATTGTTTCTCACAGTGCTGCGGTATTTACAATAGATTTTACTGTGACTGAACATGCAGTACAGATTTCCAGCCTCCCCAAAATCTCTAATCTAAACAGTCCATGCCTTTAGTTAACATGCCAAAGCAGCGCCACCCTGCTGCTCTATTGATTCCTCTAGTTACTGACATACCTTTGATGGCTTCAGATCACATTGGCCAACAATCCCAAAGTGCCACACAATGCATGAGTGAAGCACAGCATGATCAGACAGAAGGAATTTTGTCATATCCCACGATTAATGCAGTGGAGGTGTGAAAAGACAGAATTTGCATCTGATTTTTTTGTTGATATTAATATATACATGGCAGGAAATCTTTGTCTTTGAATTTTACTGCAATTTAAAGTCCCATTTTGCAGGATTTTATTTCATGAAGCTTCTTGATAAAAAACATGCATTTTAATTATTGTATGTAAAGCCTGGCTAAATTACATGGAAAATGATTTTTTTATGTAAGGCCATGAGCAAATGGCATCTTGGTTTTGAATTTGTGACTTTATATCAATGTGATACCACTTGATATTTAGTACAAACCAGAATAATGTGTTGTGAATAGTTATTTTCTCAATTTAAAGCTGCAACCACAATATTGACATATTGTTAGCAAAATACACATCCATCCATACAGACCCATCAGACATGGAGCAATATATCATTTGGAATCATGTTCCTGTCCCTCTGGAAAATAAAGTCCAGCATCCACCCTCCTTTTTAGTTCTGTTTTGATCGCCACCAACTCCTGTGGAAAATATCCTGACTCTTTAACTGCTAAGTGCTTCACAATGTTTATGTTCACTGTGTCCGCCTTTTGGTACTGGACAAGTAATGTGCAACGGTTTTTTTTTTTGTTTGGTTTTTTTTGTTTTCTATTCCCTCTGGAAATCAGGTTGATGAGAACAGTGAGAGTGAACCAAAGTAGTAAAGTCGTGAAACCAAAGACCAAAACAATGAGCTTAAAGATGCTAAAATGTGCTGAGGGGAACAGCTGAGATAATTATTTGAGTGTTTATCACTACACATTAGACATAGTCATGTGATCCATTCTTCATATCAAAATATTGATAAGTGCAGCTTTAAGAAAAACATTTAAGGGTAACAGAGTCAAAAAGATGAAACACCTAATACTTTTAAAGCTAATGCTAATGCAAAATGTACTGCATGCATAGACCTCCTTTGATAACAACTCAAAACGTGGTCTGTTTGCTCTCTCAGTGAGTGAAACAAAAAGTGAGAGAACAAAATGTAGTGCTGGGCTAGGGGGGTGAAACAGGAAAGAGAAAAGAAGAGTGAGTGAAGAGGGATCAGAAGTACACAACAGAGCAGATGTGTGTGTGAGTGAGTGAGAGACTGCAGGGCGGATTAAGGCGACACACTTCCTTTTTTGTTTGTTTGCGTGTGTAAACGCAGTTTTGATGAAATATTAATGGCGCCTTCCAAAATGCCTTGTAAAGGATCCTCTGTCTTTGACTTCTCCATCTGTAGCACCTCAGGTATGCATTTAGTATGCCGTTGTCTCTGTCAGGAGGGAACCGGCAACCCTCCATGTGTCGAGCTGTCAGTGCAAATCCGCCGCCACCCCGCCCCTTCCCCCACCCCCATGACACACCTTTAGTCCCACAGTCTGGGAGCCCGCCGCCCCTCCCATCCCACCTACCTAATCGCCAGCCAACACTCCTGCAATGAAACTTTTCACAACACATCTCTTATTATACTTTTATGATTACAGGCACGCATCAAATAAAAGATAGAATAGAAGAGGTGTGTGAATGATTGATACCTTTTGACATTCAGTTCATATTTCCCGATGTAAATCTTCTTTTCCTCTCACCAAATAAACTGAGACGTGCTTTCTTCCGAGATCGGGCGGTATTGATTGCACTTCAGAGAGCTGCTTGATTGGCAGCTGCCAAGGATCTGAGGATCTTATCCCACCCGTGCGCCCACCCGAGCATCATCCCAGAGCCCCTACAGAGGAATCAGATACACCGACGGTCCCTCATCTCCCTCTGCTCCTGCTAATTCCGCCTGACTGAGGATGGGTAAATGATAGCGCCTGTCGACAAACATGAGTCTTGCTTGTGGTTTGGCGATGAAGGCCTCACGTTGGAGGGAGGATTTAGAAGGCGAAGGCTCTGACACGCATTGGCTATCTGAGGCTGGTGATGATGGTGGATGCTTAGAGTCGGCTGTCAATCAGTCACCCTGGTGTAATTACGAAGGTGAAGCATCCCACAGTGTCATCATGAGTGGTCAGCCAGACACCCACAAGGCTTCCTGTCACAGGGAATGGCTAATTATAGTTCTCATAATACATGTTGGGGGGCGGGGTGCTTGGGCATGCCGTGCTTCATAATAGGCTTCATTTATAACACAGAGATGCACATTTCAATCTTGTGACTTGAGGCTGAGGGGCTTTTTTTTTTTTTTTTTTTTTTTTTACATGTGTGCATGAACTCTTGCTCTTGTATTTTATGTTTTCAAGAAGATGGTAGAAGTATTTCCCTGCCCCCAAGCCTCATACAAAGACAGCATAAAAAATATATACATACAAAGAGGAAAAAAAGATGGCGACTGTTGCCCGAGGAGGTATGGTTGTCGTAAAAAGGCTGGGTTGGGATTTGTTGGTGTCACTCAGTAAATCAGTGGGAGTTTAATTACCAGCCTGGTGTGGAGGAGCCGTGACAAGCAAAATGTGTGTGTGTATACCTCTTGTGTATGTGTGTGTTTGCAGGTTGAGAGCAGAGAAGCCGTGACAGGCACTAGCTCTGTGAGTTAGCATTCCTCCTGGGCCAGACCCTACCAAAAGCCTGACAGGGCAGAGTTACAAACTCACACACACACACACACACATACAGGACCGTACCATTCGTTGCAGAGGGGGTGGGATAGGTGTCAGAGGCGGAGGGGTCTGCTTACAGAGTCTCTCTCAGACTAATCCACCCATCCCCTACCTCTACCCCACACACCACCTCCACCTCCTCCTTTTATGAACTGTGCTGGGCAGGAACTTTGGAGGCTAATCTCTGCCTCATAGTCCAGCGCACACCGAGTCTGACCCTCAGCCCTATAATCCTGTAACCAGAGAAAAGAGCGAAAGACACAGGGAGAGAGAGGGAAAACAAAACAGGGAGAAAGAGCGAGAGACTGGGAGGGAGAGGCAGCAGGGGGTGAAGCATGAGAGAGGAGACATGAAGCAAATAGAGATGTAATGTAACATAAATACAGAATGTAGAAAAAGAACAAGTAACACAAACTCCATGCCTTCACTGGCGTTTGAATTTTGCATTTGCTTCTGTGTTGTTATAGATACTATTAATGCATGACTTCAAGTTAAATTATTAATACTTTCATTGTGATTTCAGTGTATAAACACGCCTGTCAGAGAGGGAAAATGGCTTTTTTTTCTTGCTCTGGCAATATTGTTCAAGAAAAAAAAGATTCCAGCAAAATCTTGAATTGAACGGGAGGGTGCACCCATTCAGAAAAAAAGAGAGAGAAAAAAATAACCAGGAAAAAGTAGCAGGTAGAATGAAAGGGTGGCAGAGAAGCAAACACAGGTTTGACAGAGGTAGGAGAGGTGATGATAAGCAATAGGTAATGTTTTTCTTCTCCAATTCCCTTTGAGGTAACATCCAACAATTTGAAGGTTCAATGGGCAAGATTACAGTTCTGGTAGAGATGAGTTAAAAATACAGGGTGAGTTGTAACACTGTCTGCGATGAGTGAATGACACACACTCACACTCACACACACACACACACACACACATCGGCGTGCTGCAGTGCTGTGCTCCGTGCTCGCTGTTATTGGCTGTTTTCAACTGTAGCACGGATGAAAAGAGTCAGCATTACAGCTGTCAATTCAGATGGAGATCAGGTGGTGGGAATGAATGAGGAGACAGCAGATAGTGGCTCTGGGTTTGTCTGCACACATGCACACACACACACACAGAAGACATTAACGTGTGCATGAATGCATGCATGCAAAGGCATTTGCAGATGCTAACCCTTAAAAATAAATCCTCTTTTTCAGCCAAAGGATTCCACTGTCACTCACTGATATTTACTGATCGCTGTTGTTCTTCTGACTCTCTCAGGCTGAAAAACAATGGCAGTTGCAAGAGGAGATTTTTCCAAGTGTCCCAACATTCTGCACTTAAAGGATACTAAATCTTTCAGTTTTCAGCAGGCGAATATCTGCCAATATTTCACACACGCCTTTCATGTTCTGCAATTGATACAATTCAAAGTATTCAATGTGCAACTGACAAAAAAAAAAAAAAAAAGAAATTTCCCAAAGAGAGTAATTAATTTCTTGGCACCTCAGTTCGGGAGCTTGTAGGGCAAGTGAAACAATGAGCGTATAAAACAACACTCCTCTGTACTGTAGATTTCAATGCTAACAGACAGATGCCAGTCTCTCTCTCTTTCTCTCTCTCCCCCTGCTAGACATGTGTGCTAGTTGGCTGAGAGACATTAGCATTTGTTTTACCCCCTTATCCCATGTGCTAGAGCCTCAGGCACAACAGCCAAAGAGACACCACCACCTCCCAATATCTCATCTCATCTCTCAGTATGTGCGAGTGTGAACGCGAGACACGGAGTGTGCTCTCACTCAGTCCCATAAAAACACACACTGTGGCTGTTGATACGTGCCGAAAGATTTGAGACTGAAAGAGAAAGATTGATTCTGTGTGATTTTTATTTTTAGATATTAGTGCAATTTGCATGAGAAAATTCAGACTCTCGGTTTTGCACTCCGCTGTGCGTTGCTTTGCAAACACTGTTCTCATGGATTACCATGCCAATAGGGACCTCAATTGTGAGTGTGTTAGAGTCAGTGCATGTCCACATTGTAGTGTGCATGTGCTAGTGCGCCCCCTAGCTCTCAGCTGAGGCCCATCCCCTTTTTTTCCTCCTCCTGCTGTTCCTCTCTTGCCCTACATATCAGTCCCGGAGAGAATAGACCCGTCTAACACCCGGCTTCACAGAGACGCTGTTTTGTCATGTTTTATATCATTCTACTAATGGCAAGAAAAGCAGGTCCTCTGACTAAAGACTGTGGTATCCCTAAAGATCTCTGGTAACAAATGCTCTGCAAAAAAAAAAGAAAGAAAGAAAGAAAAAGAAAAACGTGACGGCTCGCCTTAACCGAGCTCTCTGTTCTAACCAGCAAAAGCTCTTGTTTTGTAAACAGTCTGAGAGTGGCTGTGTTTTTTGATCTGTATTTGTAATAAAGGAGAAAAAAAAACAGACAGACGAGAGAGAGAGAGGAGAAAGAGGAGAGATGGGAGGAAGATGGAGAGAGAGAGAGAGAGAGATCCAACAGATGGTAGATTTGGCGAGGCCTCTGCCATGCAGTTTATGTAAAAGCCTGTCTGGAAAGAGCACAGACCCTGAAGCATCTCTCACATATTGAGGAGTCACAATCATGGCCTGGCTGCAAAGTGAGACGCCCCTAATGTCGGTCATTACAGAAATACTACTGACTATCTTTTCCTTTTTTCAATGGAGATCTTTTAATAAAATGAGTTCTTTTTTATAGTAAAAGTATCAGAATCGATGCTTCGCAGCCAAAAAACATACAGTTTATACTAATGCCCAGAAAATGCACAGTTTGTGACTAATTAATTAGATCAGACAGTTATAAATAGGATGATGATATTACATTGTGAAACAGACAAAGATCATATGTACACACATATACAAACTGTCTCTATTGGGGTATTTGTGTGTATCTCTGACCCTGCGGCTGTCAATCAGAGAAAGCTGATTGATATCAGTGATGAAACTGACAATTATTTTCTGTTTTAATTGGGGGATTTTTTTTCTGATTAATCAATTAACATGTCAAAAAAAATAATGTGAAAAACATGCAGATCGTAGCTTCCCACATCGCAAGGTGACATCTTAAAATGTCTTGTTTTGTTTGACCAACAGTCAAAAACTCAGGCAAAAGCAGCATATCAATATTTGAGAGGCTGGAACTCGAGAGAGTTTGCCGGGTTTTTAAAAAAAATAATTTTTGCTTGAACAATGATTGAATTGATTAATCAATTATCAAAATAGTTGCAGATTGTTCTTCTGATGATAATTAATCAAATCAAATAATTGAAATATTATTGTTTTCATAAGGGATTTTTATCCAAATGTTACCTTAAGTTTATAATACAATGCACAATATGTGACTAATTCCTCAATACAGACAAAACAAAGCCCTCGAATTGCCCACTGTCACCCATATTTTTGTTTCCAGTTTAATTCAATCATTTGTTTGAATATTAGTATACAGTATAATGTTACTGGCCAGTGACAAAATGTTTGGTGCAGAGTGGGCGGACACACATCCACCCACACACACCCACACTCAGCCCCAAAATGACCTATTTGTGAGCATGTGTGACCTGCGACTGTCGATCAGTGCAAATTTGTGAGGCAATGAAGCATGCAGGAGAGTCCCGTCAGAGCAGAGGCTAGACATCACCCCCATCCCCTCCATCCAGAGGAAGTGTGTGTTTGTGTGCGTGTGTGTGTGTGTGTGTGTGGGTGGGTGGGGATGTGTGTGTGGTGGGGGGGGGAGACAGGGTGGAAAAGGCACCATGAATGTAAAGAGGCAAGGGGAAGTGAGGATGGAAGAAGGGCATGTGAGGAAGAGGAGAACTCACAGCGAGTGAAGCTCATCTAACAGTGTGATTTAATGTCATCTGCCGGCTCGCTAAAGCCCCCCCCCCTCTATCCCTGAAATGTTGAAAAAAGGACTTCTATTCAAGCCGGCATATTTTTATTCCTCCTCTTCTCTCTCATTTCACATGGGCTGCAGATGCCTTAATTGTGCTCGCTCTTCAAGGCAGCCTTTTCGCTTGCTCTTGATAAGTCTTTGATATTCTGTGCTTCACTAATTGTAGTCGCTGCAGTACATCTATCTTTTTTCAATTTCCTGATAATTAGCCTCTAACTCTTTCATCTGTCTTTTCAAGTGCACTAAATCTCCTTCTCTAATGAAAGTTACACTGAACCCAACAAGGTTGACGGCTGGTAAAGAAAAAAAAAAGAAAAAGGAAAGAAACACTGACGTCTCTCTCCCTCTCTCTCCCCCTCTCTCTCCCTCTCTCCCACTCTGTCTCTCTCGCCGTGGGCAGGCCCTGTCCTTGCGTCTCTAACGTGAAAATATTCAACCAAAAGAACACAGGAGCCGTTTAATAAGAACATGCTTCAAAATGACTCCAGTTTAATGGATGGGAGATGTGAGGTGAGCGGAAGAGCTAACCTGGAGCGATCTGCTAAAAAGATCAAAAAACTCAGAAATCACTCAAAGCCACCGCTGCACTCCCAAAAGACCAGAGTCCTATCGAGAGGCCCGGAGTAATGAGCCGGATTGAAATATAACCATGAGGGGGGGTATGTTATGTATATGATAACATATTAGCACAACATCATTTGAGTGTGACAGCCTAGTTTGTACTCCTAAGCCCACCCTCAACTTCTGCTTTGCTCTCAGAATTTATTCTTCCTGCATATTCAAAACCAGAATCAGAGCGCAGAGATGAAACGCTAGAGAGGCAGACTGAGATAAAGGCTATTTGAAGTACAAGGAGTGTTTGCTCTAATAGTTTTATGTCTTTTGATTCAGTGTTTCCATGGTGGAAATGTGTTATTGAGAGCATTACCGAGAGAAATGCAAACGCAGACGGCATGAGAGCAGAGCAGAGAGGAGGAGGGAAAAAAAAAAACAGGCATCAAAATTGATTTTTCAATCATGCTTGCTGTTTCAAGAGGGCGTCACATGTTCTAATGACCTCATCCCTCTTGTAGTGATGTGAGTTATTTCACACCGAGCCATTTTAAACTAAGAGGACTAAGGTGGGTGGGTGGGTGGATGTGGGGGGTTAGTGCTGCTGCTAAGTAGGGCTCAAAGCGGTGAGGGGTGGTAAAGAGGAGAGGTGGGGTGGGCTAAGGGAATGGTTAACAGGGTCATTTAGATTGGATGGGAGATCGATACTGAGAGGTAGAGAGGAGGTGCATCTCTGTCACTGTGATGTGTGGCTTCTGTGTGATTGTTCTGCAGATTACGTACAAGGGAGGGGAAAAAGAAAAGGGAAGTGCTGTCTCTCTCTGTGTGTGTCTGTGTGTGTGTGCTGTGAACAATCATGTCACCGTCCTCCAGTGATTTAAAACACATTTCATGTTTTTTGTTTGATATTCTATCCCCGCAGAGGAGGAAATGAAATGCAATGTGCGGTGAATGTTAAGCTTATCAGTTTTCTTTAAAAATTTATCTCTTGTGTGTGTGTGTGTGTGTGTCGGGGGGGGAGTCAGTGACACTGAGATGATTACATGTGACCAATCTATTTATTTATCTAAAGGAGATATGGTGATAAGATGCTAATTAAATCATGCTTTTGGAAAGTATATGTATATGTCATTAGACGTGACAAGTCAGTGCAGCAGCAGTCTTGTGACTGGGAGGTCACGGGTCCAAAGCCAGAATTAGACAGAGCGGCAATATGCTTCTCCTCTGCCGCAACCTCTGCAAAGGTGCCCTTGGGCAAATCTCTGAAGCTCTATTAGAATTGTGTGACAAAATAATCTCAAAGAAAAATACTGTAATACTGTAAGGGGACTTCGGAGTTTGAACAGAACTCTGGCTGTACTGGCAATATGCAGGTTTAGGAACTTCTCATGTGTGAATACACAAGTGCCTGCTGTAGGCCGGTAGTAAAAGGATCATTTGATTATTGTGCTATCTTGAAGCTTCTGAATTTGCGCTCACGTCTTTGTCGTCATATACAGTATTCTCTCATGTTAGTGTGTCTTCTTGTTGCATGCAGCAGTTTGTGCTCCAGCGCTGCCTGCAGCATTTTTTCTGCATTTCCTGCAGTTTGTTCTCGCCTTCTGGTAAACATGCAAAACCTGGAAGGAAGACTGTTCACACAACATCAGTAGATGGAATAAAACATCTGAGAGGATTGTAGCAGAAAGTAGATTCCTTCAAATGCTCACATTAAGCATGTTACCAAAAAAACATAGCAGGTGTATATTCGGCTATTACATAGAATATGTATGTTGTCACTATACCCACAAACTGTAGTAGTGATTCACAACTTTAAAATAGCTGTAAATCATATATTTCCTACTTGTTGATATAACACATGGGGAATGTTACTGGACGCAGCTAGTCCTGTCGTCTTGTTGGCTAATGTATGAAGGGTTTTTATATCATCTCAAATGAAACTGTCTGATCTGATCATTTTCAACTCTGTATATCATTACGCTGGAAACTTAAATCTTAAAGATAAGTAACAATGACAAAAACTTTAAATTGGAAGCTTGAAAGTTACAGGCAAGAAGCATGTCAGACGGGACCATGTGTCATGACAGTCTATATGTGTGAGATAATAGATATGTGACGCAGTGCTTACAAATAAATCATACAAAGACATACAAAATGAAATTTTAAAAAAACTTTCATGTTAAAAGCCGTTTTAAGTAAAGTCCTTTTATTGCCTACATATATCCAGTACGCACTTTCTCCACTTGTCAATATACTTCAATCATTTATTTAGTCTTGTGTGTTGGCAGCTACAGCAAAGCAATGAATTGCTGTTTGACTATATCCAGCAGCAGTCATTGATTAGCCTATAGAAAGAAGATGCCTTCTCAAACTAAAGCACCATAGAAATATTGTACAGTCTTTGTCAGACTGCAAATCTCTGAGGCGATTTTTATTAATTCTAATGACTGTAAAATCATGTAATACCTCGCTGCTCCCTGTAGGAACACTGTGTGTTCTTCTGGCTTCACAGAGGTCAGAGGTCAGGGTCAGCAGCAGAACAGCTTGTAGGGACTCAGTGTGTTGATCAAAGACCCCTCTGCAGGCAGAATGCTTGCTGACACAGCTGTTTAGATCCAGTTTGAAGGACATTCTCTGTAAACACGGAGAAAGAAGAAAAAAACGCCACTCACTTACTGACACTAGTATTTCTGTATTTGTTCTTATTTGTGTGGTGAGGCCTCTTTTTTATTGTAGAAAAGAATACCTGAGAAAATTTGTCGATGTAATGTTTGTGGAGGAAAGAAAGAGCTAGAGTTTAAACCTCAGTTCCCACATTGGAAAAGCAAGATGGAGAAATAGATAGTGTGTGTGCCATAACATGGTGCCTACAATTCTTAGTATAACCAGCTAAATTTATTCAGTTGCTCCTCAGGTTGCAAAGCAAAGTCTAGATTGGCTGTGTGCTGACGGTGGCCACACAGCTACAGGATCATATAAACTTTTGAAATGTGTTTCACTGTATGTGATCATAGAGTATCTCCTCCAACAACAGCCATGTGGTTAAAGGCTTAATCTCTTGGTAGGCATTGTTATTTTCTCTCACCCCCCCTCATACTAAAGTGGCTCGGCTCTTGAATCAAAATAGAAGGAGGAGGAGGAGGAGTGGGGGTAACAGGAAATGCAGCTCTCATCTCTTCCACTCTGTCCCTGTTTTGAGGGCTGGGATGTGACATATTTTGGGTTTTTTTCTCTCATTGTCCTTCTGCCTGTGCTGGGATGTGGGAGGCGGATCAGATATCACTGCCTTGGGTGTTCGCCAGTGCCGCTCGTTCATCACGCTGCCCTCACTCCCACCCCCCCCACCCCCCCCCTCCAGGGGCCTCTGGGAAACAACGGACGGTGGGATGTACGGCCAGGGACGACAGGTGTTCGTCTTCCAAAAAACACACCAATCAGATGCTCACATCTCCAGCCCCGTCACGATCGGGCCCTCTGTAATTCGATGCAGGTTCCTTCAGCTCATTAGTGAATCTGGATCAGAATGCTTTTACAATGAAAGTCTGGCATTAGTTGACCACTTATTTTCTTCATATTGCACAATGTTTCTGGTTTGGAAGTCCAGCTTGTTTGTCAGTACTTTCTACTTTTATAATGAGGCTGGTTTGGGACTAAACTTTGAGGGACTCTGCAGGGAGTACAGTATGATTTATTTTCTGGTCAGCATGATGAAGTCATGTCAAATCATTATCAATTTTAAGACTCGTCCCTGATTGTCACCAACACTCAGCTCGTTTTTCACTCACTCTGACTACAGAATGAAAAATTCAAGGCAACTGTTTTCCACTCTAATAACAGAAATAAATGATGAAAGAGAAACGAGCATGGCATGTTAAATCAGTCAGTGGCATGTGACAGCTGTGATTGGCAGTTTTCAACAGCGATCTCCTCACATGTGAGGAAAATCTGGAAGTGTGTGTTTCATACTCGATAAGGTGACATGCTGAAATGTCTGCAGGCTTCTTTAGAAAATCTTTGAGAAACACGATGGAATATGATGAACTCGTCTGATGTTTGACGTGAGGTCAAACCGTGTTAAAACTGGCGGTTTATTTCTAAACTGACATATCGTATGAAGTGCCCACACGAGGACGTGACGCGCTGACAGTGAGTGATACTCGCTCTGTAGCCCTCAACCACCGCGCTGACTGAAAGTGTACGTGCACGCTGCAAAATCTCGATGTTACAGGGCAGCGGAACACCTCACATGTCAGCCTAACTCATTTCTGCAGCTTATTTTTAAACGCAGAGATGACATAAGTGAAGCATCAGGTAATTGCACTGTAATTAATTTATAGTCCAAGTGGTTCCTTAAAAAAAGTGTGTTGTGAAAGTACAATGTGAAGTGTTGTGATGGCTGTCAGCGTGCAGCAGGCATGCACGACAGCTCAAAGTGATGTGAACGCTGAGCAGCTGCTGGTAAAGTGAGTAAAAAGTGAAACAGAGTCGTGTATGTCACGGCTTGACGGATCATTTCGGTTGTCATTTCTCTACTAACTTTGACTTTCTCGGGTCTTTTTTGAAAAATACAATCTTTTAGACTACTTAAAAACAGCGCACATGAGTGTCAAACAGGACTTTTAAGGACAAATGGCTGCATTTACTGTATGCCTTTTCCCCTCCCCCACAGTTTTATTTGAGCTAATTTAATTTCTTTCTCAAGGGTGGGAAAACTAGCTGCCTCTTCAAACTTTCAGAGTATGTAATTTGGTGTAAAACAGTGGCACTTTAGGCGTTCTCCACCAGTGAAATTAAATGGGACCCTGCGGGGCTGTGTTGTAGGGTATTAAGTAATGTTTATTGATGTTTATTCTCCGAGGGAGCTGCGTGAAAAAAAAAATCACTCTTCAGCTTTGATTAATTTCCCCCCTTGCTCCACGTAAACGATGAAGCTGAAGCAAAATCGCTCTTTAGCCATGACTAAGAGAGACTACAAGTGGAGCATCTCTCTTTAAAAACCCCTCATGCTGTTTTATGTAAAAAATGGACTGTGACCGTGAGGACTTTTTTTGAAAAATGATGGCTGGAAGCCTGCAGCACGATTCATCACCTATGAATCTGAGCAGCTGGTATGTCTTCTTTTTACTCCTCTTGGATGGAGAGATCACATTTAACAAGAGCAAGTTCAAATTTTTGTTTTTGTCATTTAAACGAGAGATATAGAAAAGTTTGGATCAATACATAATCATTTTAATTCGTTTCCATGAACAATTCCTGATTTGGTAACTTTTGGTGGCACGGATTCAGAGACTATTAATTTGAACTGTAGGTAAGACAAAAATGCAAGTGAACGCGTATATAAATGTATTGTTTTACAGAATAAGAAAAGCACCTTTATTCACCTCCTTCAGCTCTGAGGAATATCTAAAGTGGAGCTCCTGTTTGTTTCTTCTTTGAATCACCTCTTCCTAAGTGTTCCTGTGTGTTTCTGCTTGGCTGGCTGCAGGACTGACACCTCTCCCCAGATCCGAGCATGTTCAGTCGCCGTCCTGCTTGCCCCCTGTGCCAGCCTGTCATCTTGCCTAACCCATCACTCTCTCACGGCACAACAAGTCCCTACCTGTCACACACACACACACACACACACACACACACCTAGACACACACACACACACACACGGGAAGTAACTTCTCCTCTTCACTCGATGATAGAATAAAATGAAAGGCATAAAGAAAACAATGACAGTGTTGCCATGACAACCCGAGGCTGAAAGCACACATTTTTACCCCTCTCTTTTTCTGCTCTTTAACACAAATCGGTGTGCTGATAAACCTTTGAACTCGCTCATAATATAAAGGAAATGCACAGATACAAGTTGAGGGCCACTTGTGAGAAATGTACACTGTAACCTTGCTGCAAATATATGTATACCCAGCACTCTGCATTGCTCCTTGTTTGCTATTTGTGGTAAAAGGTCCTATTTGATGTAAGCTATAAGCGATGAGAGGCAGCGCTTTACAGTGAATTTAGAGCAGCTAAGAGGCGCTGTTAGGCATGACGCGAAGCACGGTTAAAGCCTCTGAGCTGTTGGAAAATCACTGTGAAGCACTGCACTGAGTGGCTTATTGCTTTCATAAAATGACATTATTCTAATGTTATTCTTCAGCTGGATAGTCCACGGCAGGGTTAGCCTGATTCATTAGCATGACTTTATTGGACCTCTTATTAAAATCAGATCTGTACTTCTTCAGTGGCGTGCACCTCCAATAAGACTGATGTAATGCAGATTGATGTTACTGAAGCTCAGTTCTGTGCTGAAGTAGTTGATTTAAATAGAATTATTATTATTATTATTATTATTATTATACAAATGATCAAAAACCAATATCAGTCAAAACTTGCAACAATACCTAAATAATGAGGCAGCTGGATAAAACATATCCACTTTGTGATTGATGATTCTCAGTGTGCCCTATAAATCAAGAGTTGATCGGAGCTGTAATGTGTCTTTAACACATTTCCGGATGCTGTCAAAGCAAGCAATAATCAATTTTGAAACAATTTCCATTAATGTATTAAGATTAATACTATAGGCGGTTAGCATTGTACTTTATGTCTCCGTGCTTAATGCTACTCTGCATGGCTAATGTGAGCACAAAGTGGTTCATAATGGAATTGTTCATTTGTTTTTGTGTTTGGCATCAGGTGCTGAATTGTGGATTTCAACTCCTGTTGCTCTGCGTGATTTGTACATCGTCTCAAGCGTGCACATTTTATCATTTATTGTTCTGTGTCAAAGTCCATGTCTGTGTTTCTTCACCTGTCAATTCATTGGTTTGAGAAGGTCCTTGCCAGTAGACTGCAGCTGAAAAACACTGGCACATTAACAGGAATGATGATTAATGTGTGGTGTCCTTTAAAGTAAAGAAAATAAAGAAAATGTAACCTCCATGACTTGTATGTTCTGCCATGAGGCTGCTGAGGTTGTAACCCTGCAGCAGATGCTCTCTCCTAAATCTCAGCCACACAAACAAACACACGAACCGGAAGGCTTTACAATAAGAGACAGCTGTGGCTGCGAGAGGCCAAATCTGCTAATGACCCCCTGTCATATTCATTAGGGAGCCTCATCAGCGTCTGCATGGCTGCAGTGATTGTCAGGCAGTTTACCGCCTGTCGCTAACATCTGAAAGCCACTTACACCTGTGCTGGTGGCTACGGGTGTTTAAATGCTGGGTTTGTTATTTTCCTGCATCTTCTCTTACCTTCAAAAATCAAGTGGACTTTGAAAAGACTGAATTTTAACCAGTTCCATCAAAAAATAGTAAGATGTGGGATTTTTTTCCAAATGAACTTCATTGTACAATTTAGGTAGTAAATTAGGTAGGTAAATTATTGATACTGAACCAGCATTATTACTTAAATTGTTCAGAAGCCTGAAAACATTACTTTAACACATTATACCAACGGTGCAAACAAAAATGCAGTGCAAATAAAGAGTGTTGTTAAATAGGAAACTGACCCCCAGTAAGACCTCCTCCTCAACCAGCTTAATTGAGTCCTCCTCTGATAACCTCCATCAGTTTGGTAAGCAAACTGCATCGCGCAATGAAGCAAACCATGAAAACAGCGGCTGCAACAGCTGATCAACTACAGTAGCAGTCAGACCCCAAACACACACAACACCCGCAGCGAGTCAAACTGCACCACATAACACCAAAGGAGAATTTCAGTTCCAAACTTTTATTCATTTTGTACAGGAAGAGAAAAGTGCTAGTTGATGCATTATTTGTAGCAGGAGAGAGTTGCATCAGTCCTCTCAGTTCTGACTAAAGTCAATAAGCGCCATGTTGCCTCATACTGTCCCTTCCCCCTTACCCTCAGCACACTGCATTGTGGGATATCCTGTTGGTTTATCTTCCTCTGCTGCTTGTCTGGTGGCTGTCTGAGCCTTGTCCATGTTATGTTCTGTTCTTTCTCTCTCTGCCCTAAAAGAATGACGGGGCTTTGAAAGGCCTGGCTGTCATGATCCTTCAATAGCAGCCGGCTAATTGCTGACCCTAACAGGCCCAATTAGCACTTACAAGCTTGGTGCAGGGGCCCATGGGAGCCGTCTGCGCAGACACGGGGATGAGACGCGGCCACCGCCACAGCATCTTGAGCACAAAGAGCAGCCACGCGGCCGCTCTTCTTTCTAGCTGCTTCTCTTGGCTTTATTACCCCTGCTGCCTCTCCCTCCATCTTTCTCCATCTCTTTCCATCTTCCACCCATCCTTTAGTCTCTGTCTGCCCAGCCAGGCTCTTTGCTGAGGCCCTCAGAGCCCTCCTCAGAGAGATCTCTTGAAGTGCAGGGAATCAGAGGCAGAGGAGCGCTCTGGGAAAGCCGGCTGAGCGAGAAAAAGGGGCTCCGGCGCCGAAGCTGGTATCATGACAGCAACAAGCGTGTAATCAGCCCGTTTTTAAAGTGGCTTCTCAAAGAGCATGAGGGCTAATGTGCACAACTTAGACTGATATTTTCGATAAAGCCCCACATTTAGTAACTGGCAAATATATCAGGCTGGCTGTTCCCCTTTGAGTGTGAAATGTGATAAAGACATACATCTCCCCACTGATAAGGAAAATGCGGGGAGGAGCTGGAGTGGTTGGCACACAAAAGAGGTCTGTCAAGACATTGGGAGTTTGGTGATTTTACAAGCCATAATTCTCCTGCTAAAAAAGAAAAAAAAAAGAAAAAAACTGCAGAGAGGAAGATGATTAACGTGGGCCGGACTGCTCGTCCCTCATCTATTCTGTTATCTTCATTATTTGGAAGGCATTAAAAGAGGCCAGGGATGGCAGCTCGGGGAGAGGGGCTCAGGAGGTGGGGGAAGTTCTATGTGCTGGGATACTAATTACAGTGTCCACTAATAGCGCCTCAAGTAAACCAGGCCAATGCATCTTGCTTGATGAGAACATGCATCAACCAGCTTAATTGAGAGTAAAATGAGGCAGGCGTGCCACAGGACCTATTAATCAACATTGATGAATGAAAGTGTAATTAGATGTGGAAATACAAAAAAAGGGAGAGGAAAAGCAATCGGTTAACTTAAAGTTAAGGCTACAGTTGTTAACTAACACGTTGCAATATTGTGCACATTAGGCTTTATCTTTCAGACGCCTCTCTCTGCCCAACTTTTTTTTTTTTCACTTTGTGGAAAAATGTATAGGTAAGAGTGTGTTTGCTGAGGCATCATTTTGATTATGTAGATATTGTACTTCCCGTGCATTAATAGTGAGTATTGCTGCACCTGCAATAAGGACTGCACCTGCTGCAGAATACACACTCCAGCCTAATTAGTTTATTCAAAGCACCTCCATCAACTACAGTACTTGATGCATTCATCCCTGCTCTCCTCTAGGCCATGATGATCACTGCTAATATGGTCCACTGCCTGTTATACCACCACTGTTACTTCCAGGACTGGATTAAGCAGGTGTGACACCAGACTTTGCCGAACTATCCATATAAATAACATTTGTCTGCGGCAGCGCACTCGAGGCTAACAACCATCATCGTTTTTAACATGATCATGTCAACACTTTCAAGGGTTACTTAATGTCATGAGACTTGGGATCTGCGTATGATGTAGCGTGACATATTCAGCCTTAATCTGTGTTTATTGTTCATCATATTTATCTTGTGTTGCAGCATTTTCGCTCCCTGACATTGACATTCATTGCCGGTCCTGCGCAGCCCCATGAGCTATGTGAATAAACACAGCAAACACAACACCCTTGAAATGCCATAATCCCTTTTGTTTTGGTGGAGGCTCTTTTCGCTGTGTATGCAAGTGGGAAAGCCTCTCTGTCTTTACACACACTGGCACACACACACACACACACACACACGCGTGTGCGTACACATGGAGACATACAAACTCGCAGGCACAAATGCACACACACACGCACACACGCACACTTTCCTCTCTCTGCTCACTTTCCCTTTCAAAAGCTCTTATCTATTTATAGACTTTGATATGTAAACCTATGAAATCTTACCTCAGGCGAGACAATCAGGCCTGTTCTTCTTCAATCCGCTGGAATCAAAAGACAGAAAGGGGAACAAAAAAACAGATGAGAAAAGCGAAACACAAAAGAGACACAATGTAAGAAGAGAGAGGCAGAGGCCTGCTTATACTATAGGGTTGATAATTACAGCCAAAGACAAGGAAGATTAGGACGACGTTTTCACCAAATGCTTCCTGAAGAGGAGACTGACAGAGGACGCGGCGTGTTTTATTTTTGAACCAAACGCTCACTTCGCCTCCCATCGCTTTGCATTAAAAGAGCAGGACAGCGTTGCTCTGCTGGTGGAGGAGGAAAGGAGGCCGGCGATCTGTCATGGGACGGTGCACCCCATATCTGAGACGCGCCATAATGAAGTGGACATTGGGGGAAATAAACGGGGCAGATTTACCAAATTTGGTGAGCGGCAAGTCTAACGCAGCATAGCAGCGCGGAGCATGAGAGGTCAGCTCCATTTTCTCCTGCACCCACTGACATCATCTAAAATGGCCTGGCTGAAATTAGCCTAACCCCCGGAATGACATATCTCTCCGCATAAGCCATGTGGACGCGACGAGCGGCTGAACGTGAAATCCAAATCAACACATTGTTTTTGCAATGTCAGAAGCAGCCAGGGAATGACCATCACTCTCTGGCTCGGGGATATTTGTTGTCAAAACGGTAGCTCTGCAAACTGTTTGAAATAATCTAATCCAGCGAATCTTGACTCGTTAGGGTCATTATGCAGGCTTGACCTCGTTCTGTAGGGATGGATCTCAGCACAGCGAAGGGGAAGCGCGGGCCGACAGAGGCTGTCTGCAGAAACACGTGGAACTTCCTCCGTCAATAAGCGTGACGCATGTTGGCTTCAGAGACGGGTGGCTGCCTGGTGGAAGAAGCACGACACCCGTTGACTTTCGAGCCCTCGGCGCCCCCGGCACCAAACAAGACAACACAAATACAGTCAATTTGAGCAAGAGAAAAACACACATTGTAGGGCTTAAGAGCACTGAACTATTGTTCTGTGGGAAGAGGGGCTCTGCCTTATAGCACAGAAAGTGTGTTGTTGACCAATTATAGATAACACAAAACATTAACATACAGTATGTAACATTCATTGATCTGCACCTATGCTTGCGTGGCACTGATAGTCCATGAATACATTTGCAAACTGTTTAGCGTTGCATATTTACAAGGCCTTCAAACTAAAAATATCGCATTTTTAGAAAACTGCAGAGGTGGAAAGTAACTAAATACATTTACTCAAGTACTACATTTAAGTAAAAATTTTTTTGGTACTATATACTCTTACCTACTTTTTCTTTTACATACAAAACATATGCTCAATGTATAAAATATGCTGCATGTCATAGATTAGATAGATTAGAGACTACCTACTGTATAAAGCAATTCATAGCTCTGCTTTGACCAACTACAACATTAACTTAGCTCCTACATGTTAATGCAAAAATAACAACCCAGTTAAAAAACAATAATAAAATGCTACTACTAATTATAAGAATAACACTGAAAAGGCTATTTGGCTGTTAGTATGTTTATTAGACATAAAGTAAATGTTGTGCTAATACTTATGTACTTCTGTAAAATTTCAAATAGAAGATTTTTACTTTAATATATTTTTAACAAGTTCTAGTATATTATCTCAATAAACTGGAAAAAACACTAAATTTGAACTCTATGAAAAGCATCACTACTATAATAAAATAAAGTATTAATTTTGTCTCAAAATTATCCTAAAATTATATTCAAAGTCCAATAATACGTCTCTTTTGTATCTCTTGTGATACCTCATTATACCCATGAGCACAAATTCATCAATGGTAAATGGACTGCATTTATATAGCACTTTTCTGGTCACACTGACCACTCAAAGCGCTTTTACAAAGCAAACCAGCGATCACCCATTCACACACACATTCATACACTGGTGGCTGATTGGAAGGTGCCAACACTATTAGGCATGCACACACACTCATACGCCGAAGGCACAGCCATCGGGAGCAATTTGGGGTTCAGTATCTTACCGCGTCGCAATAATAACAATGAACAACCAAGCATTCATTTTTACTTTTGTCCATTAACTTAATTGTGAAAAATATTTTATGACGCACAGCATAACGTTCATTGTATTATATACCAGTCAGACACATGTGACTAAACTTTAACCCTTAAATGATGATGAGAATTAACTCAGATTGAGGAAGGCCTCCCTCTCCGCCCCAGACAGCAGATAAACTGTTGATTTCACCGTCATCTCCATCACTGTACCCTTATGTGGCCGATGGAAGAGGCAATCCTCTGTGCTGTCTCCTTGTGTCTCAGAAATAATAAATACACTTTTTTTTTAATGGCTGACTTTATGTTGCTTTTGCAGCAGAGCTGTCGCTTGGGTAGTAACACTAAAGATGCAATCACGGCGGTCGGCGGGTGGAAGATGGACGAGTGAGCGGGACAGGTGGACAGGTGAGATAAGGAGGTTTTGTGAGAGGCAGTCAGGCCTGGATTTGTGTGGCTGTCCGCTGCCGGACGCTTAATAGCTGATGGCAAGCTGTGATTGTGATGAACATTTTAAATCTCCGGTCCAGTTTACCTTGACCTTTTTCCTTCTTCTCTTCACATTGCTGGTAGCTCATCTGTTGTGGAATATTAGTGGCTTTGTTTCACTGTGCACGTCACTTGGATCTTAACTGTGAGATTTATGTAATAGTAGGGCTATTTTTACAGAAATAAAAGTATGACTTATTTTACAGTCTGGCCTCTTCCGTTTACAGGAATTCTTCCAATACTGGAGCGTTTGTGCTGCAGGTTTGGTCCATCAAAATTACAGAAACGTTTTCACACCTACCTCTATTGGTAGGCAGACACGTTTGGTTTGATTTGTCCAGGGTTTGAGATACCTGCATAACCCCAGTACAAGGGAGATGAAGGGAATTTTATGTCAAAAACATTAAAACATCCCATGTAAAAACCTCAACAGCTAAATTTCTCACTGGAAGCCTGTTACTCCATCGTTACTGCTCTTGATCCAACAGCGTTGGCTTGTGACCCCTCTACTCACCGCCCCTCATGACACATTATACCTGTGTGGTGGCCATTTCAACAAAGGATTCTAATTCCTTTATATGGATCCTTTCAGCAGATGTAAAACTATTCAGTAAAAGCAGAAAAAAAATGTGAAAAAGATTCAAACATTGTGTAGCAGGTATGTGATTTTCTGCTTTCCTAAATGATCAATTATCTCACAACCAATCAGATTTATCTTGTGACCCGTTTAGGCTGAGGGAACTACTGATTTGGATAATCCACAGAACATGGTTTCAACAGTATGCATTAGGACTTTTTTAAAGGAAGAAGCCAGTGCCAATCAGCTATCATCTGTAAAACAGCATTGAAATAAGTCATCTTTACTACTGTCAATCAATGAAAGCTTTTACATTCCCCATGATAAATGCCTTCTGTCGCTCTCCTTGGAAAAATTCCCCAGTGCACAGGGGGTCTTCTGTTGTGCATTTATGGAAGTATCAACTGTGGTTTGTAATAGATGAAGAACAGAAACAGAAGAGGAGCTGGGCAGAAAGCAGTTCCAGCAGCTGTAGCTGATCAGATAATGGAAAGAACTCCACCTACAAAAACACAAACTTTATCCACAGAAAATCCCAGGAAGAAGACATCACAGTATTGGACGCAGGCCACAGTGTTTGACTGAAGCGATCCCTTTGAAGTGAGGTGTAATCTATCTTATAAATGACGATGGAGACAAACAAGCAAAAACAACACAAGTCTTACACAATGGCAAAATGTTTTTGGCCTAATGTGAAACAACTGCTGCAAGTGGTGCAAATAAGTGGTTTAAAGCCAATCTAAAATGCATAACAGGTCTGTACATTTCCACTCCATACCACTCAGTCTCGCGCTGTTTAGCCTCTCTGAGAGTGATCGATGCTCTCTGGCCCACTCTGTGATGAAAGAGTCATCCTTTTGTTTTCTATTGCTGGCGGATTTGAGCGAAGTTTGATGGATGTGGGTGGACTTGTCACATGTGGGTGTTATCTCTTTGTTGTGTGAAATGGAGACAAAAGAAGAGGAGTGGATGAGAAGACTGTGATTTTTATCTCTGAAGTGCAAAAATGTTTCTCGGCGCAACATGGGAGGGAGTGGGAGAGAGATTAGAGCTGTTGAGGAACAAAAATAGATTGATCAGATAGCGCGATAAGAATAACGGAGGGCTTTGTTTGTTAATTCTCATTGTTGTTTTTTTTTTTTTTTCTATGTTGTGTTTAACATTTCCCTGATCCTCCCCTTTTGTTTTACCTTACATCCTGTTATTTCATGAGTGGTAAATATGGAAACGTCTGTATTTACACCTTGTAGTAATTAGGCTCCTTGCCTCCATAGATTAAAAAAATAACCTAATTAGGAATATTATTGTTTTGCTTGGCTCCACACCTGTGCTGCAGTCTGCATGTGTGTCTGTGTGTGTATGAGTGGTTAGTGTGTTTGTGTGTGTGTGTTGGCCTCCAGGGTGGCGCTACGCCTGCCTGGTGTGTGTTCCCGGCTCCTGGGCCTCTGTGAGTCACTAATAAGGCTTTTCCGTCGGCACTTTTGGCCGAGTCAAACCGTACCGCGCTGATTTGCGTTTCCGTTATCAGTTTAAACATGTCGCCCGTGATGGACATTCTGGAGTCGGGTGACAGCGTGAACGACAGCCTCCAAGCGGGCCGTGGTGACATCAGATGGGTTTCATCGTCATTCAGGGACGACAATTCAGCGACGTGTTAAATAAAAAGCCTCCATTGTTATTGCCAGACATACTAGATACTTCATCAGTTTCAATCATTCCTTGTCAGTTTTTTAAAGCAACAAGCAGTTGATGTCGAGTAAAATTGTCAGCCTGAAATTACACAATGATAAGCAGCTGGCTACCATCAACTGCTGTACAGCCGAATAGTAAACAGCACTAAAGAGGGCGCCGCTTTTAGGACAAACGCGCCATTGGTTTAAAACACACCTTTGAGCAGGTGGCCCTGTTGTAAAGGAGAAATACCCGAGTCAAGCCAAGCCAGCACATGAGTATGGAAAAAGGCTATAAGGAGAGTCAGACGTGGCCTCCCAGGTTGTCAGGACCATGCAGGGAACATGCCCCGG
The DNA here is from genome assembly GCA_025331565.1 of Holacanthus passer. Taxonomy (NCBI): domain Eukaryota; kingdom Metazoa; phylum Chordata; class Actinopteri; family Pomacanthidae; genus Holacanthus; species Holacanthus passer. The sequence goes on from JAFREQ010000103.1 coordinate 337,410, forward strand.
ATTTACCTGCACTTAATCCCCATAGAGAGGTCAGGTCTCTGTTCCTGCAAAGACTCCTCCCTCATGTGGATGAAAACACCTGCGATCCATTTACTTCTGAGACCCACTGTTCTTAAAGAGGCCCCGCGGGAGTCCAAAAACATGTGTGGGTTTATGTGTTTGTTTGTGTGTTGTGTATATTTATAATTAAAGGGCTGAGCCATATGTGCGTGCACATGCATATTGTGTGAAGACATGACTGTACATTTCAGCGGCGAAGAAAGCAGGACTTGACGAATCGCAGCAGACAGTTCAAATTACTTTTATGACTTTACTCTATCATCCTGAATTTGCCAGCTGAGTCTTCTTTTTTCCTCTAACCATGTAACCTTTTACTCAAATCTGACAGATGTGCAAGTAATGATGCCTTCTACAAGCGAGGCCTCGTAGTCTACAGACCCACGTCTCCGAAGGCGCCAACACTACCGGAGGGCTCTGATAGAGATGATTTCAATTCTTCTCAGCCGTTTAATGATGGATGAACCTGCAGCTGCAGGAACATTTGACAAGCCGCTGTCAGCTGTGACAACTGGGACTGAGTGAATGAAGGAAGGAAGGTAGGAAGGAGCAGATACACACATGGTGATGTGCAGACACACCGCAGATGATGGCAGATGGAGTGAAGGGGGGATTGTAAAAAAGATCGCCGCTCAATCTGCGGCATTGACAATATGGTGTCAGCCCCTCGCTGGGGAGACGTGACAGGCTGGCAGGTGGGCTGTTGCTGTCTGTGTCACTGACTGGGAGATCAGGGCCGACATGCAGAGATCCCCGCAACCCAGACTCCAGGTTCTGAAGCTTATGATTGCAGCAGAGGCCGCGCTGACACATGAACTCACAGTGGCACTCACAGGCGTGCACGCAAGCTCGCGCACATACACACTGGGCGGGTGTAAAGTTACATCGCCTATCGCTAATTACCGCCACAGAGCCAGCATTCGGAGCTGGGGCTCCAAATTACACGGCTCAACCACAACAAGGGCGATGTGCCCAGGAGTCATTTGTCAGACTAATTATTTGTCTTGGGCTTGTAATTGCAGTGAGAACAGGTACTCAGGTAATTGTGTGGTAAGCTGCAATGTTAAGTGATGCTTTCCCTCCATTTTCAGGCGAGATGAAAGGAGTAAAGACTGCAGTGCTGAAATACGTTGTTCAATCCGGCCTCCCAGTCAGACACCGAGTCTAAAAATATATGCCACAGATGAGTGTCAGCTTTTTGAGATGAAGAGAAGAGCACCTTGATGTTAGGATCATCAGCACGGGTAATGGCTCTTTCCATTAGACCAGCTACTTCCTGAATATATGTAAATAATCAGGTCCCTGGTGTATGCCGCATAATAAGTTCATTAATCACAATCCACACTCAATGAAGGTAAAATACTATGGATGTACAAAGTAGAATAGTTAAAATCAGTCGAAGTCTCATATCTGTGAGCAATAGTTGTGGTAATTCAAAGGAGCATATTTCCACTTTGTGCAGTATTATGCAGCTGCATACAAATATAAACACACAGGCCACTGTCATTTGCAATGATGTTTGGCTCACTAGCTCTGTCACCTATCATCATAATTATGACTGCGCTCTCTGTTTTTCTTATTTTTAAATGTGTATCCCATGATTCCTCAGAGGGGTTACACAGGGCCGACTGGACATGATGTCAGGTTGAATTTTATAATGAGCAAAAAATAAATAACTCATCGAGAAGTATAAACAGAGGAATTTTTGTATTTGCCCCGAATAGCGGCCCTCCCGCTGTCTGTGAGACTTGTCCAATCTGGACAATGGTCACCGGAGTCCTCCGTGTCTCCTCCTGACGAGCAAATCAGTCTCACCACGCGACCGTCTCCGGCCATCTTGCAATGCTGCTCCTGTGCGCAAAATCGCCCAGGGGCCTCCTCGTTCTTTTGTGTCAGGGAACACGCGAGCGCTTTGAAAAGGATCCATAACGATCGGCGACAGCCGGGGCCAAGCGCGGCCGGCCTCATGCAGAAAAGGCCACTTCTACATGAAAAGGTAGAGACGTAACAGAGTCCTCTACCTTCCTGTACCTTTGCTTTAATACGGTGCGTGGCCTGGTCATGTCTTCTTTATGTGCGCTGGGGCAAGAAATGTCGGCTCTATCGTTAATATCAACAGGCACGCCGACAGTCGCTTCTGATAAACAAAATGTTCTCCCTCATGAACAGAATGTGTTTGGGTGTCCGTCAGTATTCCGACACCACCTTTAGCTTCAACTCCAGGATTAAGTGTTTTGCAGCTCAACACAGTCACCGTCTGTGTAATGTGCATGATCAGTGTGTCTGTGGAGGATGAGAATAAGGAGTAGGCGTGTGTTTTTTCTCTTTCTTTCTCCCTTTCTCTCTCTCCTTCTCTCTTTCTTTCTCTCTACACGGAGGAGACACCACGGTGCCATCTGCTTTGCATTTGTTTAACAAAGATTTATTGTGCAGCAAGACACTAATCCAAAACACACACACACACACACACACACACACACTCTAACACACACACACACACACACACATCTCGCCTTCTTCTCGTCACAGGCCGCGAAAGAAAAAAAAAGTGAGGGATGTGGGATTGGAAACGCTTGGCGCTCTCTTTGTCAACTCTCACTCTGACGAGAGGAGAGAGAGCCGGCTGGCACACAGAGGTAGGAGTGCCAATTATGGCCTCCTCTGCCTCCATGTGGCACACACCAACACGCCGATTTGGAGCTACAATTATAAACTTGTCATACACGTGTTTATGGTGAGGCGGAAGCATAAAAGTGCACGACTTTGAGCAAAGGAATATAAAAGATGCAATCAAAGCAGGGAGAAATTGCTCATCTGTAGCTCGGCAATGACAGGATTCATTTGTAACGTGGCACAGAAGGTGTTACACACTTCAGCATCAAACGTGTTTCAGTAGGCAAGGATTATCTTCTTCTCATAAAGGGAAAACAGGTCAAAGAGGCTCTCAGGAACAGCTCTTATCATGTCAGCTTGGGAGGCAGGGCGATGTACTTTGGCGTGTTACTCCTCTCTGTCCTGTCCGGGTGAACCCTCGTATCCACTGACTCCTCCTGCCCTCTTTGTCACCCGCATGCCAGGTAGAGAAGCAAGGTCCCAGGGGCAGGGGCTGTGCGCCCCTTTGACTGGAAAAGGCCACCACAGAGGGTTGGTAGGGCCCCTCAGAGATGACAGAGAGGTTAGAGGGGCCCTAGGATGAGGCGGTGTAGAGCCTGTCGAGCCTTTTCTGAAACACTCGTCGGCATGTTACCCCACTCCAAGAAAGGGCTGGGGGTCCCCATCTGCCAACTGGTACTACCAGGGTGTTCATCATTTAGGGGCTAAACACCAAGAGGCACAGCCACACACACAGCGGAGGCACATATGAGCATGTGTTCTTATGTATATGCACTTGTACAACCAAACAAACACACCCATTTGCAAAAGCACAGGCGCACACACACACACACACACACACACGCTCAGTCAGGATGTATCCCAGAACCCCGATCCAGTGCCAGTGTTCAGTGCTGAGCCCTCCAACCTCGGGGTGAAGCCCCTGCCAGTTCACCTGCCAGGGCTGGACAAGCAGAGCACTTAGCGCCCCAGAAAGGCCACCCGCACCCACACCCATCCACACCCACTGTGTTACTCAGGGTCAAGGAGGCTTCACCCATGCTCCCGTTCCCTCTCCGCCAAGCATCGCCCCGTGTCACCCGCGCACAAGGCTCGACAGCCCACGTTCTTTAAGCCGCTCACTCTGCAACAGCTACGTTTGTAAGAGGTCGCATCCTGCAGCTTCTCGTCTCATCCACAGTGGCATGTTGTTACTTTCAGAGTGGATTTTTATACATCAGCACAATAAATGCAATAACAGCTTTATTATAATCCTCATTTTAAATATGGATTTCCATAACACAGATTTTCATTTCAAGTCAACATAAAATAAAAATTTTAAACATAAAAATAAAAAATTTTAGAGGATCAAGACTCAACATGCACAACAAAGAAATTAAACAAGTTGTCAAAGGCTTTATGTTTTGGCGACTACATGAGTGTTTTACAGTACAACAAAAAGGGGGTATACAGTATTCAAATGATTCAGCGGTATTTATTGCCTTGAGAAAGAATTCCTCCTCTTCTCCCTCTGTGCTAAATTAGCCTGTTGTTGCTGCGTGCTGCATGCTGTGCAGCATTGCATTGCTGAGAAGAAGGGCCGCTACTGAAAAGAAGAGACATGAATGGGGAAGAGGACTGAGATGAAAAGAAAGATATCCACCCTGGGAATGCAAGCAAACAAGAGGATGTGGCCAGTTTTTCTCATGACCCCTTTATTTGAAAAAAAAAAAAAAAAAAAAAAAAAGGAAAGAAAGAAACACACTCTTTTTTCTGGTCTCGGTAATAGCTGGAGTTTTGCACATTTCATCCCCCATCAAAGTTGCAATCAATCACTTTGAGAGAGCAGAATGGTTTCATAAGGAATTTGACCTGGTTAATTTGTGCTGTGTATTACAAGACAGTTACACAAAACTAAGACTGACAAGTGTTGTTGCTTCGCATATAGTGCAAATGTGGCAGTGTGTTGTTGTAATGCTAAATAATGAACAGTAAACAGTAAATTCCTATTAGTGTGTTCTCATTTAGAATTCAAACACTTTGTAGGGAGTTTTATTTTATTTTCATTATTTTCATTTTACAAACTGTAACTCTGTGTGTGTTTTGCTTCATCTAGCTGTATTCCCTTTTTTTGGTGCGCACTTTTGGTGCCTTTGCAATGTTTAAAGTTTAAAGTGACTGTATTGATATTTTTACATTTTGGATTTTATGCATATCTGCAACTATATGTGCAACATTTTTTTCTATTTTTTTAGTTTCAGTTGTTCAATATTTTGGGAACTACATGGATTAGTTGTTTTTTATTTTGGTTTTTTTTTGCCTAGGCTTAGATGAGAAGATCTCATGTCTGTGTGGTAAGGTTTTTAGTCTTTATGTTAAAAAATGCTAAGCAGCTGCTTGCTGTAGCTTCATATTGTGCATACATACATGAAATTAGTATCAATCTTTTCTTCTCTTGACCAAAAATTAAAATGTATGTGTCCCAAAATGTCAAAGTAGGGCATCTATGTAGTGCTATTGTGTCTATTGTGTGGAGAATTTTGTGAATTTTGTGACATGGTGTTACACAGCACGGAGAGCATTTATGCAAGTGAAATACGATGAGATAAGAGAAGATATATCTTTATTCGTCCCACAGTGGGGAAATTTACAAAGCTTGTTAATGCTCTGTTTCTCCACCATAATAGGGAAGTTTTGCTTGTGCCTTGCAATAAATTGCTGAAAGAAGAGTCTCAGGAAATGTCCTTGTCAACTGAACAAAACAACACACACTTAAATGCATGACAAAAACAAAATAACATTAATGTCCAAAACACAAAATGGGAAGTTTGGCCACATTCTGGCACAGTATCAGATATGCAAAGCGAAACTGGACTGATAACCAGCAAAAGTAAATGCAAATGAGTAAAAGTATCCAAAAGCTCAAGCTCAAATGTAAGAAAAATAGGAACGTTTCATCTTTTACTTGTGCAACTCAGCTGGGTCAGTCAGTATGTGTGTACTTGTAGGCTTTGGTGCGGGGTGTGTGGGGATCTGCAGACGGAGGAGGGCAGATTGAGGATGGTGATTGCCGTTGGGAAGAAACTGTTGTTGTGGCAGGTGGTGCTGCACTGATGCACCAGAACTGTCTTCCAGAGGATAAGATGTCAAATAGGTGCTTGTTTGGCTGAAAAGGGCCAGCAGCCATCTTTTCTTTGCCCTTTTCTTTGCTCTGCCATCCTACAGGTCTTTGATGGAGGACAGGCGGCAGCACGCTAACCTCTCAACTCTTCAAATGACATCCTGCAGTGTTGAGAAAAGGCAGAGGCATTGTAGTTGATGTAGTTAGACCAAGCTCAGCAGTGACATGTTGACATGTTAGCCCGAGTAGACGTAGGAAGAACATCCTGCGTTGCGTCTCGTTAATTACATTGGAGATGTTTGCATCCTATTTAAATGGTGTTGCAGATGGTGGTTCCCTAGGAACTTGAATGACTCCACTGTGTTCACAGTAGCACCATTTGGGCCTCTGGGTTCCCGTGGATGTCAATCCTCACCTGCACCATCTGGACGGTATTAAGCTAAGGTTTGCTGATTGCATGACAAGATGGCTCTCTGCCCCCCTCCATGTGTGTGGCCTACCAATGTAGAATCATTATCAAACTTAAAGAGCTTGAATGAGAAGATGAAAGGAACAACCATGAGTACCCTTGACTTAAGTTTGTTTGGTTTTTTTGTTCAAATGAAAGTCAAATTGAATGGGTGCCATTTCCGTCCTCTCCTCAAATCTTGCACATCACCTGAAGCTCACTCTCGACAAGACCAAGCTGCTCTTTCCTCCAGGGAAGGCATCTCACATCCATGACCTCTCAGTTAACGTTGAGAAATCTGTGGTGTCTCCGGCTTGGACTGCAAGGGACCTGGATGTGACACTGGATACCAACATCACTGTGACTTCATCATTGCAGATTTGAGCCTCACAACATCAGGAGGATAAGGCTCTTCCTCACCCACAGGGTGGAGCAGAATCTGCTCCAGGCTCTTGGCATCTTGCACCTAGACTACTGCACCTTGCTCCTGGCTGGTGTGCGTGCATGTGCCGACCTGTGCAACTCATCCAGAGCTGCACAGGTTGCTGCTGTCCTGGCTGCTGTCCTGGCTGCTGTCCTGGCTGACAGCAGAAACTCTACACTCAACTCTTCCATTGCAGACTGAAAACTCATCTGTTTGGAATACACCTTGGCCAATGATTAAAAAAAAAAAGTAATGTAATGTAACAAGACGGTGATGAACTATCTTACATGTTAAGGAACTTGTGATAAAACAAATGGCAAATCTTCTGGACAGAGAAAAAACTGTTTTCAGTTGGGCAGCAATAATTCAGTCTGCAATTTTTCCTGTCCTGGACAATGGTGAAATTTTTCCTGCTTCACCAGGTTCCAAAATTCAATACAGAGCTTATTAAAAGAAAACGACCATTAAATGTTTTGCTTCACTTAGGTGGAATCAACTGCAGCAAGAATTGAAGTCAGACTCCACCAGTGACTATTCCTGTAGCTACAATGGTTACATCCGAGTGAGCTTTCACTGAACGGGGGACTGCCTTTCTTCATCTGTTCATCATTTTATCCTCAGCTCGTCTTTTCAGTTTTGTAAGTTTTAATGTTTGTCTAAATGTTTGATTTTAGCTTTTGCTTTCATTGTCCTGTGTGGAGGGGGCACCTATCTGTAAGACTATCACTATCTCTATCACACCATCACGCCAAGAGAGTGCAATGCTCTCAATGGAGCACCTGTATAAATTATATAACTTTATTTAACAAGGAGAAGTGCCTCACAGAGATTTAGTCTTTTTGACAGGAGTGTCCTGACCAGAAGCACATAGAATATAAACCATCAACATTACAAAAACGACCAACAACTGATATTTAAATAGTCACTGGTGACAGGTGGAAGGTCAGTCTTTTTCTCTGAATTTTTTAACGTAACCATAACGTTAATTTTGTTTTTGTCAGCATGTAGGACCAGCGTGAAATCAATCAGTCTGTGTTGAATAATGTTCAAATTCAGGTTGAATGAAAGAATCAGGTTGCTGCTCGTTTGACATTAAGTTAGAGATCTCTCATTGAGAAAAAAACAGAATATTGTTTATTCTCTATAAATGAATAAAAACAGTGGCATACAGTAAAAGATATGAAGACAGATGCAGAGAGAAGGTGCTTTTCTCTTTGGTCCACTGTCGCAATTGCTTTGAATTTGCCTGCAAAAACATTATCCCTCTGTCTTTCTTTTACATGTGGTTTCTCTAACACAATCCAGGCCCCAGGGACAACTGAAATTGCACCAACCTCATTTACATGACACGTATTGGTAAATCCTGAACAAAACTGAGGAAAAAAAAACTGCGTGTTTTATTCTTCCAGAAAGTAATCCCTCTGCCGTCTGTGTGGTAACTCTGTCTTCAACACTTAGAGGACATATTGCTTTTGGGTTGAATCAAAATAGTGTAAAGTCTCCTGTTTTTACCACATCAGGATATCTGGAAACTGCATGTTAACGTGAGAGACACACAGGGGATCTCGTCTACCTTTCTCTCCTCATCCATCTCACCAGAAACGATATTTCATAAATACACGCATGGTCATATACAGTACATGCACACACAAACACCTAATTAAAACAACAGCAATATGGTATAGAGGAGCGAATGGGTCCAAAGGGAGACGGCCTGCAAAACATGCAGTTTTGTCCACGTTGTTGTTTATCATTTTCACATCCATTGTTCCCCCAATGCTCCTTCCTCTTGTTGTCTGTGCCCACCAGTTCTCCATCTTCTGTTCAAGATTTACTTTACAATCCTTCCTGTCTCTCCCTTTGGCTCTCCCCTCCTCTAATTTACCCTCCAACCCGCTGCTTTTGCCATGTACAATTACAAAGGGGAGTGCTAGTTAATGCGCACTAATAATGTTCAAGCTGAGAGGGTTTGTCAGTAATAATTACTTCCTGCAGAATGAGTTATAGTAGTCACAAGATGTGTATAAATACCTACTGTTGCTCTGCCTAATTTTCAATTTCCAATGCAACGTGATTGTCTCCTGGTGCTAAGTAAATCACTTTGTTTTGTGTGTGAAATTTGCCACAGGTGACAGCGAGGACGGAGGAAAAACAAAAACGTCAACGCAGTTATGTGTCATCTCAGATTCATGCAAGAATTGAAAATGGTAATTGAATTCACTGCATTATGATTTTTTTGACTTTGGCAACAATTACTGAATCGTTGAGTCTCATCACAGGTACACAAGAAAAAAAAAATGTCCTTAAAAAGCAGGGAAGGGAGGGGTGGGTGACGGCATGTCCCTTCAAAGTGGATCAAATTCCAATCTTAGATTGCCTCCTTGGATAATGTGGAAATATTAGAGAAGCCTTGATCTAAAATGGAGCATGGAAATGAAGTGGCAGAGGGAGCCCTGAGGACAGGCAGCAGACACAGCGCTGGGCCAGCCATACATACCTCTGGGAGGCTGCAAGCACAGTCTGCCTCTCCTATGTAAATGTCCCATTCCACACATTAGTCATACTGCCTTCACCGTGCACTAAAGTGTGCCTCGCCCATCAAACCCTGCCTGCCTCCATGAAGATCCCTCGAATGTTCCACAGATAAACCCCAGAGGCCCTTCCTACCCCTCTACCACCCCCACCTTCAGGACCACAGAGCGGCTGATTGGTTCGGTACCCCAGGTAAATGGTGGAAACTCTAATGGGACACTTGAATGCTGATGTCAGGAATTTCCTGATATGGGCAAATTGATATCTGTGAACAAAATACCTCTAGATAAAGACACTTGTCTTTTGGCTTTCATCTAAATTTACCTGTTTTTTTCATTATAAATTTCATCATGAAAAAAATCCCTGATTGTATAAAACATTGGCATAAAAAGTGGAAAATATATGATAGAAAGGCAGATGGGAAAATCAGGGATCAACATTTACCATTGAGTCACCAGCTATTGATCACCATAACTATTGACTTTCTCATGAGTGTTGATTTGTTTCTGGCTGTAATGCACTGTCAGTCACAGTGCCTTAAATTACAAGTTATGAACCAACTGAGCCAGGAGCAGCACACCGGTCCCATTACCCTCCCGAAGCCTTATGAGCACCACCTTATGGCTCTCAGCCCTGCCCTATCCCACACCATCAGTCCCCTCTTCTCCCTGCTCTATTTCTATTGTTGAGTGCTGACGTCTGGGCCAAACTGGCTAATTTATTCCACGATTAATTGGTCTCGGGCTGTATGGCTGATTAAAACCTGTAATCGCTTACAGGGGGAAAGAAGGAGATGGGGGGTTGGAGTACTGCTGCTCACCAAATGACTCTATTAGACATCTCACTGTCCAGCCAGATTCACAGTCTCTGAGATGAAGATTTCAATCTTTATTGTTTCATATGTCTGTGTTTCTATGTCTGTGTACACTGAAAGTGACAGTATATAATGATTTAGGAAAATACAGTTACAATTTGGATGAGATAATTATGACTATAACTGACTCTTGGACCAGAAGTAACTTAGCCTGGGTTGTCTTGCCCAGCTCTGGGCCAGTTCACCCTCTGACCACAGCTTGATTTGTATCTTTGTGTGGAGAAAAGAAGAAAAGTCAAGAGTCAGACATCACAGAGATGAACATGTTGCAGCATGACCTAGGTGTATTTTATCATTATTGACATGGCAACTTTCATCCTCCTTTTAATCATGCTGATAAATACAGCAGGTATCCAAGCTTTAAACTCCTCAACAGGATGTGATTGGTCTATCCCTCCCGGGGTCGCTGACAGGAGTTTGCCTTTCTAACAATCTCCTAGCATTTCCTTGATGGCCAGGTTGCTCGTCGCGTTGGGCAGACAGAGGTAAGGTGATTCAGCCTGATTGCTATTCTAATCAGGCTCTATATATGCTGGACTCTTGGCTCCAAACCTCCCGACCAAGTTAATGTCATTAAATAAATAATGAAAGATATGTATTATCTATCACTCCATCCAACATGGGATCATCTATGTATTATGCATTACCTTCTCTAATTTATTCATTAAGACAAAACGAAAGTCTTGTTAGCCTCATTTCTAAGACATGAGCCCAAGCCATGCTACACTCGGCGCTGATACAGCCCTGTTTACACACAGCCACGCAGGACTACAAGGCTGTTTGCAGCCCGAGCGACAAGTCCAATTCCAACTAATTGAAATATGTGGCTTTCAAAAGCAGTAATTCATTTATTTGGTGATGCTTTTTTCATTTAAAGCGTGATTGTATTTTTTGCACTCAGAAAGATAAGACTGAGGAATAACCTGCCTACTAAAGCTAGTTTGACATTAACTTTAAAATTGTTTTGGAGAAGATTGTATTGAATTAGAGTATAAAAGTGACTTTGTCAATTATTCCAACACGGCAATCTTCTATTATTCCCTCTTTCCTTTATTTTAAAAAAACATTTAGTAAGTTAGTATGTTATCTGTGTAATGCTTATTTTAAATGCCCAAAGCATATAAAACCTATAATGTCAAATATACCTAAATATTGTTATTATTTACATACTTTTTAATCCACTACATTTATCTGACAGTTGATTAGGTTGCTCCATCTTGACCTATTACAACATTATTGCTGTTTACATGCTGATGCAGCAGCACGATCCAATTCTGTAATTTGTGTTTTTATCATCGGCAAATTCGGACACTCCGTCACTCACACACATCTCATGCAGACGCACAAGGTTTCCTTTAGGATCTGTATAAGATGCCTGCCCGAAAGTCTTTCTAACACCTGATTTATGTTTGCAATTTGGTCAGGTTTAGGAAAAGATCATGGTTTGTGTTGAAAATAAATATGTTTACATATATGAAGTACGTTAAGTAGGTTAACTAAAATTATGTACATAAGGTAAAATAAGTCAGCGTTGACTTTTGGTTTCAAACGGGCCCTGTGTGTTACCCATCCATCAGCCACAACCTCCCTGACTTTTCCTTTCACTGTTGGATTGTTGATGATGCTACTGCTAGAAGAGCAATGTGCTGGTGATTCTATACTTTACGTGGCAGGCAACATTTTCTTTTACATCTGCTGTATTTGTGGGAGAGGCCCCATACCCCACACCCCTCCACACAACCCACGCACACTCCTGTTCCCACACGCTCCTGCTCCACACTGTGCAAATGTCAATAAAATCCATAGCGGGTTAATCTCCCACCAATGGAAACATGAACACTTTATCCAAAGCCGCATATGTTTCACACCCGGGGTCGATTTACTGTATGTCAGGGGCGATATTAGCATTCATATTAGCCGCTCTGCCCATGTATGATATTCGTCATTGCCAGCCCTTTAGCACACCAACACAGTTCAGGGATGCTTATCTCATGAGCCATAAATTAGGGGATGAATTCCCTCCGAAACATCGAAGGCGAAGGATGGAGGATGGAGTCATTGTGCTTGTGTGGTGTTTTGACACTGTAATGACACATGTTTTACAATCACCCCCTTCCCCTTTTCATTCGGAGGAGTGGACCTGTCCAGTCCTGCAGGAGAGAAATGGGCCTCTCGGACATTACCACCTCCTCCCAGGGGACACATAAATGAGCGAGTAGCAAACGGGGGAGACTAAAAGAAGAAGAAGAAGAAGAAGAAGAAGAAGAAGGTAGAACTGGAGTGTGTCCAAACACTGGAGGAGGGAGGGAGTTGTTGTTGTTGTGTGTGTGTGTGTGTGTGTGTGTGTGTGAGTGCAAGTATGTTTGGGGGAGTTGACGGGGTGATGCAGAAAGGGAAAAGAGAGAAAGAGAAAGAGTGTTTGTTTTTAATTGCAACCGGGGCTGCTGCACAAGCACAAAGGTGCATCATTACTTACCTGACAGAGCGCCGCAATCACAGGCCCTCCCTAATAAATACTCGTTACTAAAAACTCGAATATAAATAAAGTGAAGGTCACATCTGAGGGAGGCGTGATCTAGTCCAGAGCTAGGTGTCTTACCCATCATCCCAACCTCTCTCTCTCCCCCCGCGTCTCTGCTCTCTTTCTCATACTCTGTCTCTCTTTCTTGCTCTTCCTCTCTCGCGCTCATTACAGGAGAAGCCATGCAGCGCTGGTTAGGAGAACGTGTGATGAGCCTTGGGAGATATATCCACTGGGAGGGAGAGAGGTAGAGAGAGACTGAAGGGGAAGGGGAATAGATAAAAAAAATGCTGACTTGTCTTCAAAGGAGGCAAAAATAATTGAAATGGTGTGTGTGTGTGTGTGTGCAGGAGGGGTGGGGGTGAGGTGGCGGGGGGAGATTGAATGGCTCCATGTTCGAGTTGGTCATTAATTGAGGAGGAATGTGAAACACTGTGTGGTCCTCCGCCGACACCCTCGCTGACACACAAGGGGAGATTGATAGAGGAAACGGTGTGATAAAGATATGAAAGGTGGAGGGAGAGAGAGAGGGAGAGGACGTGGACGGAGAAAACATAATAAAGTGGAGGGGGACATTGTTGGGCCGGCTGAAACATGGAGGAGGGAGAAAGAGAGAGAGTTCAAAGTGTGCCTAGACTGAGTCCTGTCCTCGCCGTGTCCTTCCTCGAGCCCCGAGTCACGCATCGCTCATCTTGTCACATTGAACTCCAGATGCTCCTACCCTGGAGAACGCTCCGGCCGTGGCCATTTTTCTTCATTCTCGCTAACAATTTGGTAATGAAATATTGATTTTTAGTTAGATTCATATTGATGCCATTAGCTTTGCATTGATAAATCACGTTTGGCTGCTTGTCTAGCGTGGCAGAGCAAGAGCCAGGGCGGAGCGATTACAATCAAAGCCACTGATGTGTTAATTTGATGGATATTTCCCCTCCGCCACCCCACACACACGCACCCCTCCTTCTTTCTTTCTTTATGTTTCACTGCATTTCATAACATTGTGTTTTTTTCTTCTTTTTATTACAAAGCACCCCGTGAGGATATTTATGTCCATGTCCATTTCTCCTGAAATAGCCTTTCAGCCGGCCTGCCTTTGGCAACACTGCACAGTCTTAAAGTCATTTCATCTCTTACAGACAAGACAAGGATATGACACCCGTTGAGTCAAATGAGGGAAAACAGGAGAGGGCATGACTATTTCTATGCTATGACACCAACAAGAAAGCAGCCAAAGAGATTCTGAATTTATGAGAGGCCTTTTTTGTGTGTGTGTGATAACCATTATCTATGAGGGGGAAGAGATATGGATTTTATTCAGTTTTTCAATATTTATCGTCAAAAATATTGGCAATATATGTGAGAGCAGGGAAAGCAGCTCTCAGGGTACATTTTTTAAAGCAGAGTCTCGTTTAAATGCCTCAAAATGTTACAGCTCTCTTAAGTGTTTCACATGCTAGGTTGGGAGGATATAACATTTGAGAAACATTAGAATCATTTTCCAGATTAGGGCGGTTTTTAAATGAGTCTCCTGCCGCAGCTTCGCCTTCCAACTGCAATATGTGTCTGCACACAGTCATCTTAATGAAAGGAAATGATGGCATTCACTTTAATGACGTGGAGTTCAAGGACTGCTTATTGTTCCAGAGAAAAGCCATCTTTTTTCACGGTAATATGAGTCTTTCTTTTCTCTTTTTTCTCACAGTGCAATTTCATTTTGAGAAACAGACACCGAAGGTTAAATGTGCTATATAGGTTGTCAAAATATGAGAGGGAATTGGGGATGTGAAACATATATTGATGACGTCCCCTTGTGCAGTTATCATTGTTTTGATAATGCTTCATCTCAACTTTTTTATCTTTCTGGGCGATTATGCAAAACAGACTGTAGTCCTAATTACCACAGACATATGAGCCACTCTGTTTCACTCCGGTTATGAAGCAAGCTTACCGCAGACGAGCAGCACAACTTCTCCCTTTAACATCCAGTGCACATTTCTCTGCAGCTTTTTTAAAGAAATGAACCAATGACAATCCAATTTACAACATGTTTACTGTGCGTGTCATAAAACAGCTCCCCGTTTACATTTGTTCTCTAATTTACTGCTCTGCGTGGAGTGAATCTCCCACATGCTACTTCTCCAAATATTTTGGTCCAAATGTGATTTTGTTTGATAGAATGACAATAACCGGTATTAAAGGGAGGCGGATGATTCCCAGACGTCTGGGGTGCTCTGACATTTACTCGAAACACAATTAAACCCCAGAGTTATGGCTTCTTTAGGGTTCCACGCTTTCCCTTTGATCCCATAGTGCCCCCGTCTCCTGTCGTGGATTATAGGGCCAAACGGGCTATTTGGGGAAAGGCCAGTCAGGTCCAAATGGGGCTGGTGGAGGAACACAGGCTCCACCGGCCTCAGGGAGAGCTTCGATATGACCGCAACAAATCTACCAGTTGAACTGGCTGCCCTCCAGTTTGGCTCCAACCCGGTTGATACTCAGCGTCATTATTTGAAATAATGTTGAGAATAACACAATGAACTTGGATCTAATGATGACCTATGGGGGCGACATTTCTGTTTTGGAACTCTACCTAAAGTTGGAGCTCTGTTTTGGCTTCAGACAAGTGTCGTCTTGTCTGTTATGATAGTTGCTATAACTGGCCTGATTCCCATCACTCCAAACTTCCATCAAGTCCAAGATGCCGTCTGTGCTCCTCATTGATTTGGCTTAGAGTCCCCACCTCTCTGGAGAAATACCCCCAGCTCAGGAGGATTTACTATTGATCCCCACTTCCTGCGGGGTGATATACCTTCATCCACACACACATTTAGTCTCGAGCTCGCCGACAAGGTGTGCGGCGCAGATATACAGAGAATATTATGACAGAGCAGATAGACTGTGAGAGAAAAGTTTTTCCCTGGGAGGCGACTCGATGAGAGCTGACCCCTCATTCAACTAAGAGTGAAACACCTCAATTTAGATTCTGTATGCGCTGATCGATGAGACTTTATGTTGCACTGCCCTTTACAGTAGTGTACTACCAAGCTCTTTATTACTTTAATGCCTTTCCAGTGATGTCATCCTGAGGTCATGCTCAGACACAGGCGGCTGTCAGTGGCGTTTTGATTGGCAGAGGCACCGTTGAAGCTCAGCCAATGGCGGCCCAGTGTGGCAGATGGTTGTCATGAGAATGGGTAGGCAGGGGAGGGGCTTCGTTAGCACCTCAGCCGTGCAATGGAATCGATATCTAGCCCCCGAGGCATCGCTGTGTTCCCTTGGCCAGCCGGCAGAGAGGGGAAGACAGCAATGCTCACGCTCACTCCACAGCTCCAGCACTACAGCTCACAGCCGCTAAATGAGTGGGAGAGAGGGGGAAAGAGGAGGCGAGGGGGCTGAGGTGGAGGGGAGTAGGGGGGGGTCTGAGGAGAGAAGACAGAGCAGTCAAACATTTCAGGGCCCGCCATTCCAGAGTAATGAAGCATAGCAAGAGAATATACCTCTGCAACATTTGATAAAGATGGGCTGACACACCAGTCCAAATAGGTTCCTCTGTACGCCAGCACATGTCTATCCATCACCGCTCTGCATTACAGACAGGAAGAAAGGAAGGGAAGAGGGGGGGCAGTAAAGGGGAGGGGTGCAAATAGACAGAAAAAGGAGAGTAAAAATTGACTGACAGTGAGAGAACAGGTGGGGAGGCAAGGGTGGATAGAGAGAGGTAGGGCGAGAGGGGAGGGAGAGAGAGGGAGTCGGTGTATCCTTGGCAGCTGGTGGATCCTATCAAGGCCGATTGGTTGGTGAATGAGGCTCGGGAGGCCCGTGTCCTTGTACCCACCGGTTTGTTTTCCGCTCACTCCCTCACTCCGCTCCTGCAGCGAAAGACAATAAAGAAGCAAATGAGTAAACGTTGCACATTTTACGTCCTCATCATCCCTGCACTCTGTCTCTCCATCTGTTACTCCCTCACCAGCGCCGTAAAAAAGAAGAGAGGACCAGAAAGAAGAAAAGAGAGAAGGACAGTGGTTATGTTGTGTGCCTGCAGTCATGTGTTGGTGAAAGTTTTAGTCAGGTTAACCTTTGAACCTTTGAATCCCTGCTGGTACGTTTCACTGCTGGGAGGGTAAAAATCTCCCGTTTGATCAGCCGATTTCTGATGCAAAGGAACAAAATGACAGGTCTGGTAGAACACAGAATCCTGTTTGTAAAAATGGTTTTGAATATGCGATCCGTCAACAAGTACATCTGTAAGTCTGACCTTGTTCAGACAATAGAGCAATGTGAAACTTTAACATGGGAATAAGCTGATTGCATGCAAAGGCAGTGGAAAGTTGTGGTTGTTTAGAGTGAATAAACACAGAATGCACAACCGTTCCGGCAGTCCGATTTGTGTGAACGACGCTGATTTTGTCTGTTGTGTTACATGAAAACTTTACGATGATTTGATGTAACGCATAAAGATCAACAAGACTTAGAGTCTCCAGCCATGCCAAGAAGCTCTGTGAGGCTGTCCTGCAAGGCTAAATGCCAATCTCAGTATGCTCACATGCTGACAGTGACAATGCTAGCATGCTGATGTTTAGTATAATAACATGTTGGACAAATTAAATGTTTCACCTGATAATAGCACAAGATTAAATCAAGTATCAAATTTCATAGCAATCCGTTCCATAGTTGCTGAAATATTTCACTCAAAAACCACAAAGGATAATTTAACAGAGGATGACCGAAACCAGAAGTAGACATCCTGTGGGAAACATAAAATGTCTGTACTAAATTTCATGGAAATCCGTCCAATACTTGTTTAGTCTGGAACAAAGTGGGGGGCCAACCAATAGACCGACATCCCTACAGCCGCAGCACGAATGCCGCAACATGTTTGGACAGTAAAGGGGAGGAAATGCTGAGAAAGCTAGTGCCTACTGTACTGACCTGTGACCTTTGTGTCCCTACTCATCAGTCAGTGTTAAAACAAATCCCCCCTTCCCATCCTTTCTCACAGACACAAATAATCACCCAGTGTTTTCACAGTGGAGACAGTAAAGTATAAATTCAATGGTCTGTAATATAATATACTAAATCTTAACTATAGCTGCCCTATAAATGAAAACTTTGTAGATTTTTAAGCTGAAATGTGCTGCAGCTCCAGTCCCCGACTTGTAGCGCTGTCTTCCATCATTGCACCATCGTAAATATAGAGTTCGAAAGCCAGAAATCTCAACACCTGGCCGAATAATTGTTGACTCAGTTGATATTGATCAAAGGCCATAACAAGCCCCTGCTGACATATCACGGTTATTTTGTGCTATTGGACAGTAAAAACTTTTCTTTTTGCTCCTTTCAGCGAATTCATTCTTTTAAGAGAAACTGTGTTACTTGGATCCAAAAAACAGTGAGACAGAAAGAGAGAAGAGAGACAAATACAACAAATAAGCCTTGCCATAACATAACGCAACATGGCTGTGCGTCATCCCCAGGAGGTTGTATACGGAGGCCTGCTGCCTGCTGGCCAGCCAGGTACGCTGCTTTGCTCTCAAGTCTTGGGGTGATTAATGAAATCTTAACGGCAGGCCAGACACAAATATTCATCACCTGGCTGCCCCTATTGTAATGCATGTGGAGAAGCCGGAGCGTGACAGAGGAGAGGGGAGACGAGAGCCGGCCCAGAGACAAAACACAACATGGGGCACAGGGATTATTACCAGGCCCACGGAAACAACGCTTTTTGTTCTCCTCAACAAAATGGAGGCATGTGATTTATGGACAGCCAGCATCTGTTTGGAGCAAGGGGAGACACAGATTCATGTCTGCTATTATGGGCTGTCCATGTTACCGGGGTGAGAATTTGAAAGAGGGGGGGTTGTTGGTTGGGTTGGTAGGGGGGGTGGTTGCAGCCGTTAAGAGCAAGACCTTCTGGTAAAGTACACCGTGTCAATTCCTTGTTGCACCGTCAATCTGTGGCATTGTAGCGTGTGGGTGAGGTGTTGCATTACATTGTATATCACAAACAGATGTAGGCCTACGAGCCACCCGGGGGTGGTTTTTGGAAAGAGTCAAGTGTTTGGTGGGTGGGACTGAGAGCTAGACACACACACAAAAAAACTTTTGATACACCAACTGATAATGTGTTACCACACAGAGCACGAAGGAGGATGAAATCTATTATATCATCATCCCTCGCAATAAATACGGCTTTGTGCGCAAGACTGATATGATCATTTTGATTTATGACACGCATGCAAGACTTCCAGGAATCCCTGAGACTGTGTGTGTGCACAGGGTTTTGTGCGCATGTGTGTGTGTGTATTTTAGTGTCTTTGAGAGGGGCAGAGGCAGAGGGACAAAGAGACATACATACTGTAAATACAGAGAGAGGGAAAGAAATAGCCAGGCAGCAGAAGTGAGACAGAGTGCAGCAGACAGTGAGGGAGATTGTGTGTCGGTGTGTGCAGTGTAGCATTGACTCCTGCATGCTCCCAGTGATAGATAGTGTCAGGTTAGGCTGCTCAGTGGCAGGTCTCACACTGTCAATGCTATGGCTGTGGGGAGAGCAAGGGCCTGAAATGTTTTAACACCCATCGCTGATCCCTGTCAACATACACACTAACACACATGACATCAGGCGGCACCGGCTCGCGCACTTCGTGTATACATGCACCCGAGTGTGTGTACACGACCCCCGCGTGCCTGCGTGTCTGCACGAGTGTGTGTGACAGTGCGCACTTCACGTTCTTTTGTGCATAACATCGTCTTGTCTCCTCCCTGAAAAAATAAAAAAAATGCTTAACATCTCCGAATCACAGCCTTAGAAAACAATTATACCAGCCCAGTTTTTTTTGTTTTGTAAGGATCTTTTTTTTTCCTCCAGGCAGCAACAGAGAGAAAAAAGGCCCTCATTGTTCCATTGTTCACATTGTGTCATTCTTTGCCTTGGAACAGCGATTGTTTGCTGCACAGTTAGGAACACAATGGTGTTCACATAAAAATGAGCCACTTAGCTCTCACACTAAATTGCAAATTGCATAGCACTGCAGAGAAGAGTCAGGCTTTCCAAATTCGCTTATTCACATTTTCCGCTCCTTACCAGCCCCTATAAAACCAGCCGCTTCTGCTGAGGTGGACAGAAACGGTGACAGCCGTAGCGTGCACGCTATCTATATCCTGTGTTTTGATATAGTAAGAAAAGAGATATTCAATTATGGGTAGGCCTGTATTATCATTCGCTCTAATCATTTGGAATCAAAATCAATAGCCTGTTGAAAATAATATCTAATAACAAAATAAAGGGATTAACCGTAAATGCAGATACGTGCAGCACGGTTCATAACGTGTTTGGGAAAAGTGGGATAAGTTTGACACATATACCTCCGGTGGGAAATCCTTTCTGTTTCCATGAGAGCCGTATGTTCTCTTTTACTGTAAATCTGTCATAGCAAGTGTATGTTTCCCCTTGCTTGCATAGCAAAAGGTGGCATGTTGCACTGCTGCAGCTTTAAATCTGAAAAGTGGCCGTGAGGTGCTTCCGGTGACGAGTGACTGGAAAGTATTGTGTCATCTGTAAAGAAGAAAAAAATGGGGCACAGGAGTGGGTGATTTTTCCAGGCACTGTTAAAAAATAGTTTTGCATGGGTGCCTTTGCTCTCCTGTTAGTAAAACACGTCTCGGAGCCCTCCCGCTGCCGTGACCAAGAATGAAGTACTCTCTTGGGCCAGACAAAATCAATTCTTCACTCGGGCAAATTTCCTCCTTCCCTGCCTTTTTTCAGACCGGCTATTTGTTTTTAATGCTGGCATAGACTTATGGCTTGAGGAAGGCAGTTATGCCAAACAGTATAAACTACACCTCCTGACAAACATTCAGAACGCCATTGAACTTTCATTCATTTTTGGTGGTGTCAGCCTCAACTTTCCAAGGCTTTGTTATGAAGAAGTAGTGTTGTGAATTGCACAGTTCCTCAAATATGGCACACCTTTTTTTCTTTTCTTTTTTTTTTTTTTTAAGAAGGAACATCTGTCTACGTCTTTCCAAAACCTGCATTTATCACTAAGATCAGTTTATTTGAGTGATCCCCTGGATGAATTACCTAAGCCGGTACATGCACAGCATTTACAAGAGATAGAGGTTTTTTCCTGTGGGAAATCAGAGTCACTGACTCAGTACCAAACATCCCCGTTAAATCAAGTATAATCCCACGTTTACCGCCTAACACTTACCCATGAGTACAACACTTGTGTCATTAATTGATGTTGCTCACTCAATCATGATGTACATGATGTAGGGGTTTTTTTTTGTGACTTTTAAATCCCCCAAAAATCCATGTATTCTGCTTTTGTCACTCCTCCTTGTAATTCCATAGATTGACTCAATGACTGGCTCATGATTAGGAAATGATTTAGATGTCTTTTCACCAAGTTGTATGCAAGACATTCCTACTCTAAACGATTTCAAATGCCAATTTATAAGCTATAGATTTGAAATATGGACTAACATATTGGCACAAGAGGAAGGCCATTGTACTAAGCACAATCCCCTTTTTGATAACATAAAATTCCCCTTGTGAGCAATCATCTTTGTGTGTTTGGCCAGAGTCAGTTTCACACGGTTTCCAGCTCCTCCTCCTCTCTTTCTGCGTCGACCCAGGGTGATTTCCATGAGAATCAACGTGGCGATTAATCACAGTGTTCCTCCACTCCCAGATGTCATTCAGAGCCTTTTAAAGACATCAGCGCTCTGTGATGTTTATGGGAGGAGAGAGATATGAGCTTGGCAGCCCAGCCCAAAGACCCTTGTGCAATCTCCCTCTGGGACACTCATACAGTCAGTCAGTTACTACTGTCCTGGATCGTCCCGAACACAGTCAAACTTCCTCCTCCAGAGACAGAAGCAATCAAAGCCAGATCTGACTGACAGCTGTACTCAATCCCGGATTGATCCTGCTCATAAAAAATGACAGTCACACATACAGTACATACTTTCTGTTGTGTATTTGTAACTTATTTGTTTTTACCAAAGCGTGGTTAATTCACCTATGCTTGTCAATTATAGCAGTTTTACCAGAGAGACTCATTTGTGAAGAAAACTTTTTACACACTTCAGGCCACACACTCACTAATGCCCTCTATCATACCTTTAACTTAAGTTGGTGCTCATAACATTTAAAAAAATTAGAATCACAAATCCTCGACTGCATATCATAGCCCTGAGGCAAGAGAAGACGTTCTGACTCTCACACCCTCCCATTTATAAATATTTCATTTTTTTAACGTGTTGTAATCGCTGATGACGTGTTTGTGATGAATCAAATGGCGAGCTGCAGCGGGTAAAAACTTCAGCTGATTAATCAGAAACAAAATGCTGTACTTGGGGGTGGGAACAACCTCTCAGAAGCAGAGATGCTGTACATTTAAATTTGACTAATGAACTTGTTTAAATGATAACTTATTGGGGGAAAAAAACATACATTATTTTTATATACATTTTTAATCGACACTATCAGAACCCTACCTTACAAAAGGTAAGGTAGTCCAAACTCTTAACTTAAGAATCATGATTAGAAAATAACATAATTATGATAAAAACATTTTATGTGGTGACAGTGTGGTTAATCATATCAAAAATCATCAAAGTTTCTCTCTGCTGCTGGGCCTGCTATCATCTCTTCTTTTGATAAAGTAAAGACATGGCTGCCTCCACAGGAAGTACAAGCACAAATGAGGACAAATAAAGCAAATGAAGGGAAATTCCCTACATGAACTGAGCTGAAAGGTTAAGAATCCCGGAGCTCTAACAGGTCCCTGATAATGAAAGGGAAAACGCAGGCTTCAAGTGACGTCTGAGTGAAGGTGGTGGGTGGAGGGGTGAGCTCAGTTTAAAGAGTCTAGTGAAGTCAAAGACGTGTTAATAAACAGTTATGGAGAGCCCCCCGGGGTGGGGGTGCTTGGGGGTCGTGAGGATGGAAGGAAGCAAGAAGGGTGAAGGGGTTGGGGAGGGCAAGGGAGGGGGGTGGGTGCTGGATGGGGTGGGGGGTCAGGATCATGGTAGTCAAACCGCTGTTTCCTCCTGGGGAGAAGAAAGGAGCTAATGACACCCTAGAGCTTCCCACCCCCACCCGCCGCTCCTCCCTCTCCTTTATGGAGGGTGAGCGACACACACAGCCCTTTCGGAGGTGAGGAGGCCAGGGAGACAGCCATGCCGTCCCACCGCCCCGCTAGCAGGAGGCTCTAACAAAAAGGAAGGAGGAGGAGGAGGAGGCGCAATAACTGTGATTATTATTACTAAATATAATATAAAACAGTCAGTGCGGGGGCACGGGGAAAGGGATCCACCCATCCGCCCACATGCTCACTATTGAAAACTCTGTTGAAGATGCAGGGACAGGTTTAAAGACAGCGCCTTTTCAATGCCAGGGGGAGAGGGAGGGGTTAATGAGGGGCTTGGTGAAGGAGCTTATGGCAGGGTGAGGGGTGAGGAGGGGAGAGAGGGGTAGCGGGGAGGGATGCCTGGCTGCCATGGTGTCAGCGGAGGAGACGGCGGAAGCAGACCTGGAGACAAAGCTGAGACAAGGCGACAGTGAGCGTGTCTTCTCCCGCCCAAAAACGAGGGACAATCAGCAACAAACGTGTCACCATGTTTTGAGCTGTAATTGTAGCTTCCCCTTTTGGCCAGGAAGTGTAATTTTTGAAAAGGTGAGATACATCATTTCTCCAGGTTTTGTCAAAATGGGACGCAGGGGTGTCTGAGGAATCACACGTGATGGAGAGAGCAACAAAGTCGCTTCGCCTGCCGTGCCATTTTGAAAATACCAGAATGTAGTAGATGCGGGATGATGTTTTTCCCATTCTCTTGTCTGCGATTTATCATTTCCCCAAGTTTCATGGAAAGTGGAACAGTGGTGACAAACCAGTGAACAAACAAATAAACTGACGCAAAGCCTTTCTTTGATATGTGGATGAAAGAATGAGTTAACCTGATTTTCAAGTCTCTCCGTGATGAAATGACAGTTGCGGCATCATCCCGACTGCTGCAGGAGAGGTGCTGGCCGGTGGAAAGTCAAGTCCAGACAACACCGGTGCAAGTCAAGGTCACGGGAAATCAGGGGAAAGACAGCAGTTAAGTGCTGATGTGCTGTGGCAGCAGCCCCGAGCAAAGGGGCACTAAGTACGGGACGGTCCAGGCTGGAGTCCCAGGGCTATAAATCCCTCCTCTCCCTGTCCAAAATTCATTAATGGCCACACAAAGTGGCCAGTGAAACCAGATGGAGGGAGAAATGAGAGGGGAATAGGTGGTGTTGGGTGGGTGGGGGTTAGCGTCTATTCTTGGGACACAGTGGGTCCTAGGATAGGGGATAACTGGTTCCACTCCAGTGTAGTGTGAAATTATAAAGCGTTACCTGCTTTAATTTTCCAAATACAAATTAAATCCTCAGTAAGCTGACTTTAAATCAATAGTTTCATTTAAGAGGCCGCGTGATTTAACAAAAATGAAAACTAGCTGGTCTGGTCAATGGAGCCGGGTCATAAATCACAGGGCTTTGGGAGGCAAAAAGCCGATTTGACTTGTATATGGAGCGGTCGGTGGCCAGGGGGGAGCGCAGCGGGGAAATGAACTCACGCTTTATTAGTACTCATATTGACCTGCCTCTCCTCTAACAGCACCACCTCCGCCCTCGCAGCGTCACGCTGTATACACCCCCTATTGCAAACCAAGAGGTGTTCGACTGGAAAACATTTATTCCTAAAGTCATATGCGACCCTGAGTGAATTTTCTGTTTTGCTCCTCAATTCTGGCGACTTTCTGGTTCAAGAGGGAAAAAAAAGAGATAAAACAATCCAAACTTTTAAAAAGGGGGAAAAGGTAAACTTGAATCGAATCTGGAAACAACAGAAACAACAAATGTATTGTCAAAATGCAAGAAGAAAAAAAAAAACGTCTCACCGGTGAGGTTTTTTATTTGTACATCAGTTGTGCATGCCAACATCAAACATTTAATGTCAGCATTCTTCAGAGACACAGACGAAAGGAAGAGAGATGCAAGGCTCACATTGTCATCACACAATCAAACAGTCATCCGCTTCTCCAAACAGCTTGCAGCTCAGCTCAGCTGGCACCAGACACTCACATTACAATGAACATTCTCTCCTAATGTTGTGCTTACACCACGCCATGCTTACACAGACACAATGCACACACAGACATAAAAAAAATAATACTCTGTTTAATAGGTCGGCCTGACAGCTGGAAAATGAAAGTCAGAACAAGCGGCACACAAAACAACACGCGCGCCGACATGCAAAGATCAGCACTAGTTGAAGTCGCTCTCACCATCGATACTTTGCCAGAGGATTATGGAGGAAGAAGGCCATGAACATTATGCTTGATTGTGAATGGATGGTTCAGAGCGCCACAGTAAATCCATTATCAAGTTGTTATGTCATACTTAAATTCTCCCCCAAAGTGTTGCCATATATCTTGTCAGTGGTTCATTAGCCATTTGGACAGGTAAAGCTTTCTGAGTTCGGCCCACAGCTGACCCCACATTCTGCCTCTGTGTTCCACTTAAAAATAATGGACATCCCCTGTCCTGCATCCATCAATCACAGGACGAGAATCCCCCGGAAAATAGTTTAGAGGGTTAGGAATTACAGTTATAGCGGCTTTCTGACTGGGGATAGATTAGCCAGGCATTAGCAGTGTTTCATTAACCTTGCGTTAAGTGACATCCTCACATGATTAATGGACATTATTAACAAAAGGGAGATTGTATTTCCGAAAATGAACCTTTTGTGAAATGTCTGCCGCATTGTTAATAGGTTTGTTTATTAATCATTCATAGGAGAGGGCCTTCATTTCTGAGGTAGTGATACATAGAATGGCTATGAAGGAGACTGACAGCAGCACCGAGTGAGGTCCGTGCAGAAAGCAAGCATTTGTCTGCCGCTGCACACTGTTTGCATTTGAAGTATCCAACAGTTTCATGCAAGCACGTGCAGTGGGGGAAAGTAACTAAGTACATCTATCCAAGTAATATACTCAAGTGCAATTTTCAGAGGAAAATGTTGTACTTTTTGCTTCTCTACATTTATTTGTCACTGTTACTACTTTCTTTCCAGATTTAAATTAATAAGCACATGATAACCATATAAAAAAATGCATTGCTACAATGTAAATCCAAGCAGGTGTTCCCAACATTCTGGCTTGTGCCCCCTTACAAAAAACACTGAGTGGTTGGGCTCCTTGTTACATTTTTGATGTCTGTAAGTTGTTAGCAGTTTCATTTCATTTTGTGAATTTCCCCACTGAGGGACAAATAAAGGAATATCATATCTTACTTCTCATTTAATTTAAATAACTTTTTGATCCTCAAACAGTAAAAATATCCAATATTTCATTAAAAAGTGAAATATCCATCCAAAAAAATCATACAGATTTGTGTAGCATAACTATTTGTCCTTAATTCTTTCTTTCATATTTACTACCCCATTAATCATCTCAGGTTTATCCTGTGAACCTTGTGACCCCTACGTTGCCAGAGGACTAATCTTACCAAAATGCATGTAATCAAAACTAGCATCAACTAAGTCTGCTGCAATAGTAAAAAACTAAATGCGGACTGAGGCACTCACAATCTAATAAAGTCATATATAATAATGCATCACTCACATGGGCCATTTTACTGCAAAATGAATTACTTTTACTTTTGATGTTTTAATTACATTTTGCAAATAGTACTTTTGTATTTAAGTAAAATTTTGAATGCAGGACTTCTACTTAGGCTAGACTACTTTTACATTGTTGTATTTAAGATAAGATATACCTTTATTCATCCCACAGTGGGGAAATTCACAATTTGTACGTGCACTTAGATGTGCGTACTTCTTACATGACTGAACATACGTCCATTTTACAACTGTCAATCACTAATATACATAATGTAATAGTGAATCAAATTTGAGTCATTATAAAGGCTTTGACATTTGCTGTTCTGAAAACCAAGCATGGGGCACACAGGAGGTGATGCATTTTTTCAGATTAAATAAATAGAAGAAAAAGTCCAAGTGTGAGCACTGATAAATACTGTCTCAAAGCAGACAAAGAAAAGAGTGCCACCTATAGAAACTTAAACATTGTCAAAAGGAAAAAAAGACCCCACAGACACCCACTGATTGACATATGAAACCACAAAGCAAAGACATCGCAGCAATGCACAGAGACAGAACACCACCAAAACACAAGCATTTTGAGGATTACCACTTTAACTCTGTTTCCTTTTCTGTTGCTTTCTGTCACAGCGAGCTGTCAGAGAGGGCGAGAGTTCACACCAGAGACGGCCTGTCCATCACCTCTCATCCTGCCGGGCTCTTCTGAGGGTTGCTGTCCTGCGCGGTGAGAGGCAGTGGGTGAGGCTGGAGGTGAGGCCGGGGAGGGGGCGGGGAGGGCGTGAGGTGCTGCTGTCCGGGCCTCCTGTCCTGCTGTCTGGAAACGCTCCAGGCCACATGGGAGCTCACGGCGCTGTCTGCGCTGTCGGACGACCTGACAAACCGGGCTGCCGTCACATCTTCTCTGTGTGCATGTGGGAAGTATGAAGTGCAGGTTTGTTTGAGTGTACACCTGTGTTTGTGTGTCCTTGACTGTCATGAGTGTTTGTAGCGGGCTGTTATCTGCGCTCCTTCTGGGGTGACATATTGCACCCTCCCGCAGCTTAGCCTAAAAAATATATAAAGCAGCATAAAATGAAATAAAAATGCAAGTCTAGCCGTCAGGTCTGACAGGATAAGCAGCTCAATCACCAACTTGCCAGCTGTCAAATCCCCAAGCCAGACACCAACACACACTCCCACTCACACACACATTCGCACAAGCATAATATGAGAGGTTAGAGAGCCACTGGAGGGTCTTTGGACCAGCTGAAAAAATAGGTATCACCCTGCCTTTTTTAGCAAGTGTCACTGTATGAATGTGAAGCATGGTGCTGCTGAAAGGAAAACAGAACTCTATCTCTCATATCTAAATGTTACAAATATTAAATGCAGGACGCATGATGTGTTTGAAATCAGAGATTCGTGTTTCCTGTAGATACAGAACTCTACTCCCTTCCTCGCCACCTCCTAGTCAGCCTGTGGTGGAGGTCTTGCTCCCCCTCCTCCTCCTCCTCCTCCTCCTCCTCCTCTTCCTCCTCTCTGTCCCACAGCCTGCTGCTGGGCTGGAGGATGACTGACGCTGTCATAACGTCTGGTAGTCAAACAGACCCGCTCCTGACGGGTGGCGGCAAACGCAATGTGACACAGCCAGCAGTATCTGGTTTCTCCTGCACCGACTACATTTCATATGGCTCAGAGGGGCTTAGAGCGGCCACGGGGAGGGCTTCTGTGTGTGTGTGTGTGTGTGTGTGTGTGTGGCTGTAGGAGGTAATCGAGCAGATGTCAGGAGAGAGTCTGAGAGGGGATGTGTACACTGAGGGACGACTGAAACCTGTCACATTGATTTTCAGTGGTCTTGTAGCATGTGTGTGTGTGTGTGTGTGTGTGTGTGTCTTTGTGGAGTGTGAGTATAGGAGCGTGTCCATGTTCAAAGCGGGGATGTTAAGTGTTTGTGTGGTAAGGGAGCAAATGTAATCACACTGTAGGAACACACTATTAACGTTCACTCACAGTGTTAATACCAAGCTGCATCTAGAAAGTACAATAAAAGAGAAATATTCATTTATAATCATGAATAAGTAAATAAATGGATTTGATATTTAAAAACATCGGCACATCAGTTTGTGCTCATCACATGTGTGAGTACAAATTGTAATTTAGGTAGTTCATGAATCATATCTCATTTTGAAAATTTCCACGTTGTATTTTTGGGATGTATTTGATGCGATAATTCTCGATTAACCCACCCAAAAAAAAGGGAGATTCCAATCACTCATGTTTGTAAAAAAGAAATTGTTTAGTGCAGATTTTAAACTGCCCCTGCGAGCACCGGCGTGAGGAAAGAACGTTTAAAAGAAATCAGCAACGCCCATAAAAAGACAATTTTGCTGGGATTAATGAGCATGCTTCATGACTAATTTGTTTAAAAAAAATGATGTATGAACGAATCTTTTTCATTCCCCTCCCATTTGTTTTAAGAACCAAAAAATATTAACCTGCGCAATACGTCCAACCTGCTCGGTTAGTGCATTTATTTTCTATATGAGACATTTAAAAAAAACACAAATCATCAGAATAACCGTTATTTTTAGCCACATTCTCAGATTGCACTGTAACTCCGCAGACAAAATGAACCGGCCACTCTCTGATGAAATGTCACAGCTATATATCCCCAGGCTCATTTCAGTGTAAAAAGCAGCCACAGTAGGGCTTGTTGAGCAACATGGGCAGAAGCATGACATCCGTTCACCTACCTAGCTCCTTCTTCTCCCTCCTCCTCCTGCATGAATCCTAGAAGCAGAAGATTCCCAGCAGAGGAAACACAGACGCTCTCCAGGTTCTAGGTTAAATACAGACACCACAGCCAGCCACAACGCTCATCACAACCATCTTCCCACCATACATAGTGTGCCATCTTTTGGCCGCTCGCAGAACTGCCTCCTCTCCCTCTTCCCTTTTCCTTTTTTCTTTGCCGGAAAAAGATCATAAAATCAGTGAAATAAAGTGAAATGGTTGTCTGGGGATGGATATGTCCCTTGCAACGTGAAGTGGAACTTGAGGAAATCGACGGATCTCCTGCAGCTTTGCGGAGGACTATTGCTGCAGGGCTCTTTTTTCAAACCCTTACAATTTATGCAGGCTCTCCAGCCGTAAAAACACACATTTCTGCCTTCTGATGTCTCACACGCTCGCTCCTGATGAGAGGACTGGATGAATGAATGAGCCGAGAGCTGAAAGTAATTATGGCGGTTAAAAACAATTAGACATAAATATTACAACTTCGTATAAATTCACGAGGACTTGCGTGCGCACACGTGTGAATTTGTGTGTGTGTGTGTGTGAATGGCATGCGTGCATACACACAGCAAAATACAGAGAGAGAAAGAGAGAGATAGAGATATTCACCTTCGAAGGGTCACTCTCCTCTTCCTGGCTCATTAAAAACAGCCCCATTAGCAGTGTTCCTTCAGAGTGCCGACAGATATGTGAGTGTGTGAGTGTGTGTGTGTGTGTGTGTGTACGCTGGATGGTAAAGACATGCAGCGTTTTGGAGGCCTCTGGGCTGCTGAAGAATACATTAAACAGCAAAGAGCCCCTCTCCTCTTCCTGACTGACTCCTGCTGGGACTACTTAGCATTTCTGGGGTGAAAACTTCTCCAGCAAGGTTGTCAAACACTATATACAAATTACAGCGGAGCTAAATTGCTCCTGTATATAGTTATTTAACTTTTGTGGTGGCTCATGTGTGTTTTTGAACGTGTGTTTGTCTTGGCCTGATGAAGGCTGTATTCCCTCGATACACTACGGGCAATGTCGCTGGAAGGGAGAGAGCAGATTTGTAAAATTGCAAAAGAGACGTTCAAAGCTGCAAATCCCACAAGAGTCCAAAACAACTTCACAATCGTTTGCTCATGAAAATTCTAGCAGTTTTAATGTGTTTTTGGGTCACAGATGGTAAGAGACAGTAAAAATATCTCATTCCTTTGCACTCATTGTATCATGATCCAGTGAGAATTAAGATGAAAAATTAAAAATATAATTAAATGCTAATCACAGTCAGTTCACATGCAAGTTTGTCCTTGTTGACCCATAAAGATAATGGGTGAGGTTTGGTTGGCGAGGGCCTGATCTCAGATCAGCACTGGAAGCCAGACAATGTCTCCAAACTATTCTCCTCATTTGATCTGTCCTGGTGGTGCAATGAGACGTGCTGAAGTGTCTGTACTGTACTTTGTACTTTACTGCTAATTTGTGACAACTGCTGTGTGTTTATACATGTAACTTTGGACATTTCACTGGTGGAGGAAGTATCTTTCAGTCAAGTAACAGTACAAATACAACATTGCAAGGATTAAGTAAACAAACTGCATCCGGAATTAAGACGTCAGAAGGTTTTATCAGCAAGTAAAATTCAGCAGAAAAAATGACCCCTGTGAGTGACAATGTGCTGATAATACTAATGCATCAATGTAAGAATCATTTCACAGCTGGAGTTGTTAAAGGTACAGGTGGAGATGGAGCCATTTTTAACCATTTCAGTTTCTAGTTTAGTAGTTTAGTCCAGTGTTTCTCCAAACTGGGGGTCAGACCCCCTCCAGAAGGTCACAAGATAAATCTGAGGGGTCGTGAGATGATGATTGGATAGGAAAGAAGAAAAAAACAAGGCACAAGTTCTGGATTCATTTTTTACACTCATTCATTTTTTCACTTTTTTTTGTAACATATTGGATCCTTTCCCTTTCCCCTCTTTGGGCCTGGAACAGTTATTTAAATGAATCTATCTGGGATGCATATGGCAGAAATCTCAGAAATCTCTCTCTCTCTTTTGATGGAATGATAGACATCTTTTTTTATAAAGTGTCACAAGCCTCTGAACAATGTGGTGATCTTTAACAATGTGTTTCCACCACTGGGAGATTTCTGACATCTGTATTTTTTTTTAACTTTTTACCTTCGTGTTAATTTAGGTTGAGAATTTCATGCCCCCTTTGTAAGAATTTAAAACTATCCTCTATCTGCATATAATTGTTTAATGTTTTTTTGTATGTGTGTGTTTGTGCGTTTGATTTAAGATTGAAAGTTTTGGCTGTAGGTAAGAATAGGGTTAGCTTGAGGGAAATCATATAGCAGCGAGGTTGAAGCAATAGGGAATGGAATTGTGTCTGGTGTCCTTAGAAGGACAATAACACTGTGTGTGTGTGTGTGTGTGTGTGTGTGTGTGTGTGTGTGTGTGTGTGTGTGCACGTGTGTGTGTGCATGCTCGTCGTGTCGACGTGTCTTGTAAGAGTGATAACAAATCGCCCCGCCGCTCACCACCACCAGTCATCCATTAAAGCTGAACCAGGATTCAAATACTCGACCCATCAGAGGTGCCAATAACGAGGAGCGCCATAGAA
Source organism: Holacanthus passer (assembly GCA_025331565.1). NCBI lineage: Eukaryota > Metazoa > Chordata > Actinopteri > Pomacanthidae > Holacanthus > Holacanthus passer. The sequence continues at coordinate 369,009 of JAFREQ010000103.1, forward strand.
AATTACAGGGGAATTTAAGTATGCTGCCTAATGGCATTGGCACCGACACTTTGCCAATACACATTTAGCGGTGTGGTGGTGCGGCTGGCCCGGGGTGCTGGTGGAGACTGACACATCTCTCTTGAGTCTGTCCAGGCGGGAGATTGGCCTGTCTGTCAGCGGCCGAGTCCCTGCCATTACCCATGATCACCCCCAGCTCTTCTTACCCTTTTAACCCCCCAACCCTGCACTAAAATGCCCTCTCCGCTCTCTTTGTCCACAGCAGTCCTCTGTGTTTTCCTCTTTTACTGCCACCTCTGTCCTCCATCCTTGTAAAACAGCAGTGTTGTAGTGGTAAACACAAAAAAGGTGTTTAAACTCTGCCCTCCAGTTAATGATCTTAATGAGACAAAAATCAGTAAACCTGCAGAAAAGCATTAATTAATGGGCTTTTTGCCCTTTTTGGAGATTCTTCTGTATTAAACTTAAATTGCTCTAACAACACTTAACACCATTTCTTTTGCTTCACGCGCAACATTTAAATTACTCTGGAGTATTACAATGCTGTCAGTGGTGTTACTATCAGGTAAGAAATGATAGTGCTTGTGTGATTGCTCTTAAATCAATGATGTGTGTGTTTACATGTTGAAAATACTTTTTAAAAAAAAATCTGTTATTTGGCAATGCAAGCTATTGTTTTAATTGGATTAGAGTTATTGAACTGGTAAAAATGAAAAAAAAAAAAAAACTTTATACGTTCAACGGAAATTCTTAGTTTTTCTCTTAAATTTTACTCAATTTAATTTAAGTCCGACATGGATCATATGATGGTTGGTCTCCATATTTTAGAATAAAGTCAAATATGTATTAGTGAGTTTGTCCTACTCAAATATATGCAGAAGTTCACTCAACTAAAAAACGGATGGAAAATGTTGCGACAAAGGTATATCAAATTAACAATTTTTATAGTTAGAAATTAATGTAAAGGTGATGGTAAATTAATTCATAATAGTGTCCACCTATCAAATCCCATAAATCAATATCCTCATATTATAAGAATCTGTAGCTGGCAGGAGGCAGATGTTGAACCACCTTGGTCACAGGCTTGCCGTAAGATCGCGTGACCTCCCCATAGAAACACATGGGAAAAGCTCACTGCCCTTGAACAAGGTTGGGGACCGTCACTAATTACCAGAGAGGCGGGCGGAGGGCTGGCGGAGACTGTCGTTTGATAGAAATACAATGCTCATTTTTCAGGCAATAATCTCCTCCATGTACAGATCTAAGCGAGGGAATGATAATAAAATGCCAGCATTTCTTCAGGCCCCGTTATCCTCTGTGATTTGGCTTTGCTGGGGGAAAACTATAGCGAACTCAAGCTGCTGAAGGAGAAGAGATGAAGGGTATCGGACAGCATTTGTTTCAACAAGAGGGGCTGAGGGTGATAGAGCAGGCGTTGAGCTGGAAAAGAGATGACCCCCCCTTTTTCTTAATCTGCTGCGATGCTCATGTCAATTGGTAAAGAGGGTGTGACCGATAGAATAGATTCACAACTTAAAGGCTTTATACCACCCCCCCTCCCTCCCTTCTTTAATTCTCCTCCCTTGTTGTCTTCTTGCAAAGGAGCAGAAAAAAATAAAGTGTAAAATGAAAAAAAAAAAAAAGGCGAGTGAAAGATTTCTGCCAAAAGTGTAACATGAAATTTAAGCTGCAAGAAGCAGCCACCACCAGCATTAGCTGGTTAAGTATCAGCAGCAGAGAAGAGGTAATGAATGTAGAAGGGGAGACATATGAAATGTCATTAATGTTAATTCTAATCACTTTTTGGCTATTAAGCACAAATTAGTGAAGGCGATGTTAAATGTCATGGTCTGTCCTGGGATTCATATAAGAGAGGGTGGGGGGCACAGAATAGGTTCTCATTTACATACTTAAGATCCAACTTAATTCTCACAAGGGGTGATGGAAAATGAAGCCGAGCCATAAACCGATGACGATGACACCCAGGCTCGGGAAAAACACAAACGTTTTCTGGCGGCTGATTCTTCATTGTTCGCGCTCAAGGTTATTTTCTTGAGCTTGTCGTTGAACGTCATTCCCTTGAATAATTCCGCTCAGGCTTTTCCTCCCTCTGGCTTTAAGGTTTGCGCTATTTAAGACCAATCATGTCAATGTGGAGAAGAATTAATCCTGCTTAAAAATATATTACATGACTAGAATGTATGTTAACATCCCCCTGATTCTGTCTCTGGATATAGACTTTAGTTTGGCGGAGCAGGAGATAGTTGAAGTAAATAATCATGTGGGCTAGATATCAAGAGGAGTTCATTGTCAAGTTCACTTAGATACTTACTGGGGCTTGTTTTCATGTAGGTACTCTGTATCTGTCAAGCGCTCCAATCCTGGAAAAAAAAAAAAAAAAAAAAAATCAAGGCAGCGAACAATGCAGCATTTTAAAAGCAAGTCGAGCTGAAGCCCCGCAAAAACCATGTCATGTAATTCATTGCGATAGATAGATTAACCTCAGTGCACCGCAGAGGCCTCTGCATTCTTGTCCACATTGTTCTAATGGCAGCCCACGGTCTTTGGGAATATCCTGTTTTTTACTGCTCTCTCTGTCTTTGCTCTGTGGCTACAGTTGACTGTGGGAGAGTAAATAACATTTGATATGCATAAACAGCCCCTTCCTATTCATTACTGTCAGAGCGTTGGAGTGCAGGAGGCGGAGGTCAGCATGTGAAGGTCCTCCTCAGGCAGGAGAAATGCCTGTGGTAGCTGTCACTCCTCTAGCACCCCCCACCCCCGACCACCACCACCACCACCACAACTCAACCCCCAGCCCTCCCTCCATCACCTCCTCTTCCTCCCCCTCCCTCACTCCCCTATTAGCACAGGCTCCGGGTCATAACCTTTCCGTGGCATTTTGCGATTCCACAACCCTTTGATTAGTGCAATATTTACATATTTCACAGTGGAGAGGGCGTTCTTGTGTCGCAGACACTTGAAGTGTTGTAAATGCGTTTGGCCTTTTGGCTGGGAAATGCGGAGGAGTCAGACTCTCTGGTGGTAACCGTAGTCAAGGCTGCTGCGCTGATATACGCCGTAGTGTGTTTTAAGTATATTTACCCCCTCCACCGCCCACGCTGCCGCAGCCATTGCACATGTACAAGTGCCATTTGGTCTGTGATGTGGCCCTTGTCCTCCTGAGGAAGGCCGTTTAGCAGCCATTAGAGAGGGATAGTGCTCCCTGGTGGCAGATATAGATTATGCCCTCTGACTTGGACGGTACACAGGCGAGCTTCAGAGGGTTACATGCAAAGAAGAACAGAGGAAGCTGCCTCTGGAGGGATGACTACAGTTCATTCTTACATGCAAGAGCAGCACAAGAGAAGCCAGTGGAACATGAATGAAATGCAAGAGACAGCTCAGGGTCAGACACACTATAAAGTGAACTGTAACAGGGGTAAGAAATTGAATGTTACTGATTGATTTTTTTTTCTTGCAAATTATTTATATGGCTAAAGCTTTTTGTTTGTAGAAAAATCAAGCAAATCTGTGTTGGTGCAGTCTTTATCCTTTTCACCCCCTTTATTTTATATCCCAGGGTCAGGTCCTTCGGGGGAGGCAAAGCATTGTTCAGTGTCATTCTTGATACTGCCGCAGGATGGTATCAAAGTAAGAAATTTTCAAATCATAAATCAGTGTTGTCCAACTATATCTAAAGGTAGGATGTTTATAACTGCTACAAAAGGCCATATTCAAAGGCTGTGTGAAAAGTCGTAATACCAACATTTTTGTAATCTTTGTAAAGTTACGTAGCCCCCTCAGTTCCGACATCAAGAGTTGTCAATTGTCAGCTGACAATCCAATAAGCATTTCTTTCAAAGCATATTGATGCCTTTATTGTTCCATGGAAGTCTAAATGTTGTTTCAAGCTTTCTCACCTTGTTCAGAATACAAACACCCTCTTAAAATCATTTAAATGGTCACATGATATAATGAGTGTCAGTGCAAAGGTCCCGTCTCAAAGACCTGCATCGACTGAACCCAAGTTCACCTAATAAGCTTTAAACATACTTTTAAAAAGGTAAAACCTTATAGATTTTCTGCACAATGGGAAAAAGTAATGTGTAGATACCCCTGTGGTTACCCCTCTGTCAAAGCGAGACTTCCAGAGAGAACAACAGCAGCTTTCTTTAGCGACATAAAGACGTGAAATAAAAAAGCACATTATACTGTGTTCCTCGCCACACCTATCCATCAAATCTGAGTCAGCCTGACATTCGACGTATTTTCCACCTCAGTCAGTCAGCTTCTCTCCGCCGTGTGACAGAAAGAAGAGATGTCAGCGAACAGGTTTTTCAGGGAGCTCAGGGCCGTCACGTCTGCCTTCGCAGTGACTGATGAGGTTGGGAAGAGTGACGGGCAGCTGCAGTCTTTTCTCAGCCTGCGGGCCTGCCTGGCATTAACGTTATGTGCCATGTTCTCAGAGGGAACCTGTCATTCAGCCGTCGCTCAAACCGACAGACAGATGGTGCACATAGACACCGAACATGAAAGAGACTGGCAAAGTAGCAACGAATCCCTAGGTGGTCCCTCATAGTTGAAGGGTGAGGGTTTCTCATCACCGTTGCTTGGCAGCTCGACTTCAACCGCACGGCCACACATGGACATCAAGGTGCCAACGGGCCCGGGCGAACATCAAAGTCGCTATCCATCAAACATGTCACACGCTATGAAAGGGAACAGCTTGCAGTTCGGCCTAGGTCTGATCTGTTTTCACCTAATCTTCATGAATCATGACCACTTTTACTTTCTTCTTGCTCATAATGGAGATTGTGTGCGGAGCCAAATTAGATCCACAAGCTTTTAGAAAACAGACATCATTAGAAATAGCAGACTGTAGAAGAAGCAGTGTCATGGTTTAGGTCTTAGTGGATTTTGGTGTTTTTCTAGTTTGTTTTCTGTGCATGTTTAGTTATATACTCCAGCGTTTTTGATTTTGTCTTGTTGTTCAGGCTTTGCTTCAGTGGCTGGAGGTGTGGTCTTCAGGTGCTGGTCCTCTCCATTCTCTCAGCTGTCCCCAATTTCACTTAACGACTGGCAGCTTAAATAGCCCTCTCCTTCACCTGGAAGCTGCCAGATCGTCCCTTTGTACGTCCCCTTTTCCATGCTCCCTGTCTTTGCCTCTTTCTCTCCAGTGTTTCCCTGTGTTCCCTGCCGTCCAGCCTCAGCACCCACCGCCCAGCCTTCAACCACTGATGCAACTCCACACTATATTAAATCAATAAATCTGTTTTACCTTCACCCTCATCTGTGTCTCGCTCTGAGTCCAATTGAGAAAAAACTGAGACTGTCACAAACAGGTTAGTATTAGTATAGAGTTTCATCCAGAGCATGTGTGGGTCAGGTTAATGTGTAGTAAATTTGACTGTGACAGACAATAAAGTAACATTCAGCAGCTCCTGTCTTAGAGCAAAGTTGTAGGTCTGACCACATTTTTGGTATGAAATAGGAAGGGAAAAGCATTTCTCCAAGGACGGCAAGTACGTTGGGAGGGTGGAAACACTTCTGACGGATCATGTGCCGCATAATAAGACACTAAATGCCAGATAAGGTAAATACTACACCAAATGACAATGTGAAAGGGCTTGTTCACACTGACGAACTTTCAGAGAATTATCACCCAATCTGCAGCTTGCCTCAGCTTTACAGGGCTTTCTAAAAAAAAAAAATCAATTAGCAAACCCTCAACTTGATCTTTTGGTTTACTCTCACCGCTCTCATAGTGTTGTTTTTGGCCACGAGAGTCAGCTGTTTTCAACAAAGAACTCTTAAAACTCACTGTATCCCACAGTGGAGCACTTAGCAGCTAAAGGGCCAGATCTTTCCCTTTGGTGGCCAGAAACATGACTCTAAATGAATGACTACGTTCACCATATCAAATTAAAAGCTGATGATATGTCAATGTTGTTTGCACAACTTGATTCTGGTACCCCCAGGTTCCCCCCAAAAAATCAGTTATTGCAGGTTTAAGTATACCCTAAATGTTAAAATGGCCATATAATCTAAGAGCAGATTGGAAGACACCCAAAAGTGGTGTAGTTAAAAAAGAGAATTACTGGCTTTTAGGGAAGGCTGCTAGAAAGTTAACTCCTATAAATGTGATGTATATGTCACATGGAAGTCAAGAAGATATGACCGTAGGTGACTGCGGTTTGTCTTTCTTCTGGCTCACACAAAAATAGCTGGTTGAAACTAACTGTTGAACATATCAATGTTCCACATGTGAGCTTTATTTTGAATTAAAATGGGAAACGTATATATTGTATGTGGCTATTTGTAACTTCAGGATGAACCAGGCCACTGGAAGACATTAAAGCTTGGTAAGGAATCAGAAGGTCTGACAAAGGTCTAGGAGAAAAGTAATGTATCACATTTTGATTTGATTATAACCATTATGAATAGCATGGAAAAGAACTTACCAAAGTACCATTTAAAACATCCGTCAATAATTAAGTCAATAGTTAAGCCAAAGTTATACGGTACAGTTAATAAAGTTGTTTACTGCAAAATGTTCTACCTTTGTACACATAAATTTATACTTGCAATACAACACGATGCAACAGTGCTAACGATAAGGCAATATTAGATTTAACTGATCAATCAAAAACATAAATTGTAACAAAATAAAATCACATGTATTTGCGGACTGTAGCTGTGGTCAAGGAGGCAATGTGGACATGTCTGACTGTACTGCACCTATTCATTATTTAGGAGGGATATACCAATGCAGCTTGTGTGCACATTGCCGACAGTAATATGCGATGACAGTGAGCGACCGTGGCAAGAATAAGTGGTGTGAGAGACAGAAGAATAGAAAATATGCTCCATTTTTAATCCTGACAGGATTCAGAGACAGTGCATCGCATGGCTCTTTGTAAATTTCACACCAGCAGTGTGAGCAAAAGAAAATTTGCAAACTCTGAATCTGTGAAGCTTTTTCATCTAAACTTGGACATGTTCAGTCGCAGCCGCTGAGGTAAATTTAAAACAAATAAGAAATAAGAAAACCAGATGAAATAGCGCCAACAGGTGCCATTTTGTGTGTCTTTATTGTGGACATGACATTACATCTGTTTGAAATGATGTACAAAAGTGTAACAGAACTGAGAATGGCTCAGACGAGGTAGAGCTTTCACATCGGCTTGCTGGCATGAAAACTACACAGTATAAAAACAAAAACAACCCAGAAAAATCAAATTAAACAAACGCTCCTGTCTGCCTCTGTCCTCTCATCCTTTTTTGAAGTGATAATAAATACAGATATCAACCAAATACATTTGGAATAATAATGTCTTCTAAGGTAAATTAATCATGAAGTTCATAACAAATTGAAAAAAAAAAAAAAAAAAAAGCAGTACGGACACAAATAATACAACTTAAGAGGCATGATAAAAACCCAACCAAAGAGAAAAGAACAACACCTGCCAGCCCCTCTGGGAGGGCAGCCATGGCTAGATACTGAACAAATCCTACAGTTTAGCAAAGAGAAAGACTAAAAACACACTCTTACATCTTTATGAAAAAAAAGAAGCACTGCTGCACCTAGCATTATCCAATTTTCCACGAGGAAACGGAGCTAAAAAAAAAAAGCTGTGCCACATAGCCGTCACAGAACCAATCGTGTCATTAAAATCTATGGAATTATTCTAACAAAAAAACCCTCTAAAGCAGAAATGACATCGAAGTGTGTTAGGCGGCAACGTTAAAAAGACATTCTCAAAGAAACCTTAGCTAGAATTGGACAAAATGAGAACGGTTAAAGCAGTAACCTAGTCTAAGTGCACTAGTAATGCCATTTGGTTTCTACCGCTGTATATAAGGGTTTGGTAAGAGTGGATTACAGATATACAGTTTATATTACATACACTCACTCCTGCTTCATAGTTTTTTCTAAGTCACACTTCGGAGTACAAATTCATAACTGAGGAGTTAATCTTAAAGGGAATTCTGTACAACATTGGTATTAGTACTACACTACCTCGAAGGCTAGAGTATCCGTTTCAAGTATTTTCACTACCCACACCTTCAATATACACATCTGTGTATTATTAGGCATATTCAAGCACACAATATTGTATGCATAACTCAACAACCCACTGGTATAGCAACCATTTCATCATCATGTAAAAACTGAGGTCTCAAAATAGATGGGAAGTACAGTACTCTGTATGCTCTGTAATCTTTAACTGGTTTGGATTTCGATTTTACACGTACAAAAAAATGTCTCCTCACATCCACAGTCCTACCCCTGCTCTGTGAGTCAGAGCTGCTTTTCTTCTTCCTTTCCCCAACGTGGCTTTTTCAGTCACATAGGAGAGAAAACGAGGCCCAGGACGCAAAGAAAACATCTCCTCCCAGCAAAGAACAGTCCCTGCTTCATACCAGCCAATAAACCTCAAACAGGCTTTCATTGCAAAGGAGGTAGGCTAGTATCTAGAGGGAGGCTGGAGTACACAGAAGTTAGTCAACCTCTCGTACAGTATGGAGAGGTTTGAAAAGAATGCACATACACACGCATAAATGCACACTCACACACACCTGCATTAAGGCTGTGACGGCTCTACAATTCAATAGGCTTCAAAACGTCTCCATCTCGTGTGTTCAGACCTGAACTCTCTGGAAGCCTGACCTCCTGACCTCCGGCTGCTCTCTCTCTCTCTCTCATTCTTTCCTCCAAGAATGCAAATCTCCACATCAGCATTCAAGAAAATAGATGACATGGGAGTTTGACTCATTAAATGTTTTGGTCACAAAATCTGGTTGTTAGTTCTGTCAGATGAGCGTGCTAATATGCAGTGAACATGCTGGATTATATGTATGTTTTATCTTCTGAAAATGCCTGGCAGGAGTAAAGGAACAGTTTGGGACACTTTCTTGCTGAGAGTTAGATGAGAAGACCGACACGACTCTCATGTCTGTTCATGCAGTCAAGTAACTTTGAAAACTCTGGCTTTGAACTTTCCATCTCAAATGGTTAGAGTTATTTTTGGAGGCCTGAATGGGTAAAACTTTTCACTATTTTCCAAGAAAAAAGGAACAGTTAGTATGATTCAATCCTATCTTGCTAAGTATCTCATAACCCCTGAGATTACGCTGGTTTGGAGGCATTGTGATAAAGTATTTCTAGGCTTTCCACCAGAGGGACTGGGTTGGTTTTAGTACCAAAGCTTTCATCACTTACTGGTTAAGGAAACCAACAGGCCAAAAAGTGAGTGTTGCCCTTTAGCAACATGAAATTAAGATGCATCTGTGCTGACGAACAAGAGCAGTACCATATTCTCTTTTAGCAAGTCCACGAGTTGGAGTTTCACCTGTGCAATCCACAGCCAAGCTCGTGTCTTTCTGTCATTCCCACCGTTTTGGAGTCAGTCTGATTCAATGTCAGAAATGTCGCCCTAATATCAAGGAGTTATGGAGGAAGACTGCCTCCACTCAGTCCCTTCCTCTTAAATGGACAATAATTGAATGGCCATAAAAATGGTACGCTCGTTTATATTGGCTATTAAAAACGTGCACTCTTTTTAATGAGCACTAAAGCAGACACCCCCATTAGCATTCGCTCGCTCTCTCTCTCTCTTTAATCCTACCTCTCTCTCTCTATCTCCAGCTAATCATCAGCTGCACAACCTCAGAGTGGTCACTGCACTGCTAACATTATACTCTGGAGTGGAGGGAAGTGAGTTTAACACACACAAACACACACACACACACACATGCAAGTCTTCATCTTCGCGACTTAGAACCCAGAGGAAACGAACTTGCGATGTGTCAGTTGACTGTCGATGAATTGTAGAGCATCTTCTCATCTCATCTCATCTCTGACGACTGGTGTCCTGAGGAATGCACAGACTTACACAATAAAGCTAAAAAAGAAAAAAAAGTGAAAGATGGGAGGGCAACAACAGCAGCCATGCAATGCCACAGTCCTTGATTAAAAGCAGTTGCATTCAAGTTCAGTTTATCCGCTTCTTTTCATAAGCTTTTGTTGTAAAGCTGCACGGGGCAGCTTCACTCATTGGTACCTCCAAAATGGCAGCAAGAGGCAACTCTTTGAATTCTGAGGGCTCCTATATTCAGAAATCTTTAAGGTGACGTAAACTACACACAATCTGCTCTTTTTTGCCAACCCTCATGCTAAAGAAGACTAAAAGAAAGCAAAAGATAGATCATTGGTGAGTCCAGCTTTCCTGCTGAGGAGACACTTTCTACTTCACTCTCCATCTCATCCCGGTGGAGAACGTGTCCAGCCTGTGTGCACGCCTGACACCTAAATTTCTAACTTCAGAATTTCAGAAACTATTTCTATTAGTAGATAAGACACTCTTATCTGCTGCAGCCCCCACGTTGTGATTTTTAAATTGCCTAGCACAGCCTTTTACTAGGTTCTCATTCAGAAAAAAAAACTTTCAAAAACTACAAGAGCCTTCTTTTTAGAAAATTCTTCTAAGGTCATTAAAGGATGATGGGTGGAGAGGAGAGGCTCAAAAAGTCAGGCATGAGTCCTACTTCCAGGTTTTTAGGAATGGTGATGGTGGCTCCCTGACTAGTCTCAAGTCCAGATCCTGGTCTATCACATGGTCTACTGCTGTTGTGGTGTGGGTGGGTGTTTGGCAGCTCCTCGCTCCTCCTGGCTCAGTAACAAGCTCCTCGTGTCTGGGTACTGGCTGTTGTCAAAAGGCATGTGGTGGACGCTCTGGACGTGCGTCTTTAGGTTCCCTTTCTGAGAGGCTCGGTATGGGCAGAGCTGGCAGCAGAATGGCCTCTCCCCTGAGAAACACACAACACACACACACACAAGACACGCATTAAGTTGAAAGGTCAGGTGGAGCCCAGAGAGGACGTCATGCACAGGATTTGGAGAGGACGAGACATTTTAGAGAATTTTGAATATACAGGGGATTTAACAAGACAAAACAATGTAAACCATGGACGAGACTCGCTGCAGAGGAAACAAAAATAGGAGGAGAGGCATGCAAATACACAGACAAACATAAACCAAGACACATGATGGCATTCAACAAGAAATAGGGAAACATTATGCGGATCAAGAGCAGCATTCACATTTAATTTTTTACACCTAATTTCACTTAAAAAGTTAACTTTGCTTCTCCATCCTGACCCAGATGGACCAACTCTTCCTTTCTCTTTCGTGCCATCTGGAGAAGAGCGCCACACGTCCACTGTCTGAACAGTCCTACTTTCATCTCCATGTATTTCTCTCAATCACCCGGGCCACCCCATGCTCCCACACACACACACACACACACTCCACACACCCTATACTGTCTCTTCTAATTAGACTGACCTACAATGGCACAGACACCTCGGCAAAAAAATATAAAGAAATAATAAAAGAATAAGCAACACACACCTGAACAAAACAAATGAGATTGCCATTTAATTGCACCTAATTATCATTTTGATAAATGGAAGAGTATCAAAGCGGGAAAACAAATGACTCCCCGTGCCCCTCCCGCACCCTTCTCCCTAAAGAAGAAACAAGGAAATATAGCTGTTATCATACATCATCAGAAACACAACAGAGAGAAAGAAAGGGGGGAGGAAGAGAGAGACAGAGAGAGAGAGAGAGAGAGAGAGAGAGATAAAAACAAAAAAAGGTATAATTAATCACGCAAAAAAAAAACTACAAAAAAAAAAAAACAGAGAAGGAAAAAAAACAGCTGGAGAGATGGCGAGGGCGAGACGTGAGAGGAAAGCGAGAACCTCCACGACATCGTCCTGCGAGGAAACATCGCTGACGGAACCGGTGCACTACATTATACTAAAGGTTATCGTCACCGTAAAGCAGCGTCAACACTACATCTAATTGGACCCCTCTGCCTCGCCTGCTCCCATCATTCATAGTGCGCGGTAAATCTGAGTCCGTGTGAGTGTGTGAGTGTGTGATTAATTAAGATGGAGGCGCAGCGTGTAGAACCCGGCTCTCTCCGAATGTCAAAGCAGAACAGATTTACTCCTCCGTTCCCTCTTCCTCAACACTTGTCTCTATGACTAACTTTGAAAACTCTGAAAAGACATTAAACAAACTATGAGAGAATGTATTTGCAATTCTTTAAGACTGTTGTTTAAGTCTGACCAGCAGTCCAAAACACAAAGATATTCAATTTACTATCACAGAAGACAAAGAAAAGCAAATTCTCAGCTGGAACCAGCGAAGTTTTGCTTTTCTTTGCTACAAAAGTGACCTAAATGATTGACAGATTGTAATAACAGTCAATAATAATCAACAAAATGATTTATGAACTAATTCTTTTTCTCTTGCCTCTATGTTTGATTATACAATTATATATTATACTATTACATATTATATTACTATTTATTTGTTGATGAAGCCTGTTCTTCCAGTTGGAGCTCTACAGTATGTTAAGCCACGCTTCTTTACCCTACACGCAGACATTTTCAGCTGAATCTAATAACCGAATGTCGAATTCTCATTTGAATGTAAAGAAATCACGAACGAAAAGTAGAACCTATTTCTTTCCCATGTCGCATCACAGCGATGCAGGGAGAGAATCACAGCCAACATTGAAGCAAATGTAATTGCTATTAACTGACAGCTGAATGCTCCGACTGCAGTTTGCAGTACACTGCAGCTGCGAATGTGCAGGCAGAATCACTCCTGTTGCCAAATACAAGTATGAAGTTCTTTGGATCTGTGAGCCTGAAACTGACTGTATAGTGTGCTGTGTGTATTTGGGATATTTGTTGTCAGATATCTGATGAGGCTGTGGCTATGTGAATCTTGTCTGTGTAATGATGTTGATGGAACTGTGCTGTTACATGCTATATCAAAATGAAATCCCAGAAGCTCAGCTGACTGATTGATTTCATCAATTGACTGATTGAGCTGCTTTTATGAAGTTTTTATGAACTGGTTATAGGCTGAGTTGCTGCTGTGTTATATCAATTTTTGACAGAAAGAAGCAAATATAATGAAATTAAAATAAAATGTGCTGTAAAGCCACTCAGTTTAAATTACTTTTGGACACGGTAACATATTTGATTTTATACATTTAGAGTGTAAATTTAGTGCAGGCAAAGATAAAACCACACTTATATAATATAAAGAAGTGGTGCAGTCTTGTATTGCAAGAATCTGCTATTTGGTGAGACAAAAGGAAATCTGACTTCAATATTGACAATGTTAAAAATTAATAACTGAAGAAGTACAAAAACCTACACTATGTGTTTCTGATTCTGTCCAATAAGATGTGGAGGGAAATTAACAAATGTCAAATGTCTCAGTGAACTCTAAATTAAAAGAACCGCTAACCCTTCAAGCGTAATTAACCAAAGTTGAAGTTTCCGTAAGCTAAACTGGAGCTTTTCAATGAGACAACTGAGATATGTGATACTGGATACACACACCAATGTCAGGTGTGATCCAGCAGCATGTGAGAATGCCAGGTGTTAATGCCAGGTGCAGAGGGTGCCACATGTGACTGTTAAACATGAAAAAACACACTCACAAAGGGAATGGGGTGGGGTGGGGGGGTTGACACAGACACACGCATACATGCGGAGGTGAGACAATAATAATAAGAAACATGCAGAAGCGATGAAGGAGCCCAGCGGTTAGCCATCGTGCCACATACTTGTTTGGGAGCTTCAGAAGCGGTGGGGTGAGCGTCAGTACCTCTGTGGAGTCCGTTAAAATCAAACCCAACTGTGGGGGGAGAAGGAGGATGGGGGGGAGGAAGAGGAGGAAGAGGAGGAGGAGGAGGAGGAGGAGGAGGAAGGGGAGGAGGGCATTCGGTTAAAAGCTCTACCAGATCCACAAAAGATTTTTTTTTTTTTTTGCCACCACCACCCGCACACAGTAGCGTTTGCCACCAGCACCCTTGCTAATAGAGGGGAGCTGGCAGTGATGATGATGGTGATGATGGTGGTGATGATGGTGATGGAACCTGGTGGAGGCAAGTCAGTGATTTAATATGACGCATGTTAATAGAGGCCTCGGGGTGGCTGGCCTTTTCTGAGTGTGCGCGTCCGTGCTGAAGACGACCGTCGGTGACAACATTAATTACAGCCTCTGCGAGTGTTTACAGACCCAATACATGGGTGTGTGTGTGACAATGCAGTGTGTGTGTGTGTGTGTGTGTGTGTTTACAATACGGCTTGGGGGGAAGCTGAGCACTGCATCACTTACCATTTGGCCTCTGTCACTTAGAATCACTGGCTGTGCCACATATCATTCACACTCTCTATAAAGAAGCTACTTATCTCACTGTCTACTGTGATCACTGCCAGCCCGGGTGATGGACTTGACAGGACAGGAGAGGGAAGAGGAGGAGAAGGGAGAAATGAAGAAGGAGGAAGGCAGGCAAATAGGAGAAGAGAGGAGAAGAGAGGAGAGGAGAGAGGCAGAGAAACAAGAAAGAAGGTAAGAGGAGAGTAAAGATAGGAGAGAAAGAGGAGGTGAGGAGAGTAGAATAGATCAGAGAAAACAAGACAGGACAAGAAAGGGAATGAGAGGAGAAAAGGTGAGATCAGAGGAAATGAGAGAGGAAAAGGAAAGAGGAAAAGAAAGAGAAAAAGGAGAGAAGAAAAAGCCAGATGAGAGGAAAGAAATATATTAATGGAAAAAGGATGAGAAGATGAGGAAGGGTGAGATGAAAGAAAACAAGAGTGGAAAAGAGAGGTGAACAGGAGGAGAAGAAGAGAGGAAACCAGAGGAAAGGAAAGGAAAGGAAAGGAAAGGAAAGGAGCGACAAGACAAGAAAAGGAAAGGGCACAAAGGAAAAGCAGAGGGGGGAAAGGAGAAAGTTGAGGAAAAGGCAGTATGTCTAAATCAAGCTGTTTAGTGAATGGCATCGGGACACATGCAAATGGATTCATAAGGCTGGCGTGGACAAATGCTGATCTGCCTCATTAGAATGCGCAATTCCATCTCTCTAATTGACATGTGATTAATAATGTATACAATTTGTCACAGGTCAGTATCCGGAGCAAATCATGTTTCAGTTTAAAAAATAGAGACAGCTGCCCAGCCCAGGGCAGGGAGGGACTCACAGACTGGCTGTCACACTCAACTGAACAAAAAGATCTGTTTTGATTTATTTTGGAGAATGCAGGAACGTAGCAGACGTATGGAGAGTCAGACGATGAAATATTGTGGAGAATGTGAATCCCCATGCATATATTCTCGATATCTCATGTGAGTGTTTCTGGGTGAATAAATAGCAGTGAGGGTGATGATGTGTGTGCAC
Organism: Holacanthus passer; assembly: GCA_025331565.1. NCBI lineage: Eukaryota > Metazoa > Chordata > Actinopteri > Pomacanthidae > Holacanthus > Holacanthus passer. The sequence goes on from JAFREQ010000103.1 coordinate 384,284, forward strand.
AGGTGGCGCTGGAATGAATGACGGTTGAAGGAGTGGCCAAAAAAAAACTTGGAACAACTTCTAATACATGAATAACAAGTAGCTAAAAAAGCAGGATGCAGGACTTTTCTTACAATTGTCATTGCTTTTTTCTTCATTGCTGAGGTTACTTGTCGATGTCTGTCACACATTTCTTACTTTTTGTGCCGCTTTTGCAACTTGATCATCAACCATTTTTTTTACTGACAACCTTTTAATTACTGCATGTGACTTTTAAACTTTAAAACTTTAAATGTTAAAGGACTTTTTTTGGTCAGATTTATGCTCATTGTTGTCCAATGTAATAGCGCAAAAACGTTTTATCACGTTTATACTTCAGGGCTTCTCTTAATTTTGCTTGAATTGCTTCTAAACATGAGTCTGCTATACAAGAAAATTACTTCTCTTGTAACATCACTGTGCAGGATAACAACCTGAACATTCCTTTGTCTGTGAATGACTTTTATATATATCATATATCATGCATAGTCTATACCATATATGTTCAACAAAACACAAGGGTTAAAAGCCGACACATACAGATAGTATAGTAGTTTCTAATTGTGCAATCTGTGTTCCTCTGAGCGTGTTGGTGTGTCACTGTGTTATGGCCGTATTTACCTGTATGGGACCTCATATGAGTGCGCAGGTGGCTGGGCTGACTGAAACTCTTCCCGCACTCATGGCAGAAATACTGTCCCTGCCGCATGAGAGACCTCAGCATCCCTGATGATCACACACACGGGAAAGAGAAACACACAATTAAACAGAGTACTGAAGAGGAAATCTACAAAACATCACAGGCTCAGTTGAGGCTCTATATTACAGTGGTATGAGAGAACAGGGGTATTGTACCCCTGTTCTCTCAGCCATGGGGTGTACTGTTAGCAACAGCACTTGAGGCCCAAAAGCTACATGGACTCTCTCTAAATTTACTATCCACCATTTCTTTCAGGTTTCTGAATTCTGAGATTGAATTGAATGAAAGTGCTATGTGTTGCTCTCAAAAATCCCCACAATGCAACAGATGTGCAGCAGTGTTCATGGCATGTACAATAACAATAGCACAATTCAATGTGTCACATTTTATAGATACCAAAATTACTGTTGTGCAACTGTCATTGTTCAAAATTGTCAAAAATCTGGATTTACTGCTGAAGTAACGGGTGATCTATTCTTAGATCACAGGTGAGTTTAACACCTTTTGAATTTTAATCCGTATCACAAAATTCAAAGTATGACTTTCTTGTTAAACCCAATTTTATCTCAGCAGATAATGTTTTGAGAGCTTTGGTTTTGATCAGGTGTTTTGTGCTCTTATCAGTTTTGATCTTTGAACAATGCCACTCTCTTGAAGAAAGGTGAAATCAGCACTTTCTGACTACAGTTCAGTTTCACCTATTTTTTTTTAATCTATTTAGTTGCATGTTTGCATACAAAGGCCAATGTGTCCTAAAATCACGTAAGCTTTGAACCGCCATATGAGATTTCACCTATGGCTTTTTCTGAGAGAAGTGGTGGGAAAAGGTGGACATCAGTATCAGTTAATTTCAAGGCAGAAGACATTTTCACATTGGAGTGTTTGCGGAGATTGAATGAAGACGTAAAGGTCAGTAATGGGCAAGAAGTGAGTGGGAGTACATAAGCACAGAGGCTGGCTGGAGCGGTGGAGGTAGGTAGCATCAGTAGTGGACTCGCGCAGGCATCATTAGTATGTCTAATGTGTCATTATGAGCGGCTAGCTCCAGGGGCTGGACTGCAGCTGTCACACAGCATCATCTCAGAGGCTGACAGCCAGACACACACAGCACACACACGCACCGCATAAATTACAGGCAATTAAAACGCCCCGGCTGTGATGTGCCCGCTCCGCCGCCCGTGTGTCACATGTCAGGTGTGTGTGTCTGCATGTGTATGTGTTTCAAGAGTTGAATATATGTGTGTTTGGTCCAAGGGAGGAAAGTGAGCATAGGCTTCGGCGCACACTGGCTGTGTCAGCCAAATCAGCTTTACATGTTAATGGCCTTAAATGGCAAAAAGGAGAAACTTGTTGAATTTTGATGACTTCAAAACTCAGAAATCCTGCCATGTGACATTAAACGACTGCATGAAAAATCAGGAATGTTTTTTCTCAGGCACTTTATTAATGGAGGTGGTGAAAAGATGAAACCATTGCTGATAAGTTAAGTTTCTTGCCCTGTCAGTATTTATAAAAAGCTTGCTCTCCAGTGTTCATATTTGATATAACAACTGGATTTAGAAAAATGAATGAATTTAATGTACCTTATTATTGCAAACTTATAACTTTTAACTTTTAACAACCTCCTCAAATTTACTAGACAACATATCTTGTATTTTTTGTCGCAAAGCTATAATATTCAATTCAATTCAATTTTATTTGTACAGCGCCAAATCACAACAAAAGTCATCTCAAGGCACTTTACATACAGAGAGAGGTCTAGACCGTACTCTTTATAATATTACTTATAGAGACCCAACAGTTCCCATCATGAGCAGCACTTGGCAACAGTGTTGAGGATAAACTTCCTTTTAACAGGCAGAAACCTCGGGACAGAACCAGGCTCAAGATGGACAGCCATCTGCTGCGACCGGTTGGGGAGAGAACATGTAATACGAATACATGTCATAACAAGAGCAAAATTGTGTTGTTTGCAGGTAAACAAAATTAAAATCTTTTTAAAAGATGTTTTCAATAGAGCTAGGCTGATATGTCAGGAATGCCTATATGGTCATAATAGATATAAATAAGTCAAAATAATTAGAATAAAGATTTTTATGTAATTATTTTAAAAATTGCTTTGGGTTGGGCCTCAGTTTTTGATGCTGCATGGATTTTACTTTAAGACCTATTAAAAAACAAAAAGAAACCCTGGGAAAAAAAACAGGCAATTTCTAACTCAGTTAATGAAACTTCTGAAACTATAATGAGTCTGTATAAGAAAAATGCCACCAGGAAATTAATTGTTAAGGGACATGAAGCCCAACTGTGGCAAAGTAGATGGAATGCATACTGAGGGGCTAAAAGAGTGCCATTCAGCATAAAGAAACCTATTGATACGCAATGAGGAAAACTGGAATGACTATATTTAAGACGTTATAGTTTTATAATTTAGAGTCATGTCAACAGGCATGTTATAATCTTATAAAATGTTTGTCATGATGTGGATGTAAAAGTGGTCAGAGCAGTTGGAGCCACAGGGACAACAGCAAGAGGTAAAAACATTTAAAGATGGTTGGATCCATTTGATGACACTGTGACCACTGTGCGCACACACACACACACACACAAACACACACACGCACTCCTATGACCTCTCTTGCTGACAGATAACAGGCCTGGGGGTTTGGGGGTACTTTCAGTGAGGGGGACGCTTGCTGCACAAACCCCCAGTAGACACATCAACCCCCCGAGCACTGAGGCTGGTATATACCTGGGTAGTGCCCAATAGTTGTGTGTACGTTTGTGCATGTGTGTGCATGTGGCAAATGAAGGGGGGTATTGGAGGGACATGGCAGGACAAGGAGGACGGGGAGGCAGAGGAGGTGACAGAGAGTGTCTCTGGCAGCCCGACTGCTGGCCTCTGGATACTCTACTTCTACACTGGGCCGCCAGCCCTTCTCACTGATGCACTAATGAAAGACAAGACAGAGCTGGATGGAAAACACAAGCAGACACACACACACTCACACACATATTACAGAGCGAAACGGGAGAAAGACTCAGTTGCTCAAAAAAGGTCACTTTATAGCATGTGACTCAAAGGGCTAAGGCAGATCGTGACGATATGCGCCTGGACGGGTGACAGCGATGTCATGCGTCTGCTCTGGGGCTGTTGTCTTTGACCCCTGGCTCCACACAGCCCCACTTGACCTTAGAGACACAACTGAAAATGGGCAAATAATGCGGATGTTCGGTAATGACCATTTCCAAAGCAGCTGGTGGGGTAATTATTCTGTCTCATCTCTCTCTTTGCCTCTTATGTTCCCTCTCTCTCTGTTTTGCCTCCCTCCATTCGCATCTGTGCGAGTCTCTCGTCAGGCAGAGCTGTGACCTAAACAGTTTGTGACAGCTTTCTGGGAGAGTGGAGCTGGAGCCTAGGCATGCCTCGCAGACCTGAGAGTAGCAAAGGTTCTCTCACGTCTTTCACAGTAAAAAAAAAAAATACACACACACACACTCCTTTTGCATCTAAAAACCCAAGCACATATGGACACACATACACCGACACACATGCTGCCCCAGATACAGCCTTATATCATATCTCAAAAACATGCAAGCACATATGTGTGAGCCCATTTAATGGACCTCCTCTTCATTATTCAAAACCTTGTCAGAATCGTGCATTATGTGTGTCTGTCAATCACTTTCTGCCAGATGGCGAGATAGTGTGAGAGAGAGAGAGTCAGTGTGTGGTAGAGGGGGTTAATATGTGGACCTGATTGTACATGGTTCATATATATAAGTGTGGATCTATGTGACTCTGGGTGTCTTTTTCTGGTTTAGCCTGTCAGGTTTAGCCAGTTCTGCTCATAACAGCTCAAAACACAATGCTCAGTCACTGGAAAACATTTCTCTTCAACTCCTGACATTTGGCATTTTCTCCAAAGCAAACGTCCTCTGGGCATTTTGGATGTGAGCTGATGAGGGATTTCACATGACTTTCTCCAAGACAGCACCTTCCAAATAATGGTATTACAAAGACTTAAACTAACAAAAACAACTACATATGTCAATCATTCAAAAAATGGATCAAGAAAATCTCCCTACCAGTGGGATCCAGCAGTGCATTGGCGGCACCCCAGCGGTGGTACAGGGCAGCCAGTTCATGGGGGTTGTAGTTTTTGAGGAAGCTGAGGATGTCAGTTGACATCTCCGGTGTCTCCACGATTGGTTCCTGCTTTACATCTCCACGAGCCTCTGAAGGCAATGAAGAAGAAGAGGAGGAGGAGCTCAGCAGAGCGCCTCCATGTGCCTGGGAGGCTCCGTAGTTGTGTCCTGCTGTGGAACTATGGGTGATGGTGCTGGGCCTCGCAGCGTTAGCCCGACCCTGGCTGTGGGAGTTGGGAAGCGGCTGATGAGGGGAACCCCTAGCTCGGCTGTACTCTGCTAGGCCATGTTTGCTGGATAGCATGAAGCCCAGGCCCTCTTGAGGCATCAAGTAGCGGTCAGCAATCCGGGACACCATAGCAGAGCTGGGGCTTGGGGCTGAGGAACGTGAGAGGGCACCAGTACTCTTCTCCGAGGAGACAGAGGAAGACAGTGAGCCTCCCCGAGGGTAAATATCCACTTTGGGTCTGAAGCGAGACTGATGACTCTGGTCCTCTGCTTGTCTGCCGCTGCTGCTGGTGCTGCTGGTGCTGCTGCTCGGCTTGGCGGGGACTCTCCCAGCTTGGGTGCCTGAGGTGGATGAGGAGCCCCTGGAGAACGAGGAGGAGGGAGTAGAGGAGGATGATGATGGCATGGCTGCTTGACTAGCTGGCTTGCTCTTCTTCGGAACCTCGCTAGAACAGGTTGGGGGCCGGGTACGCTGAGCACGCATCAGTGGAGGCAGCGGTGGACACTCCTTTCCTTCCAGGACGGGCGGGGGACCAGTGCGTCTCCTGGAGGATAATAAGTTGTCCCTGGAGCCTTTGGAGCTGTTTTTCAGGGCCCATTTTGGAGCAAGATTGGAGCTACTGCTGTTGATACGGTGAGCCACAGTCTGGTGCATCCAGAGCACCTCAGGGTAGCGGGTGGAGTGAGAGCAGAAGGAGCACTTGTGGCTAGGGAGGCTCTTCATGTCCAGATTACGGGAGGCTATGCCCCTACAGCCCTCAGCCCTGACACACAGATCCACAGGGGTCAGGCTAGGATCGAGTGGGGAAGATCGGGCTGAAAGGTAAGCAGGAGGGGAGGCAGAGTTGCTCAACCCCTGAAGAAGAGCTTTCTTCAGCTTGGGATAACCACTGGGGGTGCCTCTGTCTGAGCTGGAGCTGGGGCTGGGGCTGGGGCTCGGTCTATTTCCAGAGGCAGTCGGGTGTTGGACACGAACATGAGTCGAATAGGTCTTCAAATCTGCGGTGACAAAGTCACAAAGGCCACAGACGTAAGGTTTCTCATCTGTAGGGAAACGGAATGACAACATAAAGGTTAGTGACTGCAAAGAAATCATGTAGATTGTAATCTACTCTATGGCCAGCTATAAATCAGAGCTCATTACATCTGTGCCTGATTCATAATGATTCATCCTGATGCAGTTTTGGTGAAAGCCACCAGGCTGCAGTATTGGTCAGTATTCCCCATATCTCCTACTTTCATTTGACATGTGAATATATCCTGAAATAAAACTATTTCTTCTACCATTACAAGGTAAAAAAACTATGTATAATAAATAATGCAAAGAATAATTATATCATATCATCCAATATTGTTACATGGATTTGATGTTGTTTCAAGGATACACTGTGATCTTCTAATAGATACTACTTCTGTGAAGGTTATGATATTCAGATGTTAAATTGTGTGGAGACAAATGTTGATTCATCTCTATGATTATTGTTGGGATCTTTGATGGTCAATATGGTGTGAAACAATTACACCATGATATCACAAATTAGAGTTGAACAAACAACCTTTTGGTACATAAAACAAATGGGACATGATAAAGGTTATAAATCTGGTGTGAGGCTCTCCTGCTGTGATTATATTGGATTGCACATGTTTGTACTGTATTGAGTCAATATTGTTTGTTCCTGAAGTGCAGCTCTATGAAATCCCCACAAGATGGCGTTTGTGGCCTGTCTTTCTTTTGAAGTGAATTTTACTGTTGTCACTGGAAAACTTTATGTCTCCCAGGGTGTTCAGTTTCAGGAATATTCACAAGAGGGATATAAATAAAAATAAGAATTATGGTAGTAGAAGCAGTCCTGGTCGGAGTGGATATAAAATTTTATTTAACGTAAATAAATTTTAAATATGAAAACCTAAAGTTGGAATTCAGAGGTTTTGAGCATTAAACCACAAAATTAGACTGCAGCCAGGTCAGTATAATATTGTCTTACACACACATACATACACACACTAAAGTCGCCTAATGATCTAACACATCAGATTCTGTAAATAGCACCTTACTTGGTACTACCACTCCTCCTCTTTTTCACAATAACACCAGTAACCTGCCATCTGTTTTCCATTTGGCTTCCTGTTGGCAACACTGGTGGACACACACAGCTCAGACTCTGCCAAGGTAAAGCCCCAGGGCTGGGCAGATCTGTAGGGAAGGTGGTTAGACTGATGTGTCCTGTTTATTGGTATTTTTGAATCAGTAATTCACCAGTCGGAGTCATAGGAATTGATTGTTAATAGCTTTCCATGCAAATTATTCTTATTGCCCTTTTAAATTATCAGTCTGATCCTGAATCAGACTCGCACTTGTCAGTCTTGCACATTTACGCAAACATAAAAACACACACTAGCTAACACAAATTCTGTCCAGCAGGACTGAAAGAGCGAGACAATCAAGACAAATATGCTGACGGTCTGTCACTGCAGTAAATCGTCTTGTAAAAGATGAAGTTAATATCCAGTGTGTATCCTTGAAAAAAACACGGCCATGTCACTGAAACCTACAGAAGTAACCCCAATTTCACACGTGCATAGAGCTGTTCAAAAGAAGGCACACATGTCAAGTAGGAGCGAAACTGAACTGAAAAATGCACACGGTTGTAGATGTGCATATCTCAAAGCTTCAATAACCACAGCTGTGCGAATGTTTTTATTCGAAACTATGCTTGCACAATAATTACTACCAAGGAAAATGCTCTCACTCTATAACTAATTATATGTGATTTGTCTAAAAGCCTATCATGCTGGTATGCATGTACACCGTCACCTCTCATTTTCATTCCATAAGAGTAGCTAAATGGCTGTAAGGGACATCAGAGTGTTTGCGACTAGAGCGTCCTCTGAGTGTCTTTTTCCCCCATTGCCTGTATCCCTCTCCATCGGGAGGTGACTCTATAAATAACCAATCCCTCAGACATCAGGCAGCCTGGCTTGCTCAATGGTAGGAAGAGTGGATGAGAGACAGTGGAAGTGTCACAGGAGGTGACCACAGAGATTAGGAAAGAGTCAGAGGGGACAATGTGGAAAGGTACAGAGAAAAAGGATGGACAGATGGACAGAAGTCTTTCCATCTTGACAACAATATTATTTTTGTAAATGCTAATTTTTTTTATATAACTTAAAAAAAAAAAAAAAAAATTCCATCAAATATTAACAGATTCTGTCACATCTTACCATGTCTCTTGATGTGTCAGGTTTTGTATCTGATATATTATACACATACATTAGCTAAAAAGATTTTGTATCCCAAATGCAATTCCTAAAACCAGACACCAGGTTGCAAACTGTTAACGTGAGAGTGAATACTACACAGTACAATTATTACTTTAACCACACCTTAAACAGCCAAAGGACTGTTATGATAATTCATAACTAATAATTGGTTGTTATACAACAAACAACATCAGTGAAAAACAAAAGGAAACATGCCTGACAGATTTCCATGGCAAAGACATAAAAGGGAGAGCGAAAAAAAACCATATTCACACACACAGATAAGAGGGGTGAGGGGAGTTTCCTGAGACAGGAAGACCTGAAATAGCACAGAGCTCGATCAGGCCTGAAGAAATGCTGCTGCTATTTTTGAAGGTCTGTACTAACAGGGAGGAATGGAAGCAATCACTACAGTTCTTAGCTATCCTCTATCCTAACCTGATAAACAATATATTTACAGTGAGGTTGAAAGTGAGTTAAAAGACAAAGGCCAGAGAGCTCTGAAGCGCTGCATAGACAGGGATCCTTCCTTTAGCATACTTCAGCTGTGATTATGGGTGTTTTGCCCTTGCATGGGTAGGTTTTCTTTTTTTTTCTCTTCAGTGTTTATTGGTTGTGGAGGTGAAAAAATGATAGGCATTCCAAAAATGCCCTCTCCTCTACTGACAGGCCACTGAAAGGAACAACGTTTCACTTAACAGTTGGCTTTATTGCTCTGTGATATGAAATAATTGCACTGCTGTAAACAGAATTTCCAATCTTAGTTTATTGGCCATAGTTGATAGTATTTTTGTGTAACACTCTATAAAAAGAGCTGGAGTCAGATGTAATTTTGACATTTGGCCACACGGTGGCTCCAGCTCCCACTCCATAGAGACTGATGAGCTGAGGAGCTGCACCTACACAAAGCACGTTTCATCAACAGATGTTTACTACAGAGTGACAGAGTCAGAGGCCTCGGGTGGGAGGCTTGAAAAGGGCTACAGTCATTTCTGCCACTGAAAATCCTTCTGAGTGTGTTTCTGTTAGTGAGCTTATGTGCATACCATTCCTTCACTTGTACAGCTGTTACATTTTACTATTGTTTTATGCTAGAAGGTTGAGTCAGTATCTTAAAAAGACTCTTGGCAATGGTGGTCAAGCAGTGACTGAAACAACAACAAAAGAATTTCAAGTTTTTGTTGTTTAACTGTTAAAGATAAAGAAAACGTCAAAACCTGGGGTCCCAAGATTACATGACACTATAGTCATTTGTACAATTTTAACACATATTCATTTGTACTTGAACATGTGACTGAATGATTGAAGCAGTAAATTAAGCTGCAGTTCTCAAATCACTAATATTTACCACCAATAAAATGGATGCTAGGTTCCCTTACATTGTTCTTTTGGTTATAGATTGTCATTTCAAATCAAAGAACAAGGGGAAAAAAATAGGATAAAACCTATAAAAAAAGGTTTTTGACTAACCTGCAATCTCTCCAGAGTTTGCAGTACCCATCTCTGAGGCCTGGTCTCCAAGGGTGGAGGCTGGTGGAGAGTCTCCATACCCTGGGGTGCTGGGCCGGCTAGGGGAGCCTGACTCTGGATCACTGGGGGAGCCCCATCTGTCGTCTCTCGTGGTTCTGTCCTTGTCTCCCACAGATGCCCTGCCTCCATCCTTTCTGTGGACCCGCTGGTGGACGATCATCTGGTGACGACTGCGAAACACCTTCCCACACTCAAAGCACTCGTTGGACTTGGAGGAAGCTTGCGACTGCGATGATCGCCTTCTGTCCTGGCGAGACAACGGCCGGTACTCTGAGTCGCTGAGGCTCTCTGGGGTCCGGTCCCCTGAAGAAGCATGGCTTCCCAAACCAGAGCTGCTGCGTCGCCCTGAGCTGCGTTTCTCTTGACCTTGCAGGACAAAACGGCTGCTCTCCTTCTCAAACACTACAGCTGCTCCAGCGAGGGCCTCCTCCCCCATACTTCCTCCTGCAAAGGAGGTCTTGTAACTCTGCTCCACTGGCTCCACAACCCTTCCTTTAGTTGCTAATTGCCAGGCCTGGTAACTGCAAACTGGATCTAGTTCTGGGATTCTTCGACCTCGCATCTTCTTCTCACTTTCCTCTTCTTCGTCCAGGGTCTTTTCCTCTACAGGCTGGAGGTTTAAGTAGTCGAGCAAACGTCTCTTAGCAGCTGGTGAGTCCTCATCATCACTGAGTCTGCATTGGCTCTGGTTTTTCCTGCCATAGCTGAGACTGTGGACTTTTTCATGGGCCCTCAGACTCTCTTTGCTGTGGAACAGGTTCCCACATTTGGAACACATTTGATAGATGGATGTAACAGAGCTATTGACAATATCAGGATCCTGGGCTACATCATTGATAGTGGCTGGGTGTTCAGCTGAATCTGCTTTTGACCGTGACCTGGATTTGGTGTTGTGTGTTTTCATGTGCGATTTGAGAAACCAAGCTTCGCGGAACCGTCGTCCACAAATGCGACAGCAGTGGTCCAGGATCCCTGCATGTTTCTTCATGTGTGACTTCAGAAACCAGGCCTGGGTAAAGACCTGGCCACACGTCTCACAGGGGAAGGTCCCATCACTCTGGGATTGGGGGACATCATGTTCGGCCACAGCCTCTTCCTTAACAGTGTTATCTTCCTCTGTGTCTGCTGTTATGTGGACCTTTTCAATATGGCTGAGGAGCTGATCTTCTCGCAGGGCCTCGAAGCCACACAGACGACAACAGTAAGGCCTCTGGTCAGTAATAGACTTCTCTCTTTTCATGCTCCTCCCAGGCACTTTCCTCCGACTCTCCTCACCACTATCCCCATTGATCACCCGGTTACAGGCTGAGCTGCTCTTGGTTGGACTCGTACCTCCATCGAGACCCTCTGAAACACTCATCTCCTCCTCCTCGGCCCCACCCTCTTCATCCTCGTTGGAGTGGTGGCTAGAGAGCGTGCCCAGTTTGTGGCTGCGAATGTGAACTTTGAGATTGCCCTTCTGAGAAGCCCTGTGATCACAGTAGGGACATTTGTATGGGCGCGCACCTGTGTGCCGTCTCATATGCTGCGACAAAGAGCTGAGGAATGGGAAGCTGCGTCCACAGATGTTGCAGTCATAAGCCCCTGGGACTTTGTCATCCTCACCCTCAACCTCATTTCCAGGGTTGACCTTGTCTCCAACTAGCTTTTCCTTCTGACCTCCCGCCTGGGTCTCCATCATCTCCACACTGTCTCTAGGATTCATTGTACGAACTACACTACCCTGTCTATTTGCCCTTTCACAAGCTCAATAAAACTTGAAACTACTGCTATCTGCAGTTGCACATCTAGGGGTGTCTAGTGTGCCTTTGTGGGTCTGTTAAAATGCTATGTGCCTTCAATCATCCAGAGATCAAGCTGCTTACACAGCAGCTCATTTAGCACTCTCCAGTTAGTGGATTCAACACCATCTATCCATCTTCATCTGGCAGTGTCAATGAATCAGCGCCTCAATCTAGCAGTGTGCCACTGGCACCATGGAAATCAACGTGTGTAGCTTTATCATGTATTTTGATACATGTAATATAATGTAAATTCTTTAAGTCCCAACATATAAATTATAACTGAGATTTAACAGTGTCTTGTCAAAATAAGGAGGAGGATTTCACTTAATTCCAGGTCATCATTGTGTCAGTGGAGAAAAGTCTTGAGAGGTGTTTTCATCAGGGTAGCTAATCCACCACACTTCTTTTCTTCATTTCACTGGCCTCTCTTCATTCTCTTCAGTTTATAAGCACATGAGCAGCTCCCAGGTCAAATAACATTGAGCTCCCTATAGCATGGCCTGGACGTACAGGATATCATTCACCTGAAAATGAAAGAGAGAGAGAGTTTGGGGGAGATGAGGTGGGATGGAGGATGAGAAAAGACAAAGAACATGTAAGCAAAAAAGTATTTCAAAGGTATTTTCAGTTTTCAAAAACATTCAGTTACCCTTTGCATACACAGCTCAACTATCTACTACAGTATGTAGATGGACTGATGGACTCTATAAATATATCATAAGATAGATCTGCATAATGTTTGTGCAGTAATGTAGCTATGAATTAAAAAGTAGGTAAAGATCATCATAAGGCAAACCAGCAATAGAAATACAACAAAACCCATGACACCTTTGGACATCTTTGTGTTTTTCGGGTAAGACTGCAAACAGTAACACACGAGCAACTTATGATTACAAGTGTTAAGTTTAAAAGTGAAAATGAGTTTGATCATCAAAATCAAGTATGACACTGGTACCTATAGTTATCTTTACCACTATTTACTGACAGATTGTTTACCCTTTCTTGAACCCCACAATCCATTGTTACTTATGAGTTTGAGTTTACCTAATAAAGATTTTGCATTAGTGTAACTTAAGCGTAGGTGAGTTATTATCATCTATATAGTCCTTTATGTATCTGTGACACCAGTATGCACATGCATGTGTGTGTGTTGTGTTTGTGCATGAGTCGTGCGGGGCTCGGGGGCTCTGACGCCACACTGGCTGAGTCGACACTTTACACAATCAGGGTGGGGGGGGGGGTGGCGGGGGCTGTGCGCTGTGTTCACATCAGCAAGATCAGCAGTGCCACCATATTCCCTCCCCATGCTGGCCTCACGCACCCGCCTCAACTGACACTATCACATGACAGGGATCTTAAGTACACAACAGGAAGTGGCTCTTCAGACAGTTTGCTTTGCTCTATTTCTCAAACTAGAGTTGAATGGGGCCAGAGAGAGTCAAACAGAAAGAGAAAGAGAGATGGTGATAAGAGGAGAAAGACAAACGCTCTCAGACAGTGTTAACAAATTTCATACTTCATATATATTTCCTTCCTTTGCCATTTTCATCCTTCATTTTTTCATCAACAGATTCTTTGTGTTAGTTTGATCGACCTCTGTTGTTTTGAATGCTTAAAATCCATCTGTTATATATACGCATACATTTAATTGTATTATGGTATGCTGTACATACAGTACGTCAAACTTGTTTTAAAAAAATGTCCTTATGATGACCTATTATTATTTCTTGCTGTAAAGTCCAAATCTTCCCACAAGAATCCATCACAATTTATCACATCTTTATACTTTTTTTCCCAGTGAGCTCATTGATAACAACATTAACCGAGACCCTTTTCTTTTAGAAGTTTGTTGATCAAACTGACACATTTTTTTTTACTGAACTATTAATTTCAGCATATACTGGAGCCTGAAAGTGTAGACTATATGAAAATGTGACTGACAGCATTATTACAGGCTATTATATAAAGTGCCAGAGCCCGTGAGCTGAGTTACTGCCAGGCTCTAATTATAAGTGGCTAATTGATCATAATCATAAGAGGATAAGGTGGTGGAGGAGGGAAGTTAGCACAAGAACAATCATATGTCTTAAACTCTCGCACTGAAAATGAGTACCCTGCACCAGAGCCACCTATCTATCTGGAATGATTTATGCGATTGAAATCAGCGCAGCCCCATGGTTCACCATGCTTCCTCCTGGACAGCTCAGTAAGATGAGGCTTCCAGCTAACAAGCTCAGTACTGTTCCAGCCAAAACGTGCAGCTGTGGCTGACATTATTTTGCATTTACCGATCCAGATCTTTTAAATCACTATACGAGCCTTTATCAATGCTGATCTAAAAAAGAATAGAGCCTTACTATCTCAGCTTCCATTTGAAAACTCTTATCCTTTCACTTTCAGCCATGCCAGCAGCAGGACAGTGACATTCTGTCAGCCAGACTGAAATATCTCTATAACTACTTGATGGATTGCCATTAGATTTTATACATGTATTCATGTTCCCCAGGGGATAAATCCTGATAACGTTTTTTCTAGTGTCACAAGCAGGTCAATGTTTTCAGTTATATGTTAACGTCTGCTTGATGGATTGGCACAAAATTTGGCAGAAGCATTCTTAAGTCCCACAGGATAAATCCTTATGACATGCCTGGCTTATCTTCTGGTGCCACTACGAGGTTCACATTTATGGTTTGAGTGAAATGTCTCAGCGACTAATGAACGGATTTGGAACTGAAATTTGGTACAAACATTATATTGCCCAACATCGGGATGAGCTGTCATCACTTTTGGTGATCCCCTGATTTTTCCAACACTTTGGATTTGAAAGAATCCACTTCAGTGAGGAACTATGAAGCTTGAGGGAATTACTTCAAACGCATGGCATGATACTCAATCAGGTGATGATGGACATAAACCAGCAAAAAAGGATAACAAAGCTGTCAAACTCCATCGATCCACCCACAGTAGTTTATTTCCTCCATCTGGTCCATCTGCTCTCTGCCTCCACATCCTAATGTTACTCATTAATACTAAAGAGTTTCTTAAAGTTCTGGTGCTTAAAACTGAGGATAATAATCTCATTTCCTATTAAATGGCCTCACTGATTGGGGGGTCAGGAGGGCTGGGGGGGGGGTTGAGACTATTCAGCGGGTAAGCCTGTCATCCACCAGACAGTCACATGTGCAAATTGAAATGTAATGAGATTAGCCCCCAGAAGGGAAACAATGCAGGCTCCTCACCATACAGGCAAAGTGATAAAAAAAAATATATACAAATTGGCTTAAGGAGGGAGAAACTGATTACCAATCATCAAAAAAGAGAAGAGGCATCAAAACTCTGTTAAAGGCCAATGTGGTACCATAAAATGATAGAGTCTTCCTGAAGCTTGCAACAGTCCACTTCGTTATCTTCCAGCTAATTAACCTCACATATATATATATACATACACACACACACAATTGGAACTGGTGTTTAAATGTTGTATTTTAATAGAAACACTAATTTGTCTTATTTATCAAGCAGGAAAATGATCACCTTTAGATCCTCAGGACCAACCCTGTCAAAAAGTCTAACCCTAGTTGGGAACGTCATCAGTCTCATATTAGACTTGCCATTAATGGACACTTCAGCTTCCTCACCATGAGTCACTGGGAGTGAGTGGAGGCCTACACTCAGCTGATAATGACTGCTGTGTCAAACAAAAACAAACTAATCTTTTTTTTCTTCCTTCCTTCCCTGCATGCTCAACCTCTGCTCTTCTGCTTTCTGAACGCTGAACCGTAGCGGCTCAGGTCCGGCAAGAGGAGGAAATCCACTCTTATTTTCCCATCCACTCGCAACCTTTTCAGAGCAGCCCGGCTATTTCTATTCCCAACACTCCTGAGGTTCACATCTGGAGTGAATCTTGAAACAAACAGTGTCAAACCAAGCATTCAGGCCAGCAGAGAACCTGCTTACATCTCCAAGAGCTTGTGTTTTATAGGTGTTTTTTTACACATTAGTACTGTCAGAGAACCAGAAAAGTAAAAACTAAGTTTAATATCAATACTAACATGATACCAAAACAAATATCAAGTTGCACCATAACTAAGCCATTTTGATGTTGAAGTTTGTTTCTGACTCTCTTGGTGAAACAACTCGATGACTGTCAACAGGATTGGGAGGAAAAGAATGCAGTTCTAAACTAAGTGGTCTTTCTGTCTCAGTCATTATTGCAATCTGCTCAGTTGCTCCCTCTAGAGGCCACAAATTCACCTTGCCGAACACATTTGGTGCAATAATACAAGAAAAGTATTCAAATTTGGTTACAAAGCAGAACTGCTTCAGTCGACTACTTAAAGAGCGTTGCATTTTAACAAAGAGTTGCAGTAATACAAAGGTTTAGCAGAGGGTGCTGAGCCTCCCTGCTCCGTGATAGAAAACACTGTCATCCAGCCAGGAAGCACCTTCATCACAGCAATCATCTCAGAGGCAGCCATGACACAAATCTCCTGCAACCAAGGGTGTGGAGATTGGCTTTCATAACACACTGACTCACTCACACTGTCACCTTATCACTGATAATGACTGTAGGTCGTTCTCGTGTGGGACATCCTTCAGCCGTGATGGGATCTGTTTCCCTCCCACGCAGCAGCGCAGAGACGAGCATTTGAGGTTAAGAAAAAAAAATACACAGCGGGGCGAAAAATAAAGAGTGGACCTCTTGTTTGAATGCACACACACTCATACATGCAGGGGGAACTGAGGAATCAAGAAGCCAAACAGAGGGGGCTTTTAATGTTGTCCACACACATCTTTTGAAAGTCTATATGTGCACACTGTGGGCTTTTAACACTGTTTCATACAGGCAGCATTGAGAGCTTAACGACCCATACAGAGAGCAGCTCACACACACATACACACACACTAACACATACACTGCTTCATGGAGCATAACATACAGAGAGCAGTTTACAAAAAAACATGCTGTCCTCTGTACAGTTGCTCATAAAGTGGAGACATTCAGTGCTCTGAGTGGGACAGAGGGCTTGGTATGGAGTCTTAAACACACACACAAACACACACACACACACACAGTGCAGAGCCAGTGTATTCTCAGACCAATCAATAATCCATTATGAACAAACTGCTCTTCACTTCACACCCTGCTCCAAACCGGCAGACAAAGAAGTCTGCTGCAAGCTCCACGATGAACAGAGAGAGGGGGTAAAGCACAGCTGGAAGCACACCCACACACACACCTTCAGGCTGGTTGCAAAACGCACACGCTGGAGCTTTAGGACGTTTTTTAGGGTGACAAACGTGTCAGCTGTGGAACAAAAAAAAAAAAAAAAAGATTGTCGTAAACTTTGCGGTTGACAGTCAAGGTTCTGCACCAACTGCTATTAAGTACTGTAGATTCAGTTACATCCCATATATCAAATAAATCAATTGTAAAAAACTTTAAAAGTGGAAAAAACATATAAAACTTTCACTGCATTGAAAACACTCCAAAAGCAAAATACTGTACATATATTTATGTAAATGAAATACTTAAAATGCCCTCACACCCTGCATACTGTTATTGGCTGGGGGGCTACACACCCACTGCCCACAGGTTGACACCCAGAAACGTCCTGAACACAAGAAAGTAAGAAAAAAGTCTATGGAAGTCTGAGTCTATACATTGTTTTTCAGTGCATAGTATTCCCTTAAAATGTGTGTTCTCACTCCTGCATTTAGTTACATTACTCACATGCTTGCACATAACCACATCTGGCCATGTGTGCATTTATGTGTGTATTCAAGCTAGACAGGACAATTCTATAGAGACGGAACGTGGATGATGTGGTGCAGCTGAGTGTTTAAGTCAACTTTGGTCCAGTTTTGAACTGGATGCGCCTGATTTAGGTCTTTTCTGACTCAAGATTGTGTCAAAAAGTGACTCCAGTTTGACTCAACTAACGCTTCATCAAATTTGACTCACGTTTGGCTCTTCTTTTTCACTCTATTCTAACTTAAGTCTTGGTTTAGGTAGGGGCGATTTTAGTCTAGTTTGGCTCATTGGTGCTTATCTGAGTCATTTTTGACTGAAAAAAAAACAAGTATACACATGGTAAACACATCTCTGGATCTAATCATGTCTGTTTTGAAATTTGTCATAGTTTGACTGAGGTTTGGTAGTTTGCCTCGAGTTTGATTGATATGACTCCTGTCTAGTTTGACTCAAAATTTACTGCTATTTAGGTTTTGTCTAGGACCAGTTTAGGTTCAACAGAAGATTTGGGTGCAGTGTGGCCTGAGTTGTGTTCTAGTTTTGGTCTAGTTTCCCTCTAGTTGGGGTCTGTCCCTGGTCTGTCAGAGCAGGTCATGCTCATAAGCAGGAAGAGCAGTGGGGGGCTTTGTGGCATTGTTGGGGTCTCCAATTCCCATCCTATCCCTAGTTCCATCCCTGCCCCCCCATCTCTTAAACCCAGCCAGAACAATAGAGGGGGTCCACGCTGTCTGTCCCTTCTCAAACCCCCCCTTCTGATAAATAGGCTGAGTGGGGATCCTGCCTGCCGACTCTATTTGCGTGAGAAGGGCTTTTGGATAGAAAAGAGTCCACTGGTTCTGTGTGCGTGTGTGTGTGTGTGTGTAGGAAGTGGCAGGTGTTTGGGTCAATACTGTCATGTCACATTTTGGTGACCGCTCCATGCTAGTGGGATTACTGGACGGGTCACGAGGAGAGGGGGACAAAGTATAGAGAGTACACTATAGAGTACTCTACAGACTACATTAGACACAGACAAAATACTTTGGAGTAAATGATGAATTTGACAGAAACGGCCACCTGTTAGAATTGACCGGCACCGGCCGGCACCTGTAAGTTGCTCTTTGGCTGTCGCACTTATTGCGTTTTAAAATGATTTTTCAAAAAACACAATTTCCAGAACTAACAAATATGTATTTTAGAGAATTGCACATAATTTCTTTTAGAATAGTGCAAACTGATCAACATGAAGCGCCAACAAGAGCTGCTTACTCTCTCGGGCCCGACCATCTTCTCCAGCTTCCTCTGGGACCTCTGTGTGTGCGTGTGTGTGTGTGTGTGTGTGTGTGTGTGTGTGTGTGTGCATGTGTTTGCATGCTTCCCTACCCCCTCCTTCTCAAACTGTTTTTCTCACACCGCTCGTTAACCCCTGGGTGCTCCTGCCCATAGAGCCCCCCGCCTCCCTGCACCACAGCAGCATTCCTCACACACATACACACACACCGAGATCTTGTGTCACTGTGCAACGCAGACTAAACCATCATTACATGATCTAAACTCACTCAGAGTTCACAAACAATAGATGCGCTCACTGCACAAACTCTTCTTGAGCAAGTTTGCTGGTTTTAATTGTTCATCCCCTTAAACCCAACTTTAACCCTGACTTAATCTAACTATAAACCTAAATCCAAATCTTAATCCTGAACTACAAGAGTAGATGTGAGGATGATCAAAATGTACTTATGTAACAGGATGCATATTTAAGAACATTCATAAACAATTCATTTCAACAATTCAGTCATTTATGAAGTTACAACCGTTCTTGATTGAAGATGAGATGTTTCATTATTTTCTGTTGGGATCCGTGCAAATGGCTGTTGCCTACGTTCCCTCGAGCTGACATTAAAGGCACGGAGAGGTGGTATGGGCCGGAGCGGGATGGAGCAGAAACCGACCAGGAGCAGAGGTAAAACGAGTGCTGCTGCAACCTGTTGGTGTAATAGCGCGAAAGCAGAAGAGGCACTCGCGGTAATAGTGTTCGATTTAAATCTAAATTGAAACTCCTCCATCCCTTTTCACTCCACGCCCAGCTGTCCAATCCTCTCCCAACTCTCCCTGCCTTCTCCCTCCTCTTCCTCTGCGCTCCTCCATCCGTCTGCAGCCCCGAACAACCTCTGCAACCGAACCTAAATCAGTCTCTCTGAAGTGTAATTAGACCGCTGACCTCAAAGCTGGCCACCAGTCTTTCACACTGTCACACTTTCTGATATAACCGTTTTATTTTGCCGCTCACTGCAGCAAGATGGCCCAGCGGTTAGTGAGTTTCCACGCACACGCGTTGCTCAACAACAGGATGGAACGGATTCAGTGTTGCAGCATCACCTGCCAAAGTGTTAGCAAGACAGAGCACACATTTCAAACTAATCATGCTGTTTTGTACAAATGTGCATCTTTGGTCTAGAATAAATGGTCTAGACAGCAGCATGAAGAGAGCACATTAATAAAACAACAGCCAAGAGTTTCATTTTGTAATTTGGCTGACTTACAAAATGAACATTAATAAGCGAGAGCTGATAAAAATCTACCGCAGACAGTTGTCATTTCACACAGTGAGACTGATCTGGGTAGCCTGCGTCCTATAATCAGTGCACCAGCTGGCTACCAGGAGGGGAAAAGAGAATTTCAACCTTTGCGGCTTATTAAAGGGCATTGGTTTACAGGAAACTGACGCATCAGTCACCCCGAGAGCACTGACAGAGAGTTCAGCTTCAGAATGGTTTCACTAGCATTACCCCAAATGCAGGCTACATGCAATTCGACACAGCACTCAACATGTGTCAGCATTGAGTTGTCACAACGATGTTCTCATGTTCTCTCATCTCATTCCTTAATCAAACTGCAATCATCTTTGTTCTGTGCATGAATACATAGTACGTCCATTTGAATTTTCTTTGACTACTCATTTGCTTGGTTGCTTGCTTTTGCTGTGTGCCTTGTTTTCCTGTCTTTACCTTGAGGCAAAATCTGAAGAACACATCCTGTAAGAGTTGTCAAGAGGAGATATGAGAATGTAACAGGGCAACAGATCTGCTTTTGACTCTTCCTTACCGCCTGCACACACGCACACACATGCACACACACACACAAACTGGCATGCAGGATGGGAGGGTTTCCACAGAAATCTCCTGATGGCTCTACTACAGAGAGAATGTGTGGGCTCCAACAGGCAGTTGTTGTTGTTGCGAGGTGGTTCACACACTGCTCTAAAGTACAAACACACACGCCAACAGAAAGAAAGGGAGAAAAAAACGCACACATTATAAAGAAGCACAACTCCTAACAAAGTAACCTGTGGGTAAAATCAAATTCCATCCCCTGGAAAAAGTGTTATTGTGCACAGCACACTGAGTATTGAGTATTCAACCCTGTGTGTGTTCGTGTGTGTGTGTGTGTGATAGCACGGAAAACAAAAAGCAGTGTCATATAGATTCACTGTAAATTGCCTTTGGGTGCCACATAGACACTATAAATCCCTATAGGCTTGTCATTATGGGAAAATGATTGTGACGACCATAGAACATGATAACGTCATTAAAAGTTACTATAGGGTTACAAACCCAAGTGACCTAAATCGTCCAATACACTAAGTGTCAACAATAATTCTATTAATATATTAATGACAACAGTGCTGGGCAGTATTTTGAAATTTATCACAGTATTATGAGGACTATTTTTGTTGGTGCAGGGAAGCTTGACTTCCTAACCGAAAGGTGGAAATGATGAAATGAAATAAAATAATAAGGACAAAGAAGATTTGGCTGGTTGGATGGAGAGATTAAACTGTAGAAAGAGGAAAAGGTAAACAATACCTCCATCAACCACATCAGACCGGCTCCCTCCTAGAGGTCTGGGGGTGAGTGTATCAGAGGACCAATCCCCTTCTGGGGGGCTCACATCCTTTTTTTTTTTTAACAACAATAAAATCCATTAACGATTATAGCTCCAGGGTGGACCCTGCTGTCCTGCCCCCGCTGCCGTCCCTGAATCTGCCCAAAACTCTACATGCATGTAAAACAAGAACTTCAAGCCTATTTTTGTTCGCTTTTTGTTTCATCAACCTCAACACCCTAACCTCACAACTGAGCACTGTAGAGACAATGTGAAAAGCCTAACTGCATGTTCAGAAGGAGCCTAAAATGAATTTTAGAGGTGGAACAATTGCATACAAACATGATTTGTTTCCGGGGCGGCACAAATTGAAAGTGTTTCAAACTGAGCAAAAAATGCCTGCACATCCCAGGGCTTTATGAATCTGCTATTAACATATAGAGATGAGAGGGAAAAGGAGAGAGACAGGAGGGAAAGATCAAAAACAACTGGAGTTTCTGGTGAGTTCTGAGTAAGCGGCAATCTCTGGGGTTGATAAATGAAGCCAACACGGAAGCGCCAAAAGCTGCAGTTCCTCAAAGGGCCACTTGCATCAATTGCATTTGACCCCTATGTTAAAAAGCCCAACTTTATAACAGAAGTTAACGGTAAACAGTAAAATGCAGCTTCATCCAGTCTATGGTTCTGAGTTCATTCAGGTTGAACTGAACACACCAAACAAGGCAAACTCCCACACACACTGTCAATCTATTGCCAGCTAACTTACAGCTGATGTACAGCTGGGCAAATAAACGTAAATGGTCTGATGGTCACATTTATGTTAATGACGTGAGGCAAAAAATGTGCAAATACAAAAGCTATAAATTCACTTTGGAGTAACAAGGTACGCTTTCTGCACATTTTGGAAAACACGATTTTTCACTTTCTTGCCGAAAGTTAGATGAGAAGATTTATACCACACTCATGTCTGTGCAGAAAATATGAAGCTACTGCCAGGAGCTGGTTAGCTTAGCTTCGTAAAAGACTGGAAATAGGAGGTATCAGCTAGCCTGGCTCTGTCCAAAGATCGCAACATCAGCCCAGAAGCACCTCTAATGTCCAATAAACATCATATCTTATATGCTTGCTTAATCTGTAAAAAAACAACACCACCAACAAGAGGGGAAGTTGCTGCAGCCAGCCAAGAAACAGTCCTGCACATACTGTCTTGTAAAACCACAACGCGTCGCTTTCACAGTTTGTTTTTTTGCATAGGAAACAAATGAGATATAACATGCTAATTAGTGAGCTTTAAGTGAAGCCAATACAGTGCTGGTGTTAGCTTCACATTTGCCATACAGGTACGAGAACGGTCTTCATCTAAATCTCAGAAAAAAAAGCTAAGTGAATTTCACAAAATGTCAAACTATGCCATTAAAAGAGATACAAAACTAAAACATTTTACCATCCATAATACGGTGCACTTAAATTCACTTCACATGTCCAACAGACGTTCTATGAGTCCCCATGGGATTATTACAGAAATACAAAAACAACACAACTGGAGATAACTGAAAAAAAAAAATTCACTAAGTTCAAGAAGGTCACTGTAAACTCATTATTGACCATTAAAAGTCCCTAAAAGAATATTCTGGGTGTGTGTGTGTGTGTGTGCTGAAACATCTGTCCACAACTTTATGGCCAAAAATAATAATAAAAAAGAAGAAGCACCACACAGGAACTGGGGCTGCTAGATGAGAATAACATTGTTAGTCTTTTACACAGGACACAGAGTTTTTCTAGAGAGAGCACTGACGCTGCATGACACATTTCTTTCATACGCGGGCTGACAGGCATTACTGTGAGTGAGAGCTTATGTGCCTACATGGTCTTGATGGATGGCTGTATAAAAAGAGCCGGAGATCCCATCTGGGTCACGTCTTATCAGGCTGACTGATTCGCATTGATGAAATCATGTTGGCTTGTTAACCCACCCAGTGGAAAAAAAACAAAAAACTTTAAACTAATACTGAGGAAAACAAGGCAGCATCTGAAGACAGAGGGAGAGAGATGCATGTCAAGGGGAGAAGAAAAGGCAGAGCAAATAATGAGAGGGAGGGCAGCAGAGGGAAGATAAGTGGTAAATAGTGATGTAAAGTCACGGCAGGAGATAGATTGGGATAATAAGAGCTGACTGAGAGAGAGATGTGAGAGATCGAGGCAGACAGCGAGAAGAAAGAGAGAGAAATGCAGGCCGTGGGCTGCACGCTGCAGAAAATGTCCATCATACAAGAGCACTTTTTCGGAATTTGGACTATTGATCACAGCTGTCTGATGAGAAGATGGGCATGAAAAGCAAATGTGTCTTTCTGGTTATTACCTCTGTCCGGTGTTTTCTCGGTCGAACTTCCTTTAAAGAAAAATGACTGGAACACTCAATACCAGACTACATGGCTTGTTATGACAGATATTCTTTGCAGTGTAACCATAGCACAGGAAATTGGCCAGGATCCACTCTCTCAACATTCATCCAATAGTCCTACAGAGACAATCTGCTAGTATAGTTACACTCTAACCCCCTCACCCCCCTAATCAGCCTACACTGTACACTGCAAATGTAGGTGTGTGTGCGAAAGTATGCACAGCACGTGTGTGTGTTCGCCATGTTTGTGGGTGGCTGTGTGTGGGAAACGGTGAGTTCTCAAGAAAATTTGAGTTATTTTTTCCTCTGTTTTGACAGATGTTTCGGTTTAGAGACAGTAAAAGTCAAAGAAATCTCCCTCGAAAGAGTTTGCAATTCCGATATCTGTTGTCGAGTACAAGTAAGAAAAAAAATCTCCCCAATTCTACCAGTATCTATAATGGCTGAAAACAGCTGTCTCCAGAGGTTTGACTGGAAAAGCCAATTTCATGAAAGCAGCTACTAGAAATGACATCAGCTGCGGTGTGAGATGTTCCCTTGCGAAATATCACAAAGGCCCAACACCTACATAGATACTTAGAGTTCAAAATAGGAAAATATTACTTGAATGACGACATGAATTACATCCAAGACATATTACTGAAAATCATGTGCTGAAGGATTTTAAATGCAGCAAAATAAGGGGGAAAACACTCCATTGTGCAGCTGAATCAGCCATTCCTCTGGTTCAATTTCCCTTCTGGTGCAGGTGAGCTTAAGAAAACCAGATCGCAGCATCCTGTCGGTAAACAAGCAGCATTCCTCAGCCCGCCTGTTTGCAATAAACTCACTGGCACAACCCGAGCTGCACCAGTTGCTGTGTTTAGACAGTAGTGCGTTTACCAGATCGACATCTGGAAGCGTGCAGCACCTACAGTGGCACGAATGTCAGGCTGACAACCTGCCTGGTAATGGACTGCATAATGTCAGTGGGATATTAATGGTAACAAATTACTGCCAAGTGAAAGATGGCAGACTACTTTTTTAGGTTTACTTCCTGAAAACGCTGGGTATTACAGTAGTTTTTCATCTAGTGTTATAGCAGTCACAGAGTAAGATAAAATAAATTGTTTATTAGCTTCAGTTTGGTGTAATATAATCATAGATTAGAAAGAATGAACTGTTTTTCATGTTTATCAATTTCATGTGGTTTTTTTTGTTAATGCAGTGGTATTGTCCATTTTGTTGTATTACAAAGATTGGAACTCTTATTTGAAGATGCAATAGGTACCACATAATGCTCGACCTGGCAGATTCGCTTGTGACCCTGCATTTACAGATGACATGGTTATGGCCGGATGTCAGAAAGTGCACGGATGCTGTGCGTTCCCGCTGCGATTACCAAATTTTGATTGTGCGATTGTTTGTGTGCAGAGAAAGAAATCTACATCTAATAAAATGTCGTAAATGTCAAAATCTGAAATCCGGTACAGACATTGACGTCCCCCTCACTGATGAATTTGTTCAACGCTTTGGTGCTGATTAGCAAATGTTAGCATGCTAATTCACTGAACTAATAAAGTGGCAAGGATGTCTGCTAAACATCAGCATGTTATCACTGTCATTGTGAGCGATGCTTATGTTAGCACTTAGCTCAAGGCAACGCTGTCCCTAATTATAGCTTCATTTTAGCATCTGGGCTGCAGCTCACGCGATTGACACTTTTCACATGCACTCACGCCACACTGAGGGTGCACGGACAGACAAGACAGAGTAGTTATTGTGAGTTATTCAAACCATCGGGGGGAAATGAAAACACACACAAATGTATTATATTGTAATTTATTCCTGTGCATGCTGTAAATCTCAGTCTGCAGCTCTTCTGACAACAGCGTCTCTCCCCCTCCTCCCACAGGCAGGAGTGATACTGAGTTACACTCTGTGTCTCTGAAACTTTCTCATGATTTCCAATGATAGGTTTTTAGGTCAGTATAATGCAAAATCATACTGTAATTGCAGCTAAATACTGAATAGCATAATTTTACATGTTTGGTCAATACGGGGTCGCCAAGTCGCTCCTATGCTGCCCAAACAGATCTCACGTCAAATAAATACAACTTTTAATGCCCCAGGTTAGGTTAGATTAATTGGGCTCACCAGTACACTGTTCCAAATTATTATGCAAGTGACACATCAGTAGGATTTCAGTTCACTTAGCTTTTAGTTTTTTTCAAAGAAAGTTTTAGCTGTTTTTTTTTTTCAGCCACTACTAATCAATGCTCACAAAGAGAAATGTTTGCAGTGGCCTTAGAAATACCTGACGACAAATTTTCAACCATTTTTATTCACTGATGAATGCCGTGCTACCCAGGATGATCCAGATGGATGGAGTTCTGGATAGTTGGTGAAAGGCTGCCTTGTTCCAGCAACACTGCAAAGTCAGCAAGGAGGTAGTGGAGTGATGCTTTGGGCTGGAATATTGGTTGAGATGGTAGGTCCCTTTAGGGTCCCTCTGGGTGTCAAAATGACCGTACCAACCATTTCCTGCCATGGCATACAAGGAAGAGGAAATGTGCTGCGGTAAGGACTTGTACGCGCTACTTGCTTTACCAAGTCAGCTAGTCATTATGGCCTCTTGAATGCTTTCAAACTGAATTGTGCATAATAATTTGGGACAATGTGTCTTAGTTCTTTTTGAAATATTAAAAAAAGCTGTTGTCATCATCAGTAGTTTTGCTACACTATAATTGAGGATTAAAAAAACATCCTTGACTGGGAAAAACAAACAAAAATATCATGTGTATAATAATTTGAAACATAGTGTAATATGACACGAGAGCCAATCATCTATAAATGCTTTAAAATTGTGAATTTGGCTGCTGAACTTTTTAAACAAAATTCCTGGGGGTTGAGTTGTGATGACCTCAACCCCTTCGGTCACCTGCCCGTCACTGGCTCTGATTACCCTTGAAATCAGATGAAAGGATTTGATGATGGAGCACAGGCAAAAACATGAGTCAACCTTGATCGGTCATTCAACAGATGGATAGAATAGCAGGATTTGAAAGGATTCAAAACTGATCCTGAAATGCCCCTCTTCCTCCAAGACAGGTATGTAATATGGGGAATGTTGATAACTTTAGCTTTTCCAACAATATTACTAATACAGAGCAAGTGAATCCATTAGTTGTAGGTTCAGATAGTTTAGTTTTAGTTTATATATAGTTCTTATTATGACATGTCCAATATCGTACCAAACCTCTGTGGTTGCTCTGTTAGTTACTATTAGATACCAATAATCAATTGCTAATAGTCATCCTGGGACTGACCCTGATATTAAGGACAAAGTGAAGAGTAAAATGCTGGCTGGCAGCTGTGAGCACCACCTCACTCTTCAGAGACAACAACTGGCAGGAGATATGTGCCTGAATTTGAATGCAGTTTGTCTACATGACACAACAACATTTACACTTTTTTAACACGGGAATTACTGTTGTATGATATGTTAATACTAATAAATCAGGCCAACACATCTGGGATAGGCTTGTTGTATGAGCCCTAATACAAGCTGTTTGATTTATGAGAGACTTTTGCATTTAGACAAGAATGATATTCTGAGAAGTCTAATTAGTTCTAATATTTAGATCACTGTGGTAAGAGTATCATTCATTTTCAAAAGTGTGCATTCTAGAGCCCTGCACTCCACTTAATGCTGAACTATTAATTCACAGGAACAACCGAGGGTAAAACAGGAGAAAGCAAACGTTGCATCAAGCAGTCATGTTTGCGCAGCTCTCCCTCGAGAGATCAGACGCCTCCGACGGGAGTTACCTGCACCAGCCAGGCAGCAAAACAGCCATTAAGCCAGCCGGCCAGCCAATCAGCCACTGCTAAAAACTGACAGGCCTGTTACACAAGAAATAAGCGAGAGAGGATTACGCACACTGTCACTCTCTCCACATCGCACCAGTGGACAGCTTTACACAACACACCGTGCCGAGCCCAGACTCAAAGACTGCGGGATGGGTTACTAAAAATGGAGACAACTCACTCCTAGAGACACACACACACAAAGAGAGAGAGTCTTCTGGCACACTTGCATGCATTTGTATGAATCTAAGATAAGCAAATCAAATAGTGTTGTGGGTATGAACTGAGGAAAACACAAAGCTTTAGCTCACAAAGGCAGAACAGAGAGATGGCGACTGCAATCAATATTGTGATGACAACAAATATGCTTTGAGATGCACAGACAATGTTATGAAAGGCTCAGGAGGAGTTCCACTGTAAATATAAGTATCAACAGTAGCAATTATGAGATGAACTTGTGTCATACACAAGATTGATTGTTACAGCATGATGATAATGGCCCATTATTGCAGATCAGACAGGGCTCACAATGTTGATGTCATGCAGCTTAATTGATTACATATTTATCATGGGATTAATCAAAACCGCACTTGTTGAACTCATTTTGAACTCACACTATCAGTTGAAGATCTTGTTTTAAATATAGCTGTATTGTGTGTTTCAGGGGCTTTTCCACACTAACTATTTGGACTTCCTCGAAAGGATTTAAGATGAAAAATGGTGGTTTTAAAAATACAGAAATTTGGCAACAAACTTTACTGCTGCTTCAGTTAAAGAGCTGGCAGTACCAGCCTTCAGAAATCCTAATACAAGCGAGTACGTATCAGATCTATCTGGGACAATGATTCCTGTGGAGCCAGCTGCCCAGATATTTAAACCTCAGCATACCAACTGCTTGTGGGACTCGTGGCTCAAACCTAGTTGTGAAAATCAATATGCATTTACAAGGAGTCATATGAGAATATGTACAGCAGTCAGCTACTACCTCTAATAAGCACATTAGAAGATGGTGCACCTGTAGTTTGGCTGTAAAGTACATCTCAGATTAAGATACATGATTTAGTGCAAAGTGACATGTTTACTGGCATAAAAATGCATGTTTTTTTTTTTCCATTTTTCTGACTGTGGTTAGGCGACTCCATAAGTGGGTCAGATTTTTCTGTGTGATTTATTGGGGTTTTTTTGGTTTTTTTAGGGAAGACAGGCTTTTGTGGCCATTCTTAAAGACTATTAATTGGGTGATTTCGTGGAGTTGGTCAGGTATAATCTGATGGGATTAGCAGCTATGCTCTTTAAATAGAGTTTTACGGCCAGGGATTAGATGATCATCAGCCAGTCGGCCTCAAGAGCAACAGATTTTCATCTCTGTGGTTTTAGTTTAATGGAAAAAAAAAACATAGAAGCACTCACTAGGATGATACAGTAGGTCATGATGCTGTATATAGATGATTGTGCCTGCATGTACAACTCAAAACCTCATGGAATATTGAAATGAAAGTCTAAAGAATGCCAATAAGTGGGATGTCTACCGTGCAGGTCTCACTCAACTGTGTCTAGTTCTGAGCTGATAATACTGGAAAACCTTCCAGTCTTGGGATGTGTTTAACTGGGATGGTGCGATTGAGGCTGGGGGTGGAGGAGGGCACTACCAGAGGCCCCTACCTTCCTCCCCTCGACTATCCTCCTCACATCTGGATACAATGTGGGAACAGGGCACTGAGGCCATGGGGATAGCTGAAGGGAGGGTGTGTGTGTGTGTGTGTGTGCTGGGGGATTCTTTACACAACATCAAGAGCCAATGGAAAAAGGTGGTGGTGGTGCTGCTGGTGGTAGATGTGGGGTGGTGGGGTTGTGTGTGTTGTGGTGGTGGGATGGTGGGGAGGGGGTTACTAAAAAGCTCCCTGTCTTTGGTCTCTTTTTCCCTGTGTAGTTGACTGCAAGGCCCCGAGCAACAGACAGACAGAGAGGCAGCTGGGAACTGAGGTAGCAAACAGCAGCCCAGGAAACACAATGTGGGAGCACAAATCCAGACGAGGTAAAAATCTGGGGTTTCTGCTCTTGGCGGGGTAAATACACTGGATATAATAAGTCATCACTGCAGGTTTAGACTGCCATAAACACTTTTAAATACAGTTTATTGGGTTCCACTCTTGATGCGAAACACAGGAGTTAAAGGAACATGAATACACAGAGTCACCATGCAAAAAAAAAAAGGTGATTTACTACAATTTAGCATTGCACTTCTATAACAACTAACTCGCAATGGACAGTTTTCTAAAAAAAAAAACTGATGCAGTAAAACAAGAGATATCGTCTTTTTCATTCCATGTGTTCTTTTCCCTTGTCAAACCCTGGCATTATATACAATCAAGGTTTCTGCTGGGTTCAACAAGTTAGAGACTATTTAAAGCCTTTTAAATACCACATCAAATTCAATTTAATGCCTGTTTCACGATCATCATGGTATGAAGAATGAAAATATTATGGAAGACCAGTAGGGATGATATTCATTATCATATCACATGTTTTCAGTACTTCACAGTCATATATAAAAATTCCAAGTAATATACGTAAGTTAATGCTCCCTGGTTAAGCAGAATAAAATGAATAGATGGATTTAAAAAAGACAAATCAATTTAATTCAGAGAACTTGACTGACCGACAGTCCAGTCGGAGGTTCAGGTGTGTTATACTGGTGGCGACTAATGTCTGCAGCCAGCAGCCTCAAGCAAAGATGAGGACTGAGCTACAGAGGACTAGTAAGCTCACTTCTTTCTAACTTAACACCCCCAGATTTTTTTTTTATTTTCAAACTTGTACTCTTAAGCCCTAACCGTCATCAAGTCATATCATTTGTGGCAATTTACCAGACTTTGTGTACCTCTTTCTGGGGCCACAGAAGGCTTTATTTTTTAACGTATGTTCCAGTATTCCCCAAGATCTGTATACAGACTTTGATGCGTAAAAATCAGTGCACCTTCCCTTTAATATCATGTAATACATCCATCTTGTCAAACAGAAAGCCACTAAAGTGAAACATAATCTTTACAATCTGATTTTCCAATATGAACAAGGCACGAGCTATTACAAGGGTCATGCTTGAGAGAGCATAATGTCATGTACTGTATATCACTCACAGTCGAGACAACACTTAAGTGATATCTTATGTCATGCCCTCAGCACACGAGATAAAAAGATAGCGTAATGACAAACAAAGAAGAGGAGGTTTTTCCTTATTTCCCTCCCTCCTTCTTTGCTGAATAGAAACCCTCAGAAAAGATGATGCCTGCAACCTGCGCCTGCATCCAGCTTACATTCATCTTGCACGCATGCTTGGACTTGAACCTCTGATCCACATGTGGATTTGGGGTGAGCTCATTAGCCCCTGGGCGACCCTCCCACCTCCCCACCTCTGTCCTCAGTGACCCTAAAGCCTGCTTGACCTGACCAGTTCCTCTACTATTCCCTCTTCCCTGTTTCTTTACGCCTGTTCAATCCCTTCACAAAAATATTGCACAAAAAGTGTAAAAAAGAAGTAAGATTGTCATAGTATCATTATCACAAGTATTGCCCAAATTTTCATCTTCTAAGTCTTCCATTTGGCTGAAAATAGAGCTTTTACATTGCACAAATATGGTCACTTGTTAGTACTATTCATTCTTCTGACTCTTTTGGAGACAACAGTTTCTGGCAGCAAAGGAGAAGTCAGACTGCCCTCTATATTTCCATATGAGTGGGTCTGCCCCTCCAGAGCAGGATTTCTTTTCTTTTCCCACAGCAAGAGGACAAAACAATATTGACATGCAGCCACGTCAATAACAACATTGTACAGAAGCCCTGCTCATTTAAAAAGCAATGTAATCACTTTTATTTACATGGGAGCATGAATATGTCATAATCATTGTTCTATATGTAAGTCGTAATCCCATAATTGAGAAAGGGAATCACATCATTCTCCTCTGTAAAGATCAGAAAAGCAAACGCTGACAGGATAAAGTCCAAACTTTCATCTGTCTGTATCCCCCCTCCCATACACACACACACGTGCATCCACACACACACTCACTAAAAACGCATCGCGGCAAGGTTAGGCTGACATCAGCGGCTAACGATCAGTTCCTCTGTGGGCTGAATGATTAGTTGCAGTAGCCTGGAGACATTTCCAGCTTGTTTCCCTGAGTTGGTCAGACATGCAACATCACTGGCCTTCAATCTGCACTAACTACATCCACTCTCTTCCGTTCTCCGGACCAAAAAAGAGCAACAGCTTTTACAGACTAATAGATGCTGCTAACAATTTAGTGAATGTGGGGCAGCTGAGATGGAAAAGTGGGAAAGCGGAGAACAGGCAGATAAGTTTGTTGTATTCAAAGTTGCTTTCATACTCAAATGAAGGAACAATGGTGGTTCCTTTAGGGAGATTACACTGTGTGTGTGTGTGTGTGTGTGTGTGTGTGTGTGTGTGTGTGTGTGTGTGGGTGGAGTAGGTAGCAGTTACATATTTGCATCAAAGTGAAACTAAATTCAGAATGAAAGGTTGCAAATACCTTTATCAATAACTACATCTTTTTCCTTTATTTAGTTTCCAACGGAAGTCCTTATCTGCTGTCGTATTTTTGTTCCCTACTTGCCAGAAATCACTCAGCAAACAAATCTTGGATTATTCTGTTTATTAAGTTTCAGCTCCTGTGGGTGACACTCTCTGCGAACTACTTCTGTTTATTCTAAAGCAGCTGCAAACAAAGCATGACTTCCTGTGCATCAGAGGAGACTTTCTTTAAAAAAAATTTCTCATTCCCATTTAGTGTGTTTATTAACTGGAACAGAATGGTGAATGTTAAAAAGGAGCTTCTCTGCTTAGGAAACAGTTCACCCAACCCCCACCCACCCTTAATGCCCTCTGGGCTGCTGTGAGTTTGGATTAAGTTTGGGTGCCATGTCCCCTCCCTGCCGAGCCCAGCCGTCACCCCTGCAAAACACGCACACAGTTTGTGTGGCCCGTCAAATATGAAGAAGGCCATTAGGGAGGCCACTGTCTTGCAGAGAGATAACCTGACCAGATAGACAAGGTAGAAAGAATGCAGAAGCATGAAATGCTGGTTTTTTTTTAAACAAATTATTAGGAAAGAACAAGATGTGATGCAGCACAGATTAAACTGACCTGTAATACATGTTCATTGCTTTATTAGACATTACAATATAGCACGTTTCCCAACAATCAGGATGCCTTGGTTAAAAGAATTATATTTAGGCATCCCTTTTCTAGGGTGAATCAATTCACAAAGGTGTTTGTGCAACAGAACTGACACTACACTTTTTTCCCATTTTAATGCAATTAAGGTGTGTATGTGTGTGTGTGTGTGTGTGTGTGTGTGTGTGCGTGCGCGCAGGATGTGCTTGTGTGTAAAGCAGTGGATCAATAATGGTAGTCTACTACAGTGACATCTGGGCTGGACAAAGAGTGCTGTTCCTTCCCCCGGCAGCTCTCCCCTTCCCTCTCTCTCAATCCCCGATCACAGCCACGTGGTTCTCTGGGCTATTTCTCCCAGCTAAGCTTATTTCTCTTCTTTAATCCCGCAGCAATCACGGCAACAATGCCAAGCGTCCGTTCATGGACGCAGGCAGAAATCTATTAACTATGATCACTATGTCAGCTAAACCTGATAAGCACTGCTAATGAATCCAGCACATTCAGCTCGGCGCTGTGCGCTCGTGAGTGTTATTTCATCGGATCATCAATAATGTGTAAGATGGAAAATCAACATGAGTGATGGTGATGGATAACGCAGCTTGTAATGTAGAAAACGGGCTTCCATTTGAACTGAAGTGAGATTCCACTTTCTGTGAAAAAAAAAACAAAAAAAAAAAACCCCAAACATCCAATTCAGTGAAATCTATGCACTGATGACAAGGATGTCTAAAGCTGCTTGCATCACTGTAGGCCCAGGCTGCTGTGAGCGTCCTCAGTTAATACAAACAGAGCTGCACTGATAAATCAGGTCGATATCCAACCCTGATTATCAGATTACCAGCCACTCACTGTGGTCCACCTCTGATTTAAGTGATGGTTTCAGCCTTTGCACAGCTGATAAAATTATTACTTATTAGTACAGCTTCTAGTGGTAGTAGTAGTCAGACAAGGCAAATTGTCAGTGGGGTTATTTGCCCAATGGAAAAGTGTTCAAACAGCAAATGGTGCACACACACCTGCATGTGTGAGGTGAAGTCGGCCAAGGAAAACTTTACACATTAGACACTTGCACTGCTTTTAGAAGCTTCACACCAACATTTTGGGATTACAAATAAAATGTTTTATTCTTTGTAACTTTTGAAGTGTTTTTACTACAGTGAAGTTACAGTTAAGAAAGAATTGAATGTTAAACTACTCACACTAACTGCAGCGAACAATGAATCAAAATACTTTGTCTCTCTCCATTAGCTACACATTTCAGCAACTTCTCTTCTCTTGTCACTGAAATATTTAAGAATTATGCAAATGCCTGGGAGTGAGCTCAACACTGACATGAAGTGTTTTCTATAAACTTGATCATGGCAATTCCTGTCGTTGAAAAGCACTTGTACCCTGTTATTACTTTAACGTTGAGTGTGAGCTTTATTTATGTGACTGATTTTAACAATGTAGCTCCAAAATTTGAATTTAAATTTGAATTGACTGCATTAAGCTGTCAATGTTAAACCATAGTGGTAATAATACTTATACTGTGGCCTTTTGTAATATATAATGGAAATAAAAAACATGGAATACAGCTCCAGCTAATTAGTGTGGGTTGTTTCCACACCCACATTCAGCTGTTGTTACTTTGGGTAATGACAGGACCTGTTTAAAGAACACTGCCATCTTTATATTAGTAACCCCGACAGAGGCATAGTGCACTGAAACATCAGTATAAAGTCATTAAATAATTACAGTAAACAAAATGTGTGAAGTTTTCCACTTTTTCATTGGACTTGTCCATTTTGGACTCCTTTATCCTAATAAATGATTATTATTATCATTATATTTTATATGTTTGTATTTTAGAGGATTTCTCTATATAAACATTTCGCCTATTTTCTACCTTTTGCACAGCCATCATCATAACATTTGGTAAAAGTATCCAGGTGTTGCGGCTGTTGTGCCATGAAGGCATGTTGGGGTTTTCCACCACAGCAACTACGAATTTCTGGTGAAAACCTGAATCTTTGTCATGATGATAAAGTTTGATGATAACAATCTCAGCACAAGATATCACCACCATGGGTGAAGGCTAAAATGGCCCTGTGCCTAAATCCCTCCGGCCAGCACCTCCGCTCCCCCACCACCAACTCTAACCCCTCTCCTATCTTAATCCTCAGATTACTACATCATTTTCCTTGGGTCTAATTCAAACCGCTATCAGGC
This sequence comes from Holacanthus passer, assembly GCA_025331565.1. Classification (NCBI taxonomy): domain Eukaryota; kingdom Metazoa; phylum Chordata; class Actinopteri; family Pomacanthidae; genus Holacanthus; species Holacanthus passer. Next base: position 419,225 of record JAFREQ010000103.1, read on the forward strand.
TTCACACTTTACTACCTGGACAGTGCTGCTTGGCTTGGCAGAGGCTCTATTGATCCTTATGGGTGGGGAGGATGCAGGTGTGACCCAAATAAAGGGATAAACTACCCACCTGTTATCAAAGTTTCAAGAAAATGGGCAGCCAAGAATGTTTTTGTACATATCCATATACTGGACATGTGTAGTGTGACAGTGGCAGGAAATGTAGATTCCTTCTGAGTAAGTGGTGTGTTTCCCATGGAGGGCTCATTTATAATTTAATCCAGGAGCTTGGTGTTTCTAGGCTAACACAGAGAGATTGCCCTTTCAGAGTGGAAACCCCCACCATGCAGCAGGGAATCAATGCCGTCACCACAGAACAGACACTGAACCTTGTATAAAATGATGTGTCTGGACCACCAGCAAAGACAGGAGCACTTCTTTTTTTTCCCCATTTTCATTTTTCTGTCTCATACAACCCCCTCCTCCAAAAAAAGGAACAGCTGCTAAAATAGATTTGTACTTCTTGTTTGCTCTCCATAATCCAACCTCAGTCTGCCACAGTAGTAGACAGTAGTTTAAGCCAGTGAAGAAAGATACATCTTTGCTTCATGTAGAAACAATCTACAGCACAACCAGGAAGAGTTGAGAGAAAGAACAGGATGCATAAGACTTAATGTCTGTCTTGTGACTTGATGTCTTCACTTTCTTCCATATTCATTCTAGTTCAAAGCCAGCCAGCATTAACACGAGTAGTTTGGACAGAGATGAAGAGATGGAGTCAAAGCAGGGTAGCAATTACCCTCCATAAAGGACTGAATGGATTCAATCTAAGACATAAGTATGCAAATGTACAACCCAACTATAACTCTTCCTCCAAGGTGCTGGACACCACCCACCACCCCTTGGTGCTAGCAGTCCTCAGTATTACATTAAAAATCAACTTTTCATCGCTCCAAAGGTCTCCACTGGGACATCTAGACACTGAAGCCATTTTCCACAACAGTACAGACATGATGCACCTGATAACAAGAGTAAAAATAAAACCTGGTTGTAAAAATGTCTTACATTAAGGCAAGCAGAAAGACAATAAAGCCAGTATATTAATGTTAAAGCTGCATTAAGTGATTTTTTTTTGGCCACTTAGGGGCAGCAGAAACAATCTGTAAACACAACATTAACATATCATCACCTTTTAAATTGATAGGCAAACAGCGGCTCATTTACATGTCTAGCAGCAACATTAGCATTCATTTAAGACTGAGGTTCTGACCACCTGATGAATATAAGTCCAATATTTACTTTTAGCTCTGGTGAGGTCTGAGCCGACTCCTGAGGGAAATATATGGTTCTTTAAGCTCCACTATGTTGGTTGTCACAGATGTCACTTTAGTTATGTGCTCAAGACAAAGTTAGGTAGTTGTTAACATTGTCTTTCTGATTTCGTTGATGCTTGAAATCGACTCTATGAGAGCATTGCGAGTGAATCAAAACAGTAAAGTTGCGGGTTAGAAAACCAAAACAATGAGCTGAAAGTCCCTATAAATCTCTGCAGAGCTGAGGGGAAGTGCAAAGTTGGGTGATAATTCACTGTGGTTTCATCACTTCAAGTAACACTTTTCACATTACACATAGTCATCTGATCCATTGTTAATATTCATATTTTGATTATGGCAGCTTTAATATTAGCTGTTAAGTAACCAGTGGACCAGAAGCAGTAAAGAAGGGGAAAAAAAGGTGATCTCCTATGACAGAGTCTTTATGGTGCGGACCCCTCCTCAGTTGGTGAAGGTAAATGACTATGTGCATGGTGAAAAGGCACAAGGCAGTAATGAGTAATGAAAACAGCCGAGTTAGTGCTGCCATTCAGTAAAGGGCCTGCTGCTGTGGAATGTGAGGCGCCATTCATTCACATGGGTTAAAAATGCATTTCTGCCACCACAAAGCCCTGCCTTGTCCTCATTGTTTTTCACCACGCCAATAAAACACTTCCACATTCTGAAGGGAGAAGACAAAAAATGAAATTGCTAATTTTACTCCCACAGATACATGACAAAAAATGGGAATGAGGGAGGGGGTGTCGAACCTCGCAAAACAGTCAAGTCTTTGGAGGAGATAAAGAGTCGCGGTAGAGTTGAAAGTTTGATCATGATAAGCGCGGGGATGGAAAAGTAAGCACACAAGCTGCTTACAAAAGACAAACAGTCCTATTGACAAAAGCCCAATGTATGAAGCGTTTATTCAGTGTATGAAAAGAGGCACAATGGTGGAAGGCAATCAAATACAAAAAGCTTCACTCGAGTCATGTGCGAGCTCTCGAGGGGTCGCTTTGTGAATATGAGGCATCTGCGACAGGCTCTCCAAAAAAAAAAATCTCATTTTCCTGTACAGGCTCTTTTGCAACTGCAGTAGAAGCTCGACATGAATCACATTTGTAATAGTCGACTGATAGCCACAATATGCCACATTTAAACATAGCGTTCCTCTTTCGCCTCTCTCAACAGTGCTCAACAAGTGATCTCAGACATGACGGTGTTTAGACACTTGGATGACATAACCATCTAAGAAAAACACTCCTACATTGAAATCTTCAGGTAGATTTAAGCCTTGGGGTTTGTGGCTTTCCCTTGAAGACACATGTAAAAAAAAAAAAAAAAAAAAAAAAAAGTCTGCCAGTACCCACTCAGTCATTTCACAGAAATCAATTGAGCATCCAGAAAACACTTCTTTACATTTCCCTAACTGTCTTAATGTTTCCCTTCAAACCTATTTCTTATACTATTCATGAGTTGGAGAACAGGTGGCGCCCTTAAGGACTATTTATTATCTAACAGTCAATTTGGGTAAGTTAGATCATTTATTGTTGTTGTGCTGTTTTGCAGGGCGTCGCATTCTCCACTATAACCACAGAGTGAGAGCTGCAGGCTGTAGAAGAAATGTTTAACATAATGTCTGAAATCTGACATGGGGGAGACAATGTAATCCTGTCTGCAAAACAACGCTCTGTCTCTCTTCCTCCCTCCCTCCCTCCCTCCGTTTCTGTATGTGTATGTGACCTGACACAGGGGGGAAATACTGTATCTTTAAACAACTAGAGAGAAAAAGCAATACGCCGCGCAAAGTCGATATCAAAGGAGAGAGAGGGGGGAAAAATGCTGTCAAGTAAAGAAAACTCACAGTTGATGATCCCATGAACAATGTGAGTTTGTAATAGATTATTACAGGAACGGTGAAGGAAAACCATACACAACACAAAGCCTACATCACCAAATATGGACATTCACAGAAACTGAAAAACAC